>JAOWBW010000071.1:1601014-2168355 GCA_026119855.1 Campanula takesimana
TTTAATGTATATACTTTATGAGGACAAGGATGTCCAAACACTATTCATCATTTGCCATTTAAGGAATAAAGAAAACTAAGAACATTAAACTTGGACATACCAAAAAGGAAAGTAAGAACCTTAAACTGAACGGAGGGTGTACTATTTTTTCGGTAATTATAATTAACAGAATAATAATGTGAGAAACAATTAGATGTATATGGTAAAAACTGGAAATTTCATTCACATTATGTCATGTGTAAAATGTAAAGATAATATTGTGCCTAAAATATCACGTGACTTGCACGTTTAGTGAGTTTCATCTATTAAAGTTAACGACCGTCCAAAATAGCTTTCAATTGCCACAAAATGTGAACACAATATACTAAATTGCTAAAAATCGTACATCAGATCTTAAATTGCAACTTGATGAGCGGATTTTATACTATTAATTCCTATGTTTCTATGAGCTTAAATAATGATTTTGATGTTTTAGATTAGTTTTAATGAATTTTGGGACAAATATGTATTTGGGGCTTTAAATTTTTTACATTTTATCCGGATGTAATATTTGTTATGAACTTGAAAGTGAAGTCCCAATGATCAAGAAAAGTCAAACTCAATCAAGACAACCACGCGGACGGAACAACGAGTCAGCCTTGAAAACTGAAGAAATGCTGTGATTTTGAAGTTTACACAGAGCACGACTCATGCAAGACTAATATGCACGAGTGAAGGACTAGTGTTCACGAGTGGAATTGGCTAGCACGACTCGTGCCCAGACGCAACTCATACGCGAAAAAGGCAGACCTGGACCGATTTTGAGCATCTTTTGATATTTTCTTTTTGTTTTTCTTTCCTTATTCAATTAGGACTTTTCATAGGGTATAAAAACTAATTTTTACTCATTGTTTTAGGGAGAGAATTTTAGAGACAATTATTTTAGATCTAGGTTTTATTCTTTGGACGAGGAACTACAATCCAAGCTATGAGTTTGAATCTTGAACCCCTTTTTATTAATTTGAGGTATTTTTCTTTTCATAATTCTATTCATATTCATAATTTTACTTGTGTTTAATCTAGATTTATTGCTAGAGTTTTTAGACTTTATCAACCTAATTGCTCTGGTTAATTTATCTTTGCTATAATTTTCTATGCCTGTGTCAGTGTAGAAATTCATAAATAGCATCTTTACGATTTATGCATGTGCCATGGTAAATTGTGGAGTGGGTAAAATTAGACGATTATCTATATGAAATAATTGTAGAAAGCGTTCTTGATCTTAGTTTCTTAAATCGTTCATCAATTAATTATTGGATCTAGACTGTGCCAGTTAGATTTAATTGTTGATTAGGGTTTCTAGTGAGTGTTTCACTGCTAGTAACTACTCTGAAAGAATAAACAGAGATTGAAATAGATCTCGTGATCAAGTGAATATGGTAAAAAGTAAAAAGAGATATAAATGATAATTGAATAATTAGGTGGAGATGAAATCAAATCTGGAGTGTTTTTTAATTATTGTTTTTTTCTCATAATTAGTTTCAATTCTTGTTTTAGGATTTAATGATTAAAATTTTCTCCCAATCTTATCAAGTGACAATTACGTAAACAAGTAACCATTCTTCGCGGATCGATTCTGGACTTATTCCTAGCTACATATTTTTAGAACCTAGTCCAGGTTTAATTTGTAGGTGTGCAATTTAGCCTATCACAACTTGATGTCAACTTAGCAGCGGTAAAGTGCAATTATCTCATTTGAAAATTGTGGAAAATTGGTGAAATCATCTCTACATAAAATAAAAGAGGTTTGAAGAAGACGAAACAACAAAGAGCGCTCCAGATTAATCCAAACAAATATCAACTATCATGATTTTTCTAAAATTTCCACTTTACATCCATAGCTTTCTTTTTTTCTCAAACCAATCCTCAAACTTTTATACGGTCTACTTCACCCCCATAATCTTCCTTGACAAAATTACAATTTACCACCCTGAATTTCTCTCGTTTGCAAATCCATTCATTAGATTTTATATATTACTTTATTCCTAATTCTTCTTTTATTATCGAGTAATCCCCACAATTTTATAATTTACACTTCACCCTAACTCTTCTCTTGTTTATACTCACTGTGTCCCGGAATAAATGTCGTAGTTTTTCGGACATTTGTACGATGGAACTTTGAGCACTAATTTGAAGTTAATGTAATCATTCTAAGGAAAATTGTTATTGATAGTATTTATATTGGTGTATCAATAACAAGTTTTACAATTATATTAGAATAGCTAAATCAACTTAATTTATCGTTCAAAGATCATTCGTACAAACGTTCGGAAAACGGTGACATTTATTTCGAGGGACATAGGGAGTATATAGTAATTCTTAAAACTTAACGAACAAAGTTAAAACTGGCCGTGCTTGGCACGGGTCGGTACCAGTAAGACGCAAGAAAGGCCCGGCCCGGGTGTGTGGATATCAGCGCAAAAAAAACTCTTCCTGTTTAGGTCACTAGATTTTATGAAAATGCCACCGAAGTCCTTGAGTGCTGATAGATAAGCAATTCAACCACACCTGTACATTCTCTTTCTCCCCGCTAAACACAAAAACCCTAATTTGAACTCCACCGGCTCATAATAGCTAGGGTTCCTCAATCGGCTATTGCAGAGTTGGGAGAAGTTTATTTCGCCGGAGTGATAATGGACTTCGACGAATACGAGTACCTGAGAAGGCTGTTGAAGAGCCGGAGAAGCAAAACGGTTCGTCGCCGAAGAGCAAAGATGGCGGCGAGAAGAGCGAGAAGGGATACCGTCGGCGAGACAGAGACAAGGACGATGGTGACGATGGAGAAGACCGGGCGGAGGAAGACCGGAAGGTGAAGAAGACAAGGGGCGACGAAGAGAATGGGGGTAGGAGAGAGCGTGATGAGAGGGAGAAGGATAGGGCGTCGTCGCGGTCGGAACGGCACCGGAGCAGTAGAGATGGAGATAAGGAGGTGGACAGAGAAAGGGACCGTGATCGGCGCCGGGGGAGTAGAGACAGGGAGAGAGAGACTGAGAGAAGTTCTAAGGATAGGGATAGAGATAGAGATAGAGATAGAGATAGAGATAGGGGGAAGAAGGATAGAGAAAAGGACAGGGACAGAGATAGGAATGAGAGGGAGAAGGAGAAAGAAAGAGATAGGGAGAGAAGGGATAGAGAGAAGGAGAAGGAGAGGGAGAGAGAAAAGGAGAGAGAAAGGTCGCGGAGGAGCCGGAGCCATTCGAGGCTTGAGCGTGAACGGGAGAAGGAGTCTCTGCGTGAGAGAGAAAAAGAACTTGAGCTCAGAGAGAGCAGGTAAAACTTTCTCAGCATTCCTCAATTATTAGTTTACTAACAGTCGGTTCATATACTTGTTTATTAGTGTTTTCCTCTTCTTAGTTGGTTTCCGGTGAAGACAGTGTTGATTTTTACTAATGTTTGGCAGATAAGCCCAAGTTTTTGACAGGATCTGAGGGGTTTGTGCTATTCGTTGAGACGATTTTAATCAAGTGTTTGTGCTAATGTTTAAGTATATGGTGATTAATAGGTTTAAGAATAATGTGGAGAGGGCTTGCAACTATGTAAACCTTGTTTAAGGTTTTATTCTTCAACCATCTAAAAGAACCCTGCTTTTGTATAAAAATTAAGTTCAATTACTTTAACTCCCGAGAGCATTGTCGGTTGTCTACTCTTGTCACTTCCCGTATACAACTAGTGGCTGGATTAATTATCTAGGTGTTTTGAGATCTCTATCCCTAATGAATCTCTGGTAAACATCTAATCAAAGTTTAAAGTATATTTTGCCATCACTTGATTAAGCTAAGTTAAGAATTGGAATTCTCTCACTACAAAGAACATATAAGAGTTTATGCATATAGTATTTAGCTCTAACTTGGGTTGAAATCGTAGATGGATTGTTTGCACATACTAATGGGCTAACAATGCGGATACTTCTTCAAGGCGTCAATGAAGAAAGTGCATTTTCTACATATTGAGTTTGAGAAGGTCTGTTTGGTTCCTTCTTGGTCCTTAAGATTTGGCTCCCATTTTAATCTTCTAATGTTTGTGAATAATTGGCTTTAAGGTTACTTGTGGGCTGAGATGTTAACCATGATGTATTGAATTTATAGGTCGGCAATGCATTTGGTGCTGTCTCAGTGTATCAAGTTTTTGTTCTCTGCGAAGACGTTTATGCTATAACTCCATATTTATGTTCCATGGTGTCATACCACGGATAAAAACAGGGAAATCATCCATCCCTCTTGGAGTGGTCCTGAGCCAGATATTACAAATTTGCAGTGCGTTCAAAGTCTTTTTAAATCTTGTGTAGAAACGATAATGTGCTGTAGAAATTTAGGCTGTTGAAAGTAATACACTATTCTACACCAATGTGTTGAAAAAGGTTATAAGATAAGTAGTATCACTTGTTTTTATTTTACCACACTACCTTGCGTGATGGGTTTCAGGGGTCCATTATGGAACTCGCAGAGATTGGAAGTCTGTGCTACACCAATCTTTTTGAATTTTGTTTTTGGTGATATTTTGGTCTGCTATTTTGTACAGTATCTCTTCCCTTGCACATATAATTTTTTATTCATGAATATGCAAATAAAATATAGTATCTCAGAATCATCAAACAAATACATAGAAGGAGAGAGCAAGAATAGAATGGATGAATCTTTAGATGTGAAGTTGTATCACAAAGATAAGACAATAGTGGCATAAATTGTTATGTATAATATATTATTTTGAATTGACGTAAATTGTTTTGAATATGGGGTATAGTTGTCATTTAATTGATCTTTTCTCTTTCTCTCTCTCTCAATTTTTTCGATAAAGTATTCCAGTATTTCACACTTCTCCTTTTCTCCATCATTCATCCACTTTTCCCTTGTATTGGTCATTACACAGAAGTTCTGTGCCAATATACCTGTGCCTCAATTTGGAGGGTTTAGATGGATAGTTGTTTGGCTTTGTTGATTATAAACTGGAGATTTATATATATATATATATTTTTTTTTAGCAAACGATAAATTCTATTTCTATTTCATTCACAATTAAAAAAGAGATGACACTCCACAAAGGTCGGAGGCTCACCCAAAATTTTAATAGCAGTTCCAACTCATAACCTATTACAACGACAAATCCAATATAAATCTTGAGATGTTCGGATTCCTCTCCAAGTAGAACTTGGACACTGCCTCAATTCGACATTCAAGAAATTCCCCCTCGAATAAGATATTGCGCTGAGCACTTCATATGCAGAATCTGGGTTGACGAGAAAACGTCTACCAGCAATCTCAAAATCGACGAACAAGCATTGTACTGTTAAAACATTGGCATCCACTTCATTGTGATAAGATATAAAAATCATTGCACTTGCAAAACCAAAAAAACAACAAACACACAAAGAAACGAACAACGGCTCTCACAAGGGAGAGAATACAACGGCTCTCACAAAAGGAGAGAATTTTATTTTTGAAAAACAAACAAAAAATAAAAAATCCCTTTTAATTTAAACTTTAATCATTGAATTTCTTCAATTCAGTGATTAAAGTTTAAATTAAGAGATAAAAACAAATCAAATTAAGTTTAACAAACAAAGAACAAGAAGATTGTTGAAGTATTGGATTGAATTGAATTGATGGGGATGAACTTCTTGTTGTTGAAACTAGAAAAGAGAAGTTGAGAGAGAGAGAGAGAGAGAGGAAGAAGACGGAAGTTGAGAGAACCGCTAGCCTGTTGAGATAGTACTGAAAATTAATCCAAAACTGGAGATTTATATACTTATTTATGTTGAAAGTTCTGTACAATATACAAAGCTTCTTTTTCGATACTGTTCCATACATGGGCCTTGTTTACTGATATGCAAAAAGAGACGGCAGGGTGTGTAGTAGTTAGCTGGATTGATTTGGATATCTTATGTGATTCACGTTTGTCTTGTTATACAGGTTTATTTGATTCACCGGCACAGACTGTTTTTCTTATGCATGCGTGTGTGTGATAAATAAATAATGTTCATTGTTCATTACAATGGCTGTTTGATTTTTTACAATATATTATTATCGAATCATATTTATCATGATTTGCATGAACTGTGCTAAATATATTTTACTCGAGCCATATTTATCATGATTTCCGTGGAGGTCATTTGCTAAATATCAAGATTTCCATAAATTGTGTCTTATCATACTGTAAGTCAATGTTGGTGGCAGGAGAGCGAAAGAGAAGAAAGAAGCGGTGGAGCCTGAAGCTGATCCAGAGAGGGATCAGAGAACTGTTTTTGCTTACCAGGTAAGCTAATTAGCTATATATCCAGTATTCAATAAACAGGACTACTGTTTCTGTTGTTCATTGTTTTCTCTTTTTACATGTCCATCTTTTAATGATAGCCTTTGTTCTGTTCTCTCTGTTGTTGATAGATGCCCCTGAAGGCAAGTGAGTGGGAAGTTTATGAGTTCTTCTCAAAAGCAGGAAAGGTTAGTTTGGATGTTACTTCCCATCTTTAGCCCATCTGAATTTTTTGTTTTGTTTTATATCTGAACTCCGTTAAATGTAATCACATTCTTTAAAACATTTTGCTTATTGTCCTGCTGCATTGCATGTTTAAATTTTGTCTTTGATTTCTACATCCTAGTAATTTAAGTTATCACTCTGCATACTGCTTCTAGCATTATGATTGCATGTTATTGAGTTCCATCTCCTTCATGTTGCAGTAACTCTTCTCTGCCCAGTCACCAGTAGTGTAATGACTTTCTTGTCTCAACATTCTATATATTTGGGGTGAGTGAAAGATAATAACACGCAACTGCTGATTATTGGAGCATCCCCTAGTTGGTGTGATGATTTGTAGTAAGGATGTCCGCTGTGGCATCATATATTTGATATGCTTAATAAGTTTCCTGTTTATATCTGAATCTTTTCACTTTACCATGTTCAGGTGAGAGATGTCCGACTGATAATGGACCGAAATTCAAGACGGTCGAAAGGAGTTGGGTATGCACCTTGCTTAAGCTTTATTTAAAACTCGTTTCTCAAAGGAAATGATATTCATCTTTAGAAAAGCAAATGTGACTGAACTCTGTTATTTATTGCACAAGTAATTCCAATTGGGAATATTCCTTCCTAACCCATTTTCATGCTTTTGTTATCCTTCAATTTGGAAGTGTACATTCTCCTGATGTCATTTTCATATGGCGCCTCAATAAATTATACGAGTTAATGAGTATTGATTTAAGGCATTATGGAAGGTGCCTTGAGGTGATGTAATCACTAGTCACCCTTCGTGGGAAGTTATGATATACTTTCATTAGATTATCTAATCCTTGCTTAACAGATTGACTTTAGTAGGTATCTAGCTCAAGACTTAAGCTTTAGTTTAACATATTGTATTCGTGATCGCCCATGCTTGGCCAATCATGATAATGATTCAATCTTGGTGAATCATTACACAAAGCGTTACCGAATATTGACTTGGTTAGATTGTCTATTCTCGTAGTTGGTGGGAAATATCCCTACACCTGCATGTATTTAGATTCATCTTTGGCTCAATGTGATCGACAAAGCTAGCGTGAACCTTGAATTGCAGGTATATTGAATTCTATGATGCGATGTCTGTGCCAATGGCAATCGCCTTATCTGGTCACCTTCTTCTGGGGCAGCCTGTAATGGTTAAACCTTCGGAGGCCGAAAAAAACCTTGTCCAATCTAACGCGTCAGGTGGCGGATCAGGTGGTGTTGCAGGGCCTTATGGAGCTGTTGATCGAAAACTATATGTGGGGAATCTGCACTTTAACATGACTGAACTCCAGCTCAAACAGGTAAATTGGTTATTCTGTTTGGTTATGTTTTGTTGGTTATTTTTTTGTTTGTTTTTTGCTTTAGGCTTGAAAGATGATTTGAATATATAGTCTTAGAAGAGTAAAGAGTAGGTTTAGGAATCCCGCCTTTGTGTCCCCTCACCTCCTGATATATAGGATAATCATTCGGTTTGTATGTCACCTCCTTAAACTACTGCGTCCTTAATTTCCTTATCTGTTTGTCCTGGAAGCCCTGTAGTCGCCCAAATAGAGACTAAATGAAATACTTCCATAGAGTTGCTCGTCTTATATGCTTTCTACACACATGAGAATATGCCTCCTTCACTGTCATGTAAACACCCATTTTATATGTAGCGCAACACAAATTTGCTAAACCCTACACAAATCTCTCTCTCTCTCTCTCACACACACACTGTTGCATATAGTTTATTTCATACCTCCTGAATTTCATTTCATTGATTGGGTTTTTGTTAGAAGAAAATTTGAGGGATCCCCTACACTCTGCTAGAAGTTTATGTTTTTCTTCCCTGATCGACGGGTTTCTTTTATGTGTCAGTTTGTCAAATCTTCAACTAATTCTATCTTTTCACTGCCTTTGGGTAAGTATACATCTTTGCTTTTGACTAAAAGAGTTTCTTTCTGAGATATCTTCATATGATGTGATCATTCCACAGATATTCGAAGCCTTTGGCCCAGTGGAGCTTGTGCAACTCCCAACTGATCCTGAGACGGGACACTGCAAAGGTTTTGGCTTTGTTCAAGTCAGTATACCACATAAATTAAGCTCACTTTGAAAGCTTTGTTGTTTCCTTGGCAAGCTGTTAACTTCTGATTATCTTCGTCATATTATTTGCTGATATATTCTTCTCTTTATAGTTTGCACAACTTGAACATTCAAAGGCAGCGCTTAGTTTGAATGGGAAGCTTGAGATTGCAGGTCGAACAATAAAGGTACTCTTTTATTCTCTATGTTTCAAATATGAGTCTGAGATCTTAAAACCTTGAACTATTTCTGTGTTTTTTTCCCTTCTTTCTTGTCCATGTTGGTCAATTTGCATATATTTGAGGTTTGTTTTATGGCTAATTTTGGTTGTTCGTTTACAGGTATCGTCTGTTTCGGATCATGTTGGTGCTCAAGATTCAGGGGCAAAAGCTGCAGATTTTGATGACGATGATGGGGGTGGTTTGGTGAGTCTCTTAAGTTGAAGTATTGTACTTGTAATCAGTTGGATGGTATTGTTCGCATGCTTTGTGATGCGATACGCTCTATACTCTGCTTGATATCTATTTTTTAGAATACTATGAGTATGATACATGGATTTGGCTACAAGGGTTGAATAGAGGTGCAGGTTTGAGATGGTGACAGTGCTATAATTTTCCACAGGTTTGAATAACTGACAGATGTACCTGAACCCAAGTCCTAATTTTCTCGGGGAACTCAGAATTTGGATAGGAAAAGTTTCTGATCCCTAAGGCCTTTTCTGCCTTTGCACATTATATTCGACCAAATTTTCCTCCTCACTGGACCCCAAAATTCATGGAAATTCTCTCAACGCACTCTAGCTGAGCCAAAGACCATATTGAGTTAGTTTGTTAGTATCTCCTTCTCGATTTCCCATACGATAAGATCCCATCTACTCTGTATATACATTTTATACGATGCCTAAACTTCATATAAGGCTAACAGAAAAAAAAATCAGGGTTCTCCTCTCCTCAACAGATAGAAGCCTTAACTGGGACTTTCCCTATACTACTCACTAAGCTGTTCTGGAATTTTTCTGAAACCTTAAGCCACCATTTTCGTGGATACTGGTAATGGAAACGAAATTGGTACTTTCCGAGTCATCTCAAATGGAACCCTCAATGCCCTTTCATCACTAAAAACATCACCAGTGGATTGGACACATTTCAAAGTCAAAATGCATTTTCTAACTAAACTCTAGTGTGGATTGACATGATATTTACATGAAGTGGTGGCCAAGAAGTCACTTCAATCACTTGGAAGAAGTAAAAGTGGAAGACTTTACATTTTCCATTTTCCATTTTCCAATTGTTAACGAGTTTTCAAGTATCACTACTTGGGCCCATTAGCTAAAAGCAAAAGTAATTTTTTAGATGGAAGGAGAATTTCTGATCTTTCTGAATTTCTAGATTTCGCTCTAGCTATAAACAATGCGCGAGTACTAAGAACTTAACAACGCAATAGACATCGGTAATATCAATACAAGTACATCCAACTGAGCACCTTAGATTGGAATCTGGTAAGTGCACAATCTCCAAGCCGCAGATTAATTGAAAAAAGGTGTTCCTTTGTGTCACTCTTATTCATGAACATGAAACATATCAGGTGAGAGTGATTCACAGGGCTAGCTGTTTCCGTTTCCAATCATTATATTCAGCTTGGTGAGCATGAGCTACTAAGCAAAATTGGTTAGATTATGATGCTCCTTCAATTTCCAAAAATAACCGCCCTTAACCCTAAGAAAAAGGATTATAACGAGACAAGTCGCCTCTCTACTGTTGCTGGTTCGACTTAGAAAATAGAATGAAGTAATGGAGCGATGGTTTATCAACTTTTAAGCATGTAATAGTTTTATAAAATACTTATTCCTGATAGATGTCTTCACTTTGATTAACAGAGAAAATGATATTGTAACTTTGTACTTATATTCGATGACTTGAAAGCAGTTTATTTTTTTATTCTTCACTGTTGTGTGAGAAAAGTTGGTGTTGGCTCATTGTGGTATCTCCTTCTACAGGCTCTAAATGCTCAATCAAGAGCTATGCTTATGCAGAAGTTGGATCGCAGTGGTATTGCCTCAAGGTTTGTTTGTCCCATTAGCTTCTCTTATTTCTTGACAACCATTTGTACAAACCCTGATTACGATCATATTTGTAGTATCACTGGATCTCTTGGTGCTCCTATGCTAAATGGACCAGCAGCCATGAGCTTATCCATGAATGGCGCAGCTACAGTTCCTGTGCCAGTTCTTCCTGGACAAATTGTCCCATCTATGATGGTTTCAGAACCTGTTGGGAACCCCAGTGAGTGCTTACTATTGAAGAATATGTTTGACCCATCAACCGAGGTACGTAAATCTCTCGTCGTTCTTCATGCAGACAAATGTGTAGGATCTTGTCAAGTATTTAATCTGTTTGTTTCTCTGTCATGTTTTTCGAGTCATGCTTCAATCTTACAGCCTGTCCTGTCCTGTCCTGTCCTGTCCTGTCCTGTCCTGTCCTGTCCTGTCCTGTCACTCCAATTCAATTCCTTTATATATGGCTTATCAGCTCGTATTGATAGAATCCTTGAAACATACTTGCAGACAGAACCAGAATTTGATCTCGACATTAAAGATGATGTGCAAGAAGAATGTTCTAATTATGGAAGAGTGATGCATATTCATGTGGACAAGTATGTATAAACTTTCTTTAGTTAAATTTCATGCTCATCGGGTTTAATATATCATGGGTAATACTGCTATATATTATTCTTGTTCCTGGATGAAAAGTTGCTGAAGCTGCCTTCGCTATTCATCTTCTCTCAGTGTGTACTTGCGATATAGGTTGAATACTTGAGGTCCAGATATTCATGTATATGCTACCATATTGGCCTAAACTTCAACTTCCTTAACTTATTGCAAGAAACAACATTTGGGCACCTTGGGACATACTGAATAGATTTCATTGCCAAGAAAAATCAGCATAGAGCCACAAACCAATTCATCATGAAAGTGAGAGAGAGAGAGGGGGGGGGGGGGGGGGCTACTGTTTTACCAATCTAAGGCTAAGTTTGTATTTTTCAAAGTTGTTGAGGGTATTGTTGTCATTAACTTTTAACTGTATTTGTGAAAAGCTAGCTTAGCATGAATCATAAGCGCTCCAATTTAATGCTTCTGAAAAGCTGCAACTTTGATCAGTTAAGCTTTTCGAATGCATTACTGGACATTGATTTTGGAGGTTGTGGAGCATAATCTCCTTCCACAAGCTCCCGTAAACAGACATTTACTTGAGTTTTTGGATCCCAATCTACCATTGGGGGTTTACTGTCAGGTAAAATGTTTTTCTAAGGGAGGGACCTTGAAATTTGAACTTGTGTGGGAGGGTAAACTCTTTGATTGTACTTCCTCCATTCCAAAATGAATGTCTATTTTGGAGAATTTAATAAATCATCCATCATCAAACAAGTTGTAATTCACACTTTTTCATCATGATGAAATATAGTGAAATCAGTAAGTGTTTCTATGTACTTGTGCTACTAAAAATGCTTAAATCTCGCTCAAAGCTAAAATTAGACACGTTATGGGATGGATTGAGTAATTTACTTTTTACGTGTATGAAATCCAGTATTTTCATTTTATTTCTGAGGCTGAGTCCCAAAGTTTTCCAAATTGCTAGCCGATAACAAATGATCTCTCCTAATGACAGGGATAGTGCTGGTTATGTATATTTGCGGTTCGATAGTGTGGATGCAGCTGCACGTGCTCAGCAAGCTATGCATAAAAGATGGTTTGCACGAAGATTGATTTCAGCCATTTTCTTGGTAATTCCTTTTCTTTTATCAATCAAATAAATCCCTTTGACGTATCTCAGTGAATTTTCTATTCTTCAACTTTGTTATCCTCTAGATGATTCTTGCACTTTGATCTAAATTTACCACTTCTGGGGATGTGAGGGGTCTATGGTTTTCCCAATGATTATAGCAATTAAATTCGTATTACATCGTCCCACTTCACGAGGTGGATAGTTGTTTCTGTGCCTTCCCACTTGAAGAGTAACTTTCCTCGCTAGGCCTCCTTTTTCAACCAATTGATTATAACAAATTGCTTTCAATCATTCCTTAAAATGTTGCAAGGTAGCTAGAGGTTGCAACATTCAATGTGATGCAAACAAATTCTGCTACAAAATTTTGTGGATATGGCATGTTTATGTTACTGTCTCCATCCCAAAAAAAAAAAAAAAAAAAAAAAAAAAAACTGTTCAAATTCACTCTTGATGCTCAAGAGCAATATTGAATTATTTTTTGGACATTCATTATGGGACGAGGGGTAGTATGCTTATTGAATCTTGACATGTTGTCTAAGCTATTAGATACTGATGAATAATATCTTCTTCTATTACCATGCAGCAACCATATGAATATGATGCGAAATTTAAGGGTAGTGCGTAATCGATCTCTTTATGTTGTCGATCGTCCATCCGTATAGGCTGCCTATTCTACTAAGGTATGAAGATTTTTTTTTTCTTATGTGTAATAACATTATGAATAGCATCTGACAATCTTAATATTCTTCTAAAATATTTGTAATACCATCTGGACTGGATGTTGTTTAATTAATCCCATTGAATTTCATTTGTTAACTTTTCACGGTCTTTTTTTTTTTTTTTTTCTTTTTTCCTGATGGAGTTGTTAGTTGATTTGTTATGTTAACAGATGGCCCAAATAAAATGAGTGGCCCCCGCTGGATCATTAAGGCTCAGAGTTCATTAAGCCTATGTGGAACCTACTTTTAACCTAAATTTTAATCGGAAAAATTACCGAACAAGGCAACGTACCGAGCCTTTGTTTACAATTTATGTAATGTACCACAAGTTTATCACATAATGAAACGTACTTTCAAATTTATTTCAAATAATACAATTTTTGTTTTAAATAATGCAAAGAACGTTGGATTACGTGGTAAACTTGTGGTAGTTTGTATAAATTGTAAACAAAATGGTGACTTGATTCAGTCTCATTTATTAATATGTGAAGGGAGATGTGTTTCAATCTTAACCATTAATATGGTAGTAAAGTACCACTCCGAGCCGGGTAGGACCACAAGGGCAGCAAAGCTCTCCCAACAAGATTTTAACACGGCTGCATTCTCAGGGTTCGAACTCGAGACATCTGGTTAAGCTAAAACACCCCCTTACCCGGTGATCTAAGTGATTGTTGTTGGTTCAACCATTAATATGTGGACAAATAAAGTGTCATAATTGTTTGGTAACAAATGATATAAAAAATCAAACAGCAATAATATAAGGAAAATTATGGATAAGCCCATCACTTTTTTGCCCCAAGGTTTAGTGCATTTACAAGAATTCTTAGCCAATCATTTCATTTCAGTGTGGAGTAACTAAATTTATATTTGGATACACAAATTTAGATAAATTTCCTTTCATAGTTTTCTCTTCAACCATATTTCAAAAAGATGCTGCTGAGAGAGAGAAACTACAGGCTGATTTTGGAAAGCTAAATCGGTAGGGGTAATGCTAGGGGTACAAAAGAATTTTACAAAATCATGGATACAAAATGAGGTCGCGATATTTATTGGTTGCATCTTTTGTGGACCCGGCACACTCTAATTAAAAACACCAATAAAATTTTGACACATAATTTTGTAAGCCACATTTTGTGACTTTATATTACCCAATCGGTAGTCATGCAATAAATGAGTAAAGGAATTAATGTGCAACACATTTTTCTAATAATTGTATATGCATGTTATTAACAGGCACAATTTATTCATGAGATGAGAGTATATATTAAATGATGTTTTGAAAAGAAAGACATACTAATATGTTCTCTTTATTACTTTTTTTTTTTTTTTTTTTTTTGTGTCAAAATGGGAAAACTATATATTCTTTTGGTGTAGTTACTTTTCTTATGTGTGATTTCTCCCCCACAAAATGATATTTATTGGCATTCCACCTTTTGAGATTTTGGAGGTAATTAAAAATACGATTGAAAGTAGAATATTTCGTTAATTTTAACTACTTTTTAGAAAATTTGATTTTTTAGTATAAAAGAAAAAGGGAACAAAGCAATTGTTCGAGAACTGAGTAAATGATCCAATATTTTAATTGAAGATGTGACTTTGAATGATGGTTTCTACTGATATTTCTTTTAAATTGCATGTTTTTTGTTTATTTAGTGTCCTGTTCGTGTTTTAGCGGAGTGGTTAGCCCATTTTTAATCACATTTCATAGGTTCGTGTTTTAGCTGGGTGGTTAGCCCATTTTTAATCACATTTCATAGGCGGAGTGGAACAAAGTTAGCAATGATTATGAGAAATTTTGTTTCTCTGTTCTTCTTTTCTTTCTTGTGAGAACTTCTTTACCCGATTTGGATATCAAACAAAAGCACTTACTTTTTTTTTTTTTTTTTTTTTTTTTTTCGAAAAGGTAATTTGGAATATAAATTATTTTTCTTTCTTCTTCGAATGAATAAAGTAAAGGCACATCTAATCTATCTATGAGTAGGAAGAAAAATGACACACACACACACATAAATATATACTCCCTCCGTCTCACTCGAATTAGAACAAATTTCCATTTTGGGTGTCCCATTCGAATTAGGACAACCAAAAAATGGAAATGTTTTATTAAATGAGACTCACATTCACACTCACAACTTTCCACTCATTATTCTCTACCTCACTTTCTCTCTCCTACTTCACTTTTCATACTCACAATACCTACTTCGCTAACACTTTTTCCTTAATCCCCGTGCCCAACCAAACCAAAAAATCCTAATTCGGGTGGGACGGAGGGAGTATATATATATATATATTTAATCAAATGAGAACCTAAATATCGTGACAACTTAATGTATCCAATAATGTATCCAAGTGCACATTGGATACATTAGTTTTTACCTAATGTATCCAATGATGTTCATTATGGATGGAGTAGCATAAATTTGCCTAGGGGTAACATAATTTACATTACATCCAAATTACATAATAGAAACTTGCTCGGGTGTTTCCTTTTAACAGCAATTCAATAGAACACTCTTAAATCATTTCGCAAGGCTGGTGACAAGCAAAGATTGAGAAATCGTCAAGGATAATCCGTAAGCTTGTAATAGGTAGTCATTTTTGAAGACTAGGTGCAGAATCCTATCTCAGTTACAAATGAAGAGAATTGAAAGACGAGAGAAGAGAGAGAACCTCTCAATATGCATAACTTAGCTGCTGAAAAGTATCAAAACAATAGAGCAATTTATACTTATAATTAGAAGGCACTTCTTGAGTTATAAATTTAACAGCCTAAGGGGTCTTTGTAAAAGCAAGAAAAACTCACCACTAAGTAATGAACACGGAAACTGGACAGCAGAGATGAATCTCCCAAATCCCAGAAGAAAATCCACCAGTTACATGCGCATCACTATATGTAAGGCAGCAATCCATTTTAAGAGACTGATGAAAGAACGCCTCCACAATGCTCATCTGACATCAATACCACATACGTGCAGCTCATCTCATATCATACTGACTAGGCGAGTATTTACGCTTTGGTGACCTAGCTAATGCTCATGTCATACAGGGTCCGACCACCTTTACAATGATAGGCAGCACGTTAGCATCACTCCCAGCTTAACCAAATTTAAGCCCTTACCCTTATCATACCAGGTATGTATTCATGAACCCACTTCATACATGCTGCTCTTTTAACCACTTTCTATAACCAAATACTGATTCTAACTTTGGAGCTTTTTAGCCGGGAACAACTCCCGAGAAGTTTACGGATTGGCACATCTTTTCAGATGACCTGAATCACAAATCCGGATATCCACCAAGTTATCCAGTCATGGAACAACCAATTGTGATAGAGCCGGTTACTGGATCTGAGAACATCCCACAGAACTTAGTAGTTAGTCTCAGATTCCGTACGAATGTGTTAGTGAACCCACTCAAGAATTGGATGCTAATTGCTTGGCCATGTACGAAAACTCTCTACTCACAATAAAAAACATGACATGTCAAGGAGGAATAGGAATTGAAGAAACTCCAGGCCGTCTCTGTCATTCACGGTTCCTTGTTACTTCACCTTCTAATTGGAAGGCTAAGCCATCAAGAACATATTTTTAGCAACCCTTTGACACATATGCAGCATAAAGACGCCAGACTATGACACTGCAAGCTGAGACGGTATAAATTTATGGTTTACAGAGAACGCATGTGGATGTGAGGATAACAATTCATCTTTTAGCAGCAAATTCAAGCCATCCAAAGCTTCAAAAATTACTGATTCTTCAGGATGGCGTCTATCTTCAACTGTAAAGGTATGACTTTTCCCGCCTACTTGAATAGTGCTTTGTCCGGGAGATTTTGTTACTTGGTTACGTTTCATCAAAGTTCTAATAGTAGCTACTCCATCCCACCTTCCTGAGGATGCATATATGTTGGCCATTTCTACATATGGAGCTGCAACATGGGGTTCAAGCTCAAAAAGATGACATGCTGCATATTCGCCAATCTCCACATTGCGATGAACTTTGCAAGCACCAAGCAATGCGCCCCATATGCCAGAATCAGGCTTCATAGGCATATTCTGGATAAAATTCAGTGCATCTTCTAGCTTTCCACTACGTCCAAGAAGATCAGCCATGCATGAATAATGGTCTATGCCCGGATTAAGCTTGTGTACTTGAGTCATCAGATTAAAGCATTCCCGTCCCTTGTCAAGAAAGCCTGCATGATTGCAAGCTTGAATAATAGCGAGAAATGTGATGTGGTTCGGTTTCAGTCCTAACTGCAACATCTTATAGAAATACTCCAAAGCGTCGATGAAATCTCCATTTAGAGCACACCCCACAATCATTGATGTCCAGGAGACAATGGTTCTCTCCTGCATATTGTAAAAGAGTTCTCGGGCAGATGCCATGCTTCCACATTTTGCGTACATGTCTATCAAAGCGTTGCACACCATAATATTGCTTTTCAATCCGTTTGAAATAGCATAGTCGTCTATCCACCTTCCGGTTTCAAGTGCTCCAGATTGTCCGCAACCAGAGATGAGATTAAGCACAGTAACCAAATCAGGTTTCTCACCAGCTGCTTCCATGGCATGAAACAATGTTAACGCCTCGTCTAAATCACCTTTTGCAGCATACCCACCAATCATAGCAGTCCAAGAAACACAAGTTTTATCCATCATGTTGTCAAAAATATGTCTTGCTGAACTAATATCACCACACTTGCAATACGTAGAAATTAGCGTATTAAGCACAGAAATATCCAAATCACAACCCACTTTGATTCCATGAGAATGGATCAACTTAGCTCGAAATAACGCTTCAGGGCAACAACAGGAAGAAAGCAAGTTCAGAATTGTGCTCACATTAGGCCTGAATCCATCAAGAAGCATCCTTTCGTACAAGCCAATTGCCCTGACCGATTTCCCCGTACAAGCAAATCCTGAAATCAGAGAATTCCAGGAAACAACGGTTAATGACTCCAAAGCAATCCCATAAAATACCTTCTCTGCCGAGTCCAAGTCCCCAAATTTCGCATAAGCAGAAACCCAAGTATTGGAAATGGAAACATCTATTTCTAACCCGAAACAAATTCCAAAACAATGAATGGCATTCAACAATCTAATATCAGAGGTACACAAAATCGACTGGGTTAACCCAATCACTGTGACAGAGTCAGGCTGCATACCCTCAACTCTAATTTGTCTAAATATCAACAAGACTCTCTCAAGAAACCCATCCCGAGCCAACCCCAAAAGCATGACATTACAGGAAGCAATGTCTCTACGAGGCATTCTTTCAAACAGCTTATAAGCACAACCCAATTCATTACATTTTACATACATATCAACCATGGCAGTCTGCACATAAATATCCGATCGGAACATCGATTTCACAACATGGGTATGGAAGATTTGGGAATAAGAAAGATTTGAGAGCTTGGCGCAGGCTTTTGCAACAAATGGGAATGTTAAATTGTTGGGTTGTAAACCATTTTGGTTCATTTGACGAAAGAGAAGAAGGGATTTGTGGGTGTCGCCTTGGTTTACAGCTTGTCTGATGTTGAAGTTCCATTGATGAAGATTGGAGGGGTTTGAAAAACGGTTGATTATTGGAGCGAGTCTTGATTTTGGCATGTCATCACTTTTGGCGGGAGACTTGGCTTGAGCTAAGGGTTGGTTATGGCCCTTGGCCTTGGGTTAGAATTTAACCCAACTGACTACTCCCGCCGTCCATACTTATTACCATCAAACGGGATTATATGAGGATTAAGAAAATATGTTGGAAAACTAACGGTCCGTTTGTTTCACCGTAAAATGTTTTACATGTTTTCCGGTGTTTGGAAATAAAGTCAATGTAAAATATTTTGCGGTCAATGAAAATAAGCTAGGTTTTCAGTAAAATAACTTACGGATTATTCCTCCGTAATTAAGTATTGTAATTGGTAGGAGAGACAATATAAGTTCGTGGATATGAGAGATAAAGTAAACACTTTGGGTAAGTATCAATAAATATGAGTCGCTCAAAATCAAAATAAGTAGCGATAAGTATGGGTTGGGGGCATGGGCAGATCTTGCATGCTAGTAGGGGGTACACGTGCACCCGGTCAACCCAATTTTTTATTTTTTACTAAGGTCACCCCCAAAAAAATTAACTATAAGTAAATTGACATCTAGCCATCTAGGGTTTGAATATAATTTTGGGGCATTGATATTTCTTTTCAAATTTCGGGTGATTTCAATAATATAATTGTTGATTAAATGTTTGAATTTAAATATATATATATATATGTGTGTGTGTGTGTGTGTGTGTGTGTGTGTGTGTTTGAATGGTTCCATTGATGTTTTTTTAGGATTGTTGTTTTTTGTTGATTATTGAATATGGACAAATTTCTTATCAAGAACGAGTTACGAAATAAATTTTGTGATCAATTTATGAATGATTGTCTTTTGTGTTTCATTGAAAAAGATTTGCTTAAGAAAGTTAAGGAGGAGGATGTTATTAAACGTTTTCAAGGTATGAAAACGAGTAAGGGACAAATTTAATTTGTTAGTTGTATTGTTTTCTTTTATGAGACAATACAACTAACAATTATGTTAATGTGAATCTAAAAATTGATATTAATAGTATTTATAATGGTGTATCAAGAACAATTTCAAAAATTTCATCAAAATAATTAAAAGTAGCCTTAATTGTTGCTCAAAGTTCCTTCGTAATAACTACGAAAATAGGGGACTATCATTCTGGGACAGAGGGAGTATTTCATTATAGACTTGAACATGAAATGAATATCTCATAATAGACTTTTAATTAAAACACGTACTGTATTAAAAATGAATTAATTGTTAATTGTGATAAAATATTTGATATAGAAAAATCTATTTGAGGAGGTGGAATAATAACGACCTGAGGAATTAAAGTAGAAAATCAAAGTAGAGTCATGATTTTTAAAAATAAATAAATATGTAAGCATACTTAACTTAAATACAGACAAAAAAGAAATCAGTCAAATGAAAATAATTGATAAGAACACAAATTTAAACTCAACCAATGATACTGACCTGTAAAAAACATAACCAACTTGAATTAAATGGCAAGTCCACTTCATTTTACTCCTAACGTTCATCAAACTTGCTCCTTTTTTGGTTAATTCTTCTTTTCCAGGAACTATAAATTAATGAATCTTGAAATTCATTATTACAAACTAAAACATATACTAGTAAGAATGGCTTTCTATACATCTTCTCCTTGTTCTTCATATATTACTCTTCTATTGCTTGCTTTCTGCATTTTATGTCATTTTCTATCGGTTTCTTGTGTTGATCCTACCGAAGGTTTTGTTGTTTTACCATTCAACGCGTCGTATTACCATGTTCAGAAGCCTTACAACGTAGCACAAGATAAGCGATACAGTTTTGTTGACGGAGTTCACAAAATGTGGGTTTTCGCAAATGATAAACCTCATTTCCCATCTAGTCATACAAAACCTCGTACAGAGATTGGTATTCAAGTAAGCTTCAACAAACTACACACACACACATATCGCTAAACTATAGTATATAGCTCCTCCTCCCCTTGTTTAATTAAAGTCTAACTAAAATTATTGTGTATATTCATTCTTATTTTAGGGATATGAGTATTCTTCGGGGGTTTGGCAATTTGAAGGCTACGGCTACGTCCCACAAGGGACATCGGGAGTTTGTATCATGCAAGTATTTGGAGCAATTCATCCATACGCCGCCAATCTAATGTTGCACGTCTATAATGGCAAGCTTATGTATTACAAAGACGCTGTCATAGTTCCCAACATTTACAACAGGTGGTTTCGCCTAAACGTTATTCACCATGTCAGAGCTGATAAGTTAAAAGTTTTTATTGATGGACAGTTGAAACTAAAAGCTAAAGGTCGAGGTCGTACAACCCACGCATTCAAATATGGAGTGTATGCACAAGATGATGATTCACATCTTATGGAATCACATTGGAAGAACATTACAATACTTAAGAAACCTTAGTGAGTTTTTTGTCATATGCTATATGTATATGTGTATGTGTATGTGTATGTGTATGTGTATGTGTATGTGTATATTTGTATATTTTTAGATGTAGATATTTGGTTATGCTTAAAATTAAGATTGATTACGTGATTGCTAATTTGTGTATATATGAATTTAAAATAAATTTTGTGCTTGTGAAAGTAAATGAAAATGCATACAGTATATTCTACCCACATTACTCTCATAAATACCCCTTGGGTTTTCAAGAAGGCAAAGAGGAAAATTGGTTAGGAATTGGGGAAGACATCTCCCACATAGTTTGTTACATAAACTCAGGGGTGGCCAATGGTACAAATCTAAACCAATCAACCACGTATCAACCATACCAAACTCATTTGATATATCAAAAGTTGGTACATGTTATAAATATCGTATTTTGGTTGGTATACCGTACCAACTTTGAAAATTTGGTCGGTACATACACGATATGAATATTTGATTTTGGTTGGTATACCAAGTACTAACATTATTTGAAAAATGTGTTAAATTATTAATTATGTACTTAGATGACCTTTGATTGGTTGAGATTTATATTTAATTTTTGATTTAAAGACAATAACTATTGCATCACATGTATTTCCATTTGAAGGTTCTCACGAGTCAAGTTGCAAAAATATCCACTAAATTGATTTTAACTTTTATTGTATAATAAAACTGTAATGCATGTTTGTTTTTATCATTTTTAAACTCATGATTCACCTTTTGTTCTTTATATTATTCATCTCTTTAATAATTGATGGAAAATGCAAAAAAATGTTCAAATAATATTTGATTTTTACTTTATTTTACTTTATTTTATTGTATTTTGTATCCCAATTCATACTTGGTAGAGTATCACGTACTGACCATACCAACCAAATACCAACCGTACCAATAAGTTGGTATACCGACTTTAACGATTGGTAATGGTATGCATTTTGTCGTACCAATTTTAACTTGATTGATACGCGATATATGTAAAATACACTTCATATACCAACCAAGCCACCTATACATAAACTAACGGTTCTATATACCAAAGTCTTATAACATTGCCAAAGCCTAACTACTCGAGGCGCATTGAACAAGACTAGTCTCTTGATACATTGTAAGCATCAAAGTGAGACCTATTATTTAATACTCCCTCCGTCCAATTTGAAATAAGATTTTTGGTCAACTAAATTATACTTTGACCAATAATTTAAGAAAAACAATGATGCTAATAAAAATAAAAAAATTGATATTGTATCACGGTTATTAATAAACTCAATAATTATTTTTAAATTTTAATTATTTTTTTTTAAAAAAATTATTAATCAAAGTATAATTAACTTGACCAAAACATTTATTTCGAGTGGGACAAATAGAGCATTAATATTTAATGTGCCCAAGTCAAAAATATACTTGGTCTCATTGATTGAAAGATTGGACCCTGTTTAGTGAATGGGCCAAATCGCCCTATAAACCATGACCCAGCTATCAAAAACATCTCATTCTGTGGGCCTATTATCTCTTGGCGACTTCCATTTAGAAAGGATACAATTTGCATGTTATAAACTTTTGACACAAACCTCTCCTCGCCTCTTTATTTACGGCGTGGACATCGTCAAAAAAACAAAAAAAATCCCCGTGAATATTGAGCGCCAATTAAAAGGTGACACCTATCATGTATTATTATTATTATTATTATTATGCTGATATTAATACACTTTTTGAACTACATAAACCCCTTGATCCTCATGGCAAAGTTTGTCATTCTTTGCACTCGAGCTTTCCTAAGTTCAAGTTTGTGTTTGTTGTTCATCAAAAATCTTACGCTCATGCCGGAAATTTTTAGTCAGGAACCCCCACTTGCCTCACAGTATTCGTGTTGCAGGCGAGAAAAAAAGTAGCAACCACTCCCAATTTACTATACACAAGTGATCCAACAATCATGAATCACAGACGTATGTATGACATCAACCACTCAACCTTAATAAATAATAACAAAGTTTGGGCTTGGAATTGGCCATATTGTATCGACATAAAGCCCATTATGTGAAACACGAAGCGCCTGTGTACTCCCTCCGTCTCAGTTTAAAGTTGTTACTTTTTTTTTTTGGTATGTCCCAGTTTTAGTTTTTTAGTTGCTTTATTCTTTGACAAATGATAAATAGTGTTTTGGACATTTCTTATCCTCATAAAGTTCATATATTACAAAAAGCTCATTAATTACTCATCTACTTTTCACCCACTTGTATTATGAATGAACAATTATATCCTCCGTCTACTACCATTATTGACTCAAGATTCTTTTAATTTGTTAATAAACGTGCAAACTAGGACAGAGGAAATACTTTGTTTCAAAATTCAAAATTCAAAATTCGAATAAAAAGAGCACCCAAGTGGGGGACCACAATCAGCTCCCGGTCCTAATATCCGCCCAATTTGCCGCCACCAACCAATTGGCGGGAAAACCCTGAAAATATCATCCGCTCCATAGAGGGAAACCCTAAATCCCAAATTTTTTGAAGTTTCAAAAACACACACCAATACACACTCAGTTGTCAGGCTATAAATACATTTGATTGTGTCACCACCATTTTCTATGCCCTGAACCTGTTCGACGAAAGTCCTCAGTGAAAAGCAAGATCTGCTTCATTTTCAAACCAGTGCCCAGAAAGATGTATGTGGTGAAGAGAGACGGGCGTCAGGAAACAGTGCATTTCGACAAGATTACGGCGAGATTGAAGAAGCTGAGTTATGGGCTTAGCATCGACCACTGTGACCCTGTTCTTGTGGCTCAGAAGGTCTGTGCTGGTGTCTACAAAGGTGTGACCACTAGTCAACTTGATGAATTGGCTGCTGAAACTGCCGCTGCCATGACCGCCAATCATCCTGATTATGCCTCTGTGAGTACTTTATCCCCTTTCAGTGTATTTGGATTTAATTTGTCCAATTGATGCTGCTACTGAATTTACTTTTTAGTGTACATGCTTGATTAATTGTCAATTTCTTTTTCTTATTATTAGATTTGATCATTTTTGTATTGATATTTGGTTTAGGGCTTCTCTTCTCATAGATCTGTTATAAATATGTAATTTTCTGCAAAATGTTTTAAATGATATTGGTTTTTCATCTGGACATTTGTCATGCTTCAAGTTTATCTTTAATTGGGGTTTCTTTTCTTTCTTTCTTCCTTTTTTTTTTTTTTTACCTTATTGTTTGTTCTGTTAATATTTGCTGATTTGCAGATAGTCTGTCTTTGGATCTCTGTTATGAAAATTTCTCATGTGTTCCAACTTCCAAATATTGCCAAGTCTTGAATTTTTCTGCACCTTCCTAACAGTAGATGGTTTACTTAAGATTTTATTGTTGTTTTCAAAAAAAATTAATTTGATTGTTGGGTTTACTGGTTCAGTTGATTAGACATTAGTACTTGTTTTATCTGGAAGGATGGTTGTTCTGGTTGTTTTGTGGATTTATATTTGAAGATGGAATAATTATTTTCTTTTTTTATTCATTTTCTGTAGTTGGCTGCAAGAATTGTTGTTTCTAATCTGCACAAGAACACAAAAAAGTCATTCTCGGAAACGTAAGTGATGTTCTCCTATGTTTATAATCTGTACCATGTCAATCTGGTTGCAGATGAATCATTAAGCTCATAATATCCTTTGTTACTGCAGGATCAAAGAAATGTACTACCATGTAAATGATAGATCTGGCCAAAAGGCTGCTCTTGTTGCTGATGATGTTTATGAAATAATAATGGAGGTACGCTCTAAATGGTTTGAGCTGAAATATATTCTTTGAATTTGCTTAGCCCCTAAATGATCAGTGGCAGACCAGCTACTAATCAATACTGTGCAAGTGCACCCAGTTAATGACTTATTTTGCCCAGTTCAATGGGTAAAGTGCTAGGATTTTAACTTTGTGGCTGTGGTTTCGAGATTACAACAAGCATTTTTATTTTTATGATTATATTTTGGAGATTTGTAGAGTAATTTATGCACCCACTTCAAAAAGAACCTGACTCCACCATCCTAAATGATCAATGAGTACATAAGGTGCATTTTTAGTGTGTGCCATCATCTGAAATCCTTATTTTTAGGTTGAAAGCCAGTGAATTGGTTTTCCTGCAATTAGATGTATCGGTAAAATTGTTGCTATTTTACTTATAGATTTCATACATTTCACAGACTACTTCATTAGGGAAGTGTAGTTGCCGAGAGACTAACATTACAAATGGTATAATATTATTTAGACTTTATATGTATGCATGTCAATATGCATGTCCTGCATATGAACATTTTTTTTGTATACATATTCTCTTGCTCTATATGAAGCCATGCTCGATAGACTTGAAAATAGTATGGAAGCTTGCTCATTTGTTCCAAATGTTTCCTTTTCAGAATGCTGCTCGGTTGGATAGTGAGATAATCTATGATCGCGATTTTGACTATGATTACTTTGGTTTTAAAACCCTAGAAAGATCTTATCTCTTGAAGGTCCAGGGGAAGGTTGTTGAAAGACCACAACATATGTTGATGAGGGTTGCTGTTGGGATTCATAAGCATGATATTGATTCTGTCATCAAGACATACCATCTGATGTCACAGCGATGGTTTACTCATGCCTCTCCCACCCTTTTCAATGCAGGGACACCAAGGCCTCAAGTATGTTAATTTGTTGCATAATTTAGGCTGATCTTTTGGCACATATAATCCTTCATTTATGTATAAAATATTTCTAGCTCTGACTTTAGTTGTTAGAAGCTTATATTTTCTTGACTTTGATAACTTAATCAATTTTGGAAATATTATTAGATTATTACTCACAAGGAGTTTGCTTTGTTGCATTGCAGTTGAGCAGCTGCTTCCTGGTGTGCATGAAAGAGGATAGCATTGAAGGCATATATGATACACTGAAAGAGTGTGCAGTTATAAGCAAGTCTGCAGGAGGGATTGGTGTTTCTGTTCATAATATTCGAGCCACTGGAAGTTATATCCGTGGAACAAATGGGACATCCAATGGCATTATTCCAATGCTTCGTGTCTTCAATGATACTGCACGTTATGTTGATCAAGGGGGTGGCAAGAGAAAAGGCAAGTCATTGGCCTACACTGTATATTTCTTCACTTTCATTTTGTGATGATATTTTATATTAGAATATTATGCTGCATATAGGTGCTTTTGCTGTGTATTTGGAGCCATGGCACGCTGATATCTTTGAATTTCTGGAATTGAGGAAAAACCATGGAAAGGTAATAGTTGGTGGATTTGCTTCTCACTGTAAATTCTTTTTTCTTGACTACGCCTAGGTTTCTTTGTTCAGATTGTGAATGATCTGTTCAAGAATATTTCTAACTTCAAACCTGTTTGATGGATTAGTCTAGTGGAAACCTTAATAAAATATTGTTCTGTGGGCATGACTTTTTTTCAGGAAGAGCAGCTGGCTCGAGATCTGTTCTATGGTCTTTGGGTACCTGATCTGTTTATGGAAAGAGTCCAGTGCAATGGGCTATGGTCCTTGTTTTGTCCAAATGAGGCTCCAGGTTTGGCCGATTGTTGGGGTAAAGAATTTGAGAACCTCTACACCCAGTATGAAGCACAGGTAATACATATTGACATTCTTGATTTATATTAGTGCGATCTCACTCAAAATTGGTAGTTATTCACATTTCTATTATTTTATAGGGTAAGGCAAAAAAAGTTGTCCAGGCACAAAATCTCTGGTTTGAAATACTCAAGTCCCAGATAGAAACTGGCACTCCTTACATGCTCTTCAAGGTAATGGCATATAAATATGTACCTAATTATTCTTATAGGTTCTTTCATACCATTTTCATCTTTCTATAACATTCTTCCTGTTCAATTATTTCAGGATTCTTGTAATAGAAAAAGCAACCAGCAGAATCTTGGTACCATCAAATCTTCGAACTTGTGTACTGAGATTATTGAGTACACTAGTCCAACAGAAACAGCTGTGTGTAATCTGGCATCAATTGCCCTTCCACGTTATGTTAGAGAAAAGGTCAGTCATCATTAACAAACAAGATTCTTCTTCTCTCCTTTTCTTATCTTTAATCAACATTTGGTTTCTACTTTTTCCAGGGAGTTCCTGCGGAATCTCAACCTTCCAAGCTTGTTGGCAGTAGAGGTTCAAGCAACCGTTTCTTTGATTTTGACAAACTAGCAGAGGTTTATTTTGACCCAAGTTTAGAAATAGTACTTTCTTATCCCCTATAACATTGATGTGTAATCTCTAATTGTGTTTGCCTTGTAATCTGTGCAGGTTACTTCACTAGTTACCACAAATCTTAACAAAATCATTGATGTTAATTATTATCCTGTCGAAACTGCAAAGCGGTCAAATTTACGACACAGGCCAATTGGTATTGGGGTCCAGGGCCTAGCAGATACTTTCATATTGCTTGGGATGGCCTTTGATTCACCGGAGGTAAGTGCCACTTCCAGACTATTGTCATGTTGCCAAATTTGATTGGATTCATTGAAACTGAATATTTTTTTTATTTGAATTGCAGGCTCAACAGTTGAACAAAGACATTTTTGAAACCATATATTACCATGCCCTGAAAGCGTCTTCTGAGCTGGCCTCAAAAGAAGGCACCTACGAGACATATATTGGTAGTCCAGTGAGCAAGGTATCTAAAATAAGGATGATAGTACCTAGATTCTCGTGTTAAATTTTTGATACTTGTGTGAAGACTAATTTCTATATGCGTATGTGGCATTCTTTAAATGTAGGGAATTCTTCAACCGGACATGTGGGGGGTAACACCTTCTAATATGTGGGACTGGAGTGCTCTTCGGGAAATGATTGCTCAAAATGGAGTAAGAAATTCACTTCTTGTAGCACCAATGCCTACTGCATCAACAAGCCAGATTCTTGGGAATAACGAGTGCTTTGAGCCATATACCTCCAATATATACAGTCGTCGAGTTTTAAGGTTTGCTTACAACAAAAAGATACACACACACACACACATATAAATACATGTATGTATAAGAATCGCTTGGTGTGCTATTGAAGTTTCTAACTGTTCATTTGATTTTCAGTGGGGAATTTGTGGTGGTCAACAAACATCTCCTACATGACTTGACTGAGATGGGACTTTGGTCTCCCACTCTTAAGAACCAGATAGTCTACGAGAGTGGTTCCGTGCAGAAAATTTCTGAGATTCCTGAAGACCTCAGAGCTATTTACAAGTATGTTAATGATATATTATTATAGAAATTCCTAGTTATCTTTTGTTATATTGTCTATATTTCCTTGTTTTCCCTTAACAATTATATGCAATCAGAACTGTTTGGGAGATCAAGCAAAGAACATTGGTGGATATGGCTGTTGATCGAGGATGCTACATTGACCAAAGCCAAAGTCTTAACATACACATGGAACAGCCCAATTTTGGAAAACTTACTTCTCTGCACTTTCATGCATGGTCTAAGGTAAATTCTTGTGTTTTTTTTCCTAACATATTTGAATTTTGAGATTTCAATCAAAAAATATTGACTTTTTGTTGAGTTAAATTGTTCATGTTTCTTACTGTACATTGCTTTGTTTCTGGACGCAAGGGTTTGAAGACAGGGATGTATTACCTGCGATCACGTGCTGCAGCTGATGCAATCAAGTTCACTGTTGATACTTCCATTCTTAAGGTAACACTTCTCCCATTTACTATGATCTCACTGTTCAATCTTTTTACTCCTCTTTCTAAAAAAAAATGTCATACTTTGACTTTCTTGGTCAACTTAACCTTGACCAAAATTTAATATATTTTTTAATAAAAGTATTAAACCAGTTATTGATAGTATTTTTAATGGTGCAATTTAAAAATGTATAGAATTTTATAAAATTATGGTCAAAGTTTAATCAAGTGGACCAATCAAGTCCAAGAAAATCAAATTATTACATTTATTTTGGGATGGAGGTGGTAGTACTTACTGCTCGGGATTCCTTGTCTTTCTCAATGGTGTAAATTTTAAACCTTCCATTGATTCGGATGTAGCAGGAAAATACCAAGGTAGAGGAAGATGACAGCACCAAAATGTCGCAAATGGTTTGCTCTTTAACGAACAGGGACGAGTGCATGTCGTGTGGAAGTTAGAAAAAAGACTTAAACGGGAAAATAATTGGCTCGTCGAGGAGAACCGAGAAGGCTCATTATGCTAATGATGCAGTTAGGAAGATTGATGTTTTTGTTGACACTCGAGTGGCTTCTTAATGTTTGTATAGTGTAATCTAAGATACTGTTTGTTATAAATGTTGTTCAATTTGTACTTTTCATCTTTTGCATAATCTTGTAACTTGGCTTATGGATGGAAAATTATGTTGCAAACATAATTTCTCTTATACTTCACGCATAAGAGATGAATTAGTCTTAAACCTAAGTAAAGGAGCAGGCTGATTAATGAAATAAGAGAATTTTTTTTTTTTAAGAAAATGTGAAAAAACGTAAAAATAAATTACTATTGTACTTCAAGTATAAGAAGTAGACTAGTATTTATTATACCTAAGTATAGGAGCGGACCGGTAGTCTTACACCTAAACATAAGAGCGGACATGTAGTTAGATCTTTCTAATCAGCGTGAATATTTATGGGTTTTCAATGTGGGTGTGGGGGCCTAGGGTCGGAAGCCTTGGTCAAAATTTTGAAATATGTGTGTTCTTGGGTTAGGCCAGGGACCATATAGGAATTATCCTTTCTTTCTTGTCCTTGTGATTACAGCTTCTGTAAACATTAGGCAGTACGGAACTTGGCCTTGAACTGTGCAAGACGACATTGTTAAAAAAAGACCACCCGCCGGCTCTCCTCCCGTTTCCAGCAAGCAGAATCGACGTTGTAGAAACAGTAGAATTCGCACAAATCAAAGCTGAGATGATCCTCCCTCTCCATAGATTATCTTAATCGGAATTCCTTTTGTTCCGAACCTGTAATTTGAAATCGAATCCGACGCGGCGGCGGCGTAAACTTTAATTCCCTAATTCTGCCTTTTGAACACGGGATGCGAATTCTTTCTTCTGCCCATTGGGTTTCAGCTTCTGGGTTTCGCTTATCATTGGCTGGAATACTGGGTGTGGGTGTTGCTGGGTTGTTATTGGCAGTAAAAGATACCAAATTTAGGAATTTCCGATACTTAAAGTGGTCGTCTGACGGCGATGATTCTCGAGAAAAGTTGTTGGTTGTGCCTGGATTGCAAAATCTCGGGAACAATTGTTTCTTGAATGTAATTTTGCAGGTATTTTATCTAATTTTGCTCACTTCAATTAGGATTTGGGTTTAAATTTTGAGATGAATTTATTTGTCTTTAGGAAATCGTTAAAGTTTAAATATTTTTAGTAAAAGTGAGTGTGCATTTATTTGTCTTTAAGAAATTGTTGAGGTTGAATATCGGTCACAAATAAGCATGTTGAATATCAATTCCATATGAGCTCATGTTGTTGTTTTAATTCAAGAATACGGAATCCTTGAACTGAATCAGCGTATTAGTTTGATACTGCATGTGTTCCATGAAAAAGAGGCCTGTTTGAAATTTGTATGCTCTATAATATTGATCGAATTCAGAATGGTAATTTACATTAATTTACTTTTTTCCTATTAATATATATGCATATTGATTTCTGATATTCATGTGTTGAGTTTTCAAATCTGGAAAGCGGATTCTTGAATCTAAATGGAGGGAGAACTAGTTGTGATTCTTGTGTTGTACTTGACATGGCATTGAAGTCTTAAATTGTTTTATTGGGATTTTTTTATAGGCTCTAGCTAGCTGTTCATATTTTCAAGATTTCCTTCGAAAGATTGTGGAGGAATTCGAAGAATCATTAGAGGATGGAAGAGTTGGAAGCATGCCACTTGCTGTTGCCTTGGATGCTTTATTAGAAGGTATCACAAAATAGCTTGTGTGAGGATTGAATTAATACCCTGACTCTTTTGTACTCCCTCCGTCCCATACTTATTGCTACCAAATAGGAGTGCACGAGGATTAAGAAAATATGTTGGAAAAGTAAGTATTATGAGTGGGTAGGAGAGAGAAAATAAGTTAGTGGATAGTTGTTGTGACTGGTGAGTGGATAGGAGAGAGAAAAGTGAACATTTTGGTAAGTAGCAATAAGTATGGGACGCACAAAATGGAAATAAGTAGCGATAAGTATGGGACGGAGGGAGTATGTGATTTGGCCTGTTCGAGGAACCCCTTTCTTGTCAAATTCTGGCTGTTAAAATAATGACTCAATTGTTCTGCAATATTGTTGCTAGTGTAAAAGGCTAGTTGCTGACTGGAAATAGGTAGTTCTTAAGCTTATACCCCCCTCCGTCCCAGAATGATTGTCCAAAAATAAATAAAAAAAATCAAGTTTGCTCTTGATCAAGACCAAATTGAAAAATATTTGGGACGGAGGTAGTACATTGTAAGCTGATTTGTGCTTCGTTACTTTTGTAGAACTATCAGCTGTGGGATACGTAAAGGAAGTATTGAGTCCAAGAAAAGTGATGCTTGGTATGGTTCACTATTTGCCTAACTTCAATCTCAGTTGCCAACAGGTGCTGTATTGCCCTATTATGACATTTCAATTACCTTGTTCGATTGTTTATCCAACCTAAAATAATTTTCTTCATGTAGGATGCAGAAGAAGCATTCTTTCATATTTTGTCTTCTTTAAGAGAAGAAATTTCAGAACTTTATGAAATGAATCGCAGGTCCCTGGCAGACCTGACTTCCTTGTCTAGTCGAATTCTTACGCCAAAGTCGAGTGTAGTCCATAATGACCAGGAAAGATGGGCACGGAACTTCCTTGGGCCTTTTGATGGGGTTCTTGGCAGCATTTTAACTTGCCAAAGGTGTTCGTTTCAGGTAGAGCAAAAGTTATAAATTTCCTGATCTTAAGATTATTTACCCCATTTGATCGGGCTCTTGGCAGTATTTTTTAGTACTGCTAACTAACTTGCCAATGCTTTTTTTGAGACTACATCGGACTTAGGCGGCTCAAAGAAGATCTGATAATAAAATCCGACGTTTTTATATACCATTTATGTGATATGCATACGAGTAGCTTGTGTGACATTAAAAATTTCTCCTTTTTTTGCCACTCACCTTTTTTATCTCTAGAGTGGAAGTCCTGTAAAAAAAAAAAAAAAAAAAAAATCTCACTTGAGTGAATGTAATGGAAAGATGTTTCCATGTCATAGTATTAAACACATACATATTTGACTTTTCAGTTTTTCTTCTTTCACTCTTACAATTTTCCAAGTGTAAGATTATATTGAAATCACTTCATACGTTCTATTTTTGCAGATCTCAGCGGATTTTCAGTTCTTTCATAGCTTGTACCTGCCACCGGTTCTTCTTGGCAGTTGTTCAATTGTATGTTATAATGAACTCATCAGTTATTTTTCCTTTCTTGCATTTTCATGACCCTAGTAATAAACGTAGTGAAGTTTATACCTCGTTTTTACATGTAATAGATGCCTGGATGCTCCGTGGAGGATTGCCTGATGCAGTTCTTTGCTGCAGAACAACTTGAGAGTTACTTTTGTAGTCATTGCTGGCATACTGCAGCAATTAAGTATTTATCTCTGGTTGACAAAAATGAGGTAGTTTTCATGTCAAATCCTTCAGTTTGTATGTGGTGTATGTCAAATCAGACCAGAATAGGATGTCAACCAGCTAATCCCAACTTTATGAAACCAAATGCGTGGCAAGCTGATAAAACTTTTTATTCTGGGCCTTGAGGCAAAATGTTGTTAATGTTTCTTTTTTTTTAAATGAAGTTTTGTATATGCAGTAACTTTCAACCCAAATTTATGTTTTTCTTGCGTTTATTTGCCAGGCAGACATTGAAAAACTCAGCTGCTGTACTGAGCAAGACTTTTGTGATTGCAAAAACATTCCACGTGCTGGAGCACTACCATGGTCAAATAACTTTTCACGCACGTTGAAGCAATTACATATAGCACGCGGTCCAAAGGTATGAGCAACAACTCTTTTTTGTACTGTCAGTTAGACCCTGAAAAATAGATATTTCAGATTTTAAAAAAAATAAAAATATACTCCATCCGTCCCAAAATGAATGCCTGTATCTGCTCTTGATCAAGAGTACAATATGGTGGAAAGTAATATCATAAGCAAAAATATTTAGGAAAGAGGGTTCTGGGAAAAGATCACGATTTTGATAAAGTCACGAGGCTTTTCAAAACTACATCTAAGCTTGTAGTTTGATATTGCTGGTAAACATGCACGCTTTAGTTGCTCAAGTTTCAATTTCTTTCTTTAAAAGTTTATGTTAATGGTGACTGAATCTGAACTGACTAGAAGTGCTAAAAAGAGGTTTCAGGAAGTTATTTTACTTTTAGCTACCGACACAAATCACTTCAAAGTTTAAGTCCAATAACATTGGTTTTCTTATTCTTATACGAATGCATTATATTTAATGTTTCTATTTACGAGCAGATTCTATGCCTTCATTTACAACGTGTTTCAGTCAATGTATTTGGTGAACCGGTTAAGCTTCAGGTAACTAAATTACTGCAAGAAAAATAAAATAGTCAATTTTTTTAATTTATATATTTAATAATTATTATTTTCTTGTCTATCTAGGGACACATCTCTTTCCCCTTGACTTTGAACTTGTCCCGTTTCTTGAAGAGTGACTTTGCAATTAAGGATTCCCAAAAAGCCCTGCAAAACGCACTACCAATAAAGCCACATCAACAGCCCCTCCCTTACATCAATTACCTCAAAGTGAAAGTTGATTCAGACACATTAAATGGTGTACACGGGCAAACTGCTAAAAATGTTTCTGCTGATGAAGTGGTTGAAAACAAATTGGCACATACCTCATATGAAGTTTTGGGTGACAAAAGTCTTCAAGATGATCAAAAGGAGACAAGATTGCTCGACAATGGATACAGCCCAGACATCATGCCTTATAGTACTACTACAAGGCAGCCCAATGGCAAGGTTGGTTAAGAGGCTTACATTGAACTGGTTTTGTTGGTCAAATAATTTTTAGTTTTCGTTGCTAATTAATTTGAAATATACCTTCTGAAGAGGCACCGATTATGACAGGAATGAGCTGAAAGAAAATAAATACATCACCCATCTTAAAAATATTGTCCACTCTTGTGAAAATAAGTGGTTTTGGGGATTCACAACTTTGTACTCAAGTGTAGTTATCAGAAACACGTTTGTTGACCAATGTTTTAAGCTAGTCCTTGGAGTTGATCCATAGGATTCTAATGGGTGTTGGATGGTAAGTAGGTTTGGTGCGGGCATAATCCTCTTCACTTAACAATGGGGACGTTTTACTTGTTGATTCTTCATACTGACCTTTTTTCTTTTCTTCTCCGTATTTGCTTCTTAATGTACCTAATTTGAGGCTAACCTTTCACACACACACACACACACTCAAGGTAACCCTCGAATTATGTTGGCATAGATAGAAAAATCCTTTTTGGTGGGTTGATTCCAAGCATGGGTATTCTAGTTCTAACATTAATTATAATTGATACATATATAAGACGAAATGATAGAAAGAAAAAAGAAGGAAATTTTGAACTGAATTGTAGATGAAAAGGTGGGGAGCCTTGATACGGATGTATGTAACAGTAAAGGTTAACCTCTATTTAGTCAAATACTTAGACAGGCAAATGTGGAGGTCTAGATCTGACCAATATACGTTCTATGTTTTCCATAATACTCCGTCCGTCCCCCAACGACAGTCTCATTTGTCTTTTGGTCAAAGTTCATTTGTACTGACCGCTCAAAGGGGTCAATCTTTCCAGGACGGAGGGAGTAGATAACTTCATCGCTCTCCAAATGAATGTGTCTCACTTATTGAAATGATTATTTATCATGCTTGATATGCGATACCGTGTTAAACTCATGTATCATCTCTTCTTCATGCAGATCGATGCAACTACGAAGCGGGCCCCAACTGGACTCAATAACTACAGTCTAGTTTCAGTTGTGGAGCATTTTGGTACATCTGGAAATGGCCATTATACAGTTTACAGAAGAACAGGAACCGGAGATTGCGATAAAGAAGTGTCAGTTTCCTCTCCTGTGCAATGGTTTTGTGTTTCAGATTCACAAGTTTATAGTGTCTCAGAAAAAGATGTTCTTGCTGCAGAAGCTACCATGCTTTTCTATGAGAAAATTTCTGACAAAATTCAAAGTTCTGAAGAATGAGGGTAGTGAGTTGGAATTTGTAGGTTATAAGGGTGGTATATTCAGAAATTCTTGTTTTTGAGGGCTAAAATTAGAAAAGTCCAAGCATTTTTTTTTATTTTTTTTAATATTGGAGCATCCAAGTTAAAGTGATGGTCTCCATTTTTTGTGTTAAATATTGGAGTTTACAGTAGTCTTTAAGGATAGGAAATTTTGTAGCAATATTAAATTTTTTAATCTGAAGAGTAAAGGGGTCAGGTGAAGCATTGTGTATAGTATTTTAGAATTTTATTTATATAATTATATATTTATTTATTTTTGAAACCAAAGAAAGAAAAAAAATATAGTTGTTTTAAAAAAATCTTAAATATTATACACTATACACAGACTATAATTATTTAAATTTTATATTTATTTAAATATAATTATTTAATTTTTTTTTTTTTGACTTTTAATAGCCGCCCATCCCGCTCTCTTCTCTCACAACCATCTCAATTTTTCCATTGATTTGTAAATTTTCTTCCGATTAGGTCTTTTCTTTAATCAAGATTTGGATTTAGATATAGATATAGATATAGATTTAGATTTAGAGAGAGATCACTCTCTCAAAATCTACTTTCAGTCTGGTTAGTTTTTTTTTTTTTTTTTTTTTTTTTTTTTCATTTCAAAATTTGAATAAGTGAAGTGGATTATTGTTGAAATGATGTTTGATCAATTGTATTCACTCCTTTGTGAGAGTCTCTGCATTCTCTCTGTTGTGGGAAGCTTGTTTTTTTCTTCTGTTTTCCGACAATCATCGTTGAATCATAAGTGGAAGATGATAGCATGACTTAGAAAGTTTACTTGACAATTTATTGCTAATCCAGATGCCTTAAATCATTGTATTCCCAACGCTAAATATTTTCCAATCAAGGATTCATGAATGCCGATATATAGCAGTGTCCAAGCTGCGCTTGGAGAGACATCTGTGCGTTCCAGAGTATTGTTATAAGTACAAAGTGGAAAATCGAGAATGCTAGTGCAACTTATGCACCAACACCATCTTTCGTCACCCCTCTTCTTACATTCCTTATGTATTTGTAGTAGTCATTGTAGTGCCCACTACGTGGGATCAGACCCGTCTCAATAATTATAGGGATCATGTGCTAAATGTGAAAATTGTGGGCCCTTAGTATTTACAAAATCTACACAATAAAATGATTGCAATAATGTTGAAGTAATAAGTAAATAATTTATTAAAATTAAAATATGTTATTAAAAAAAGCCAAACTTTCTAATTAAGTTTTGAAAAAAAAAAAAAAAAAAAAAGCAAAAGCCCAAATTAGAATAGAAGGGGAGGGAAGCCCCAAAATAAAAATGAGTGAAAAGCCCACATAGGAGAAAAGAAATAATACTAGTATTTTTCAGTGTTCTAAAAGACGCCCGTCTAAGCCGCCTAGGCGCTAGGCGTTCATGAAACGCCTAAGTCTCGCCTAAGATATTATAAATATTTTTGGATTCTCGGCCCCGCTTAAGTACGTTTAAACCCTGCCTAGGCGCTAAGACCAGCGGCGCTAGCGATTTTAAGAACCTTGATATTTTTTATTTAAAAATGTGTCCTAAATGATTTTTCATTTTTTTTATATTTATAAAATTAACATTTTTGAAAATGTTAATCAAAAACTATTTCATTTTACTACGATTGGAGTAACAAGTACTGACATTTTGTTACCACTTACCCCCAACAATCCTCGAATCCCGCGCCAATTCCCAATTCGAAGCCAAAACCCTCCCTCTGCACAAAAAATGTCGCAGCCGATCGCCGTCGACATACTCTCCGACTCCGACGATGATGAACAACCCAACAGGGATTTCTCCACCCCACTGCCACTTCACTCAAAGAAGCAGAGAACAGAGCTCAATTCAAACCCTACAGTCTTCGTCATCGATGACGACCCAACTCCTCGTAAATCATCCGGCCCCAATTCCACCCCATCATTCGTTGCCGAGACACCCATGTCGGAGTTGTCGATATCATATGCTCCAATTATCAGATGCAACAAGGGTGTCGCGGACCCACAACTTGATTCTTCGGTTCCTGACCCTAAACCTTCGGGTAAGTTCAATAACCTGAGTTGGGTAAATTAATTTGTCAAATTATTCTGAATTGATGTTTGTTTAATACAATGACGCTCCCTTCGTCCTGCTATAGAAGTTCTCTTTCTATATCCAAATGTAGCAACCATCCATTGTCGTGACCAATTGGTTATTTTCGTAATGTCATATGAAATTGCAGCCTAGACACCATGGGATATCAAGACAAATGACTCTTTGTGTGGAATGGTGGGATTACTTACTTTGTTTATCCTACCATTTGGGGATTTTGTTGTTTTATGTGTTTGTAAACGGTCATTGGAAATATAATACTGTTTCCACGTATGCTGAAATGAGCACAAATTGTACTCCCTCTGTCCCTAAATGAATGTGCACTTTCAAGAAGTTTGTCCCAAAATGAATCTTTTTCGGAAAAAACTTTGTCCTTATATGTTTTTTACCAATTTATTTTCACTTGTCTCTTTATACCTGGAAAACTAAATATTTGGAAAGAGGGTTACAAGAATATATATGAATCTTTGCCACTAGATTGTGTGAAGAGTAGAGATTTTCAGAATGTCCCTTAAAATAAAATTTGAACATTCATGGACGGGGGTGGGGAGTATCATTTATTTGTGCTTACAAACTCATAGTAGTAGAAGTTTACAAGATTGGAAAAATGATGAAATGTAGACAACGATCACAATCTGTGTTCAGGTTACTCAATGATCCTTGTGACTTACTCCCACCGTCCCAGAACAAGTAGGACTAGAGGGGTGGGCACAATAATTATGATATAGTGATATATGTGTGGTAGAAAATGAAGAGAGAGAATGAGTGGGATAAATAGTAGTGTTGGTTGAATAAATTGAGTGGTGGAAAATGAAGAGAGAGAATGAGTTGAGTTAAATGGTGGGGTATGATGAATATAAGTATATTAAAAAAAAAAATCATTTTGGGCTGTCTCACTTGTGGTGGGACGGACCAAAAGGGAAAGAAGTCTCACTTCTGCTGGGACGGAGGGAGTATATAAAAACAGGTGTCAATCTGATATACTTCTTCTACTCTTGTTAGTGTAAGGAAGATCATTATTGAGGAATAATATTCGTATAAGTCTTCCTATGAGTGTTTTCTGCAAAAGCTGCCAACATCCATGGCATGTAACTTAGACACTGGAAAATCACCATGACTTTTGGATTTGTAACTCAGCATACTGTGTATACAGGTATTGAACGAGGGAGTTGTAGTCCAACAGCATCATTGATGCTTGGGGTGGAATGTAAGAATTTAAATCACTTGAGTAAGTGTGAATTGGTTCCAGCTGAAAATAAGAGATGTTAATACTGGTCGCAACCTTAACAAGCTTGCGTTTGCGCCTTTTGCTTCATCATGTAGGGGGGGGGGGGTCATGGTTACACTACGCTGGCTTTACTAGTTATCTTGCTGTTTCAGCCCTTAAGTCTTGCAAATATCCTCTCTCTCCATTATGTCCTGTCTCTAGTTTTATCCAAGGAAAGGTGATTCTATATTTTGACAGTTGAAATTATTTTGTGGGTTGGTGGAAACCATAAGAAGTGAAGCAAGCTAAATAAAGCCTCCAAAACCAGCAGCTAATGGATTATTGTTGTTCAATCCCTACTAAGCTAATGGATTGTTATTATTCGATCCCTACTATGATCCATCACTGACACACCCCTGGAGGCACCTGGGAAGAGCTAGTCAATCAAGAACTTAGACAACACTTTACTTATTGTTTTCTCTTTCCCCTGTTTGATCCAGCATTGACTTTCTGGCTGTCAAACGTTTCCATGTTGAGTGGTCATGTGTTTTTGATGGCTAAGAATAATGTGAAAGCTGAAAAGATGTTTTCGCAAGACATGATGTGATTGTGGATTTCGTTTCTGCTCAACAATATCTATCATAAGGTAATGATCATCCCATTTGCTCTTTCAGGAATCAGTGGATTGATATGTTTGGAGTCTGATACTGAATCTGAAGCTGGTTTTCAGAGCATTTCGAAGCAGAAGGAGACATGTTTTGCTGCCCTTGACGTGGCAAAAAATTTGGAGTTGAGCTCTATATGCGTTGATTCCCCACTTAAGAATGGTAAGTTACAGCCATGCCTTGACTCTTGATAATTCATTGTCTATTACATCTGTTCTTAACAACTTGTCATGGAACATTTCATGGCGAAGGACAAATGTGTCAATCGTCTAGGATCGTCTTGCTGATTTAGTACTAAATTTATATTGGTCCCTCTTTTATTCCTGATCAGGAAATAATGATACAAGAGAACCGTTTGGGCACAGCTCTTGGGATCAATTATTGTCGGAAGATGATACGCCACAGGTATATTGTCTGTTTGCCTAGAAATAATGGCTTCTTTCCCTGGCACTTAGTTTTCTATACACTATAATAGTTACTTCTCAATTAAATTTGTATCACATAAATTTATAATATGTACATATGTTGCGAAGATTTGATGGCTAATGATAGTAGTCAGTATGCAAGCTGGAACTCTGTTGTTTTGGTCCCGTCAACGGTGTAGAATATGTAGGTCTAAATTGGCGTTACATGGACCACCAAAGAACAACAACGAGGAGGAGCGAGAATGGAGAATTGGTTAGTTCAAGAGATGACAAGTATTACGGGATGAATCTGGCAAAGTTACTGTAGCTGCTCACTGTGAACTGAGCTGATATATATAGGTGCTGGCCGGTGCGGTCCCTACCACTCACGTAAGCAGTCACGTAGGGTCCGCACCATATATTGGCGCCTTCTTATAGGTTCATCCGTATGCGTTCACGGTACCATCCCGCGTGTCCCTTGTGGGGATCATCCCGCAATTATTTCTGTTGGATCTAACCAGGCAACTTGTCATCCCATATTCGGCCACATGGTAATTCCACTATTCTAGCGTCCAATCCAATGGTCCTTAGTGATTCTTGAATATAGAAGGGTGTCTTCTTGGGACCTTGTCCACAGTGGCGGATCTACACCAAAAAGTTTGGTGTTGCCTATTCTTTTAAAAAAAAATAGCATGGCAAACAAAACAAGGCATCTTTCGATTCACTATATTCCAACCAATCTTTATATTGACTAAACCACGTATGATGAAATTTACGCTTTTTACCTGAGATGAGAGTGGTCGGATATTCCGGTAGATTTGGTTGTTCCGGTTCTTTGAGGAGGTACGTTCTTCTATCTCTTTCAACATCATCCGGATGAAAACCGAAATTGACTCCCTTTTCCCGGGATCACTTTGTAGGGTCACATCTCCGCCTCTTAATCGTATTGTAGGTTGGGATTTAATTGAAGCATTAGTAGGTTGTGGTCCTTGTGTTTCTTGAAGAACTACCTCCGGCTCCTCTTGAGCAATTGGAACACTAGGGCTTGCTTTATTTCTCGGAGTCACCGTAATGAACCGATCCAACAACCTATTACCAATGTTATCAAATGAGAAGATTAACAATAAAGAATTTGGGGCGGAAAGAAGAACAAAATTAGAGACCATTGGTCTTTTCGTAAATGCAAAGTCAAATGATTTTCCTTAGGAAATTGATAGTATGCATATCAACAATCAAATGAGTGGTTCTACCCATTACCCAACCCCCAAACTAGAAAATAAATTAAATCAATTTTAGATTTTAGGGTTTACCTTTGATTGGACATTCTCTTCTTGTTTTCTTGAGGGGGCTACGGAGGGGGAGTATTTCCGTCCATCCGGAGATGGTGGCGGTGGCTGTCAGGCTGTGGGCGGCGCCGGCGGTGAGTGAGGGAGCGGTGGCGATTGGGCGAGCGAGAGTCGAGAGCGAGAGAGGTGAGAGCGAGAGTCTGTTGTTTTGTTCCGTGTTCGTATTCTTTTTCCCAGTTAATGCATTTCTAATTACACGAAACTAGAAGTGAGTTTTTTTTTAAATATTAAACACCCAAAACGACGTCGTTTTGCAAATATATATATATATATATATATATATATATATATATTTTTACCATTGCCTGGGCAATGTCAGGCAAAGCAGTAAATCCACCACTGCTTGTCCAACAGTGGCTAAAACCGCAAGAAATACGAGAAACCGCGAATGCAGTCGAATTTCGCAAATACTAGAAAGTCACAACTGCGGTCTAGGCCACCATTGTGGACCAAAGGCATTAAACTTAACGAATCATGCTCAAACCTCAAAAAATCACGAATAGATTCATGAGAACTTATCATGGACAGCACGTGCCCGTCTTATGTGTCGATGGGGGGGGGGGGGGGCAATTGGCACTCACGTCACGCGATATGTATCACACAGGTCCGTATACTGATTTACTGACCACAAACTCTCTCTCTCTCTCTCTCCTTTCCCTAAGGAATCAGTCTAGCAGGAAGCTCTTTCAACATGATGAGATAGGATAACTAAGTACTTAATTTGTTGGAATATGCCTTATCTCTTTATCATAGGATGAATCACTTTGTTCTTGTTTGTTTCTCAAGTGATTTTTTTTGTTATTGATCATTTCGTTAGTCATCGAACAAGATCAGATTCAGTGAAGTGGACGAGTTTGTAAGGATTTTTATGTGATGGTCATTTACCCATTAAGTTGAAAACGAACATTTTGCGTATCGAGGTTTCATCCATCCACCTCGAGTCTTACTAAATCTTTTTGCTCCTTTCCCTCTCTTGCTCGAACCATGCAAAAGCAATCTCGCAACATTTAAGCGGTAAAGACTAGTCTTTTTTCCATTGGTATTTTGATGTGAATTCCTGAGTGTTTCATCTATCTGGTTGATGTTGTAGCCAGGCGATCATCCTATGGAAGAAGCTGGCAGACTGCAGGAGACAGGTAATACATCCAGACCTAAAAGTGGAAGTAAAGATGATCCGAACAAAAGACCAGGTGTAGATGAAGCAAAGAGGAAAAAGCAAAATGCAAAGGAAGAAAAAAATCATCTGATGGAAGAAAAGAAGCAAAAGAAAGAAGTAAGTTCTTCAAATTGGCCAAAAAAAATTATTTTATAGTCATGTGGAAGTAATGACCTATATACATTGTGAAGCAAGAGAAATTGCAAAAAGCAGCTCTTAAGGCTGAGGCTGCTGAGATAAAAAAGCTGCAGAAAGAAAAGCAAAAGTGGGAAAATGGGAAGCTTGCTCTGAAATCTATTGTGGCTGAAATTGATACAAAAGTGATTGAACTGGGGTCAGTTGGAGGTATTTTCTTGTCAATGTTTTCTCATGACTCTTCCTTTGTATTTTTTCATCGAATTGAACATTAATATATTACACCTACTGACTCAAGGCGATTTTCCCTCTTAGTTTAGGACACCTGCTCACAAGGTTGTCTGAAAAAGGTCTTACATACCGTATTACTTCAAATCCAATCGAAAGATCAATCGTCTGGAATATGACTGTTCCCGAAGAGATTTCACAGGTAATTAGCACTGTTCAAGAAGATTAATGTTGTTCTTTTCACACCTTATGTCAGCTCATTACATTTAAAACTATAGCTAGGAGGTCTGTTATTTTAATCTTTTTTTTGTTGTTGCTTTCTTCTAACTACACACCAAGAATCGCTGTCAGGGAAATCCTTTTTCAAGAAGTGTCACAAATGGGGCTTCTTTTTTTAAGTACCTGTAGGGCCAAGTGAATCTTTTTTAGGTGAAACATGATATGGCAATATAGGATACTTCAGATGGTGAACATATATTTTGATGGAGATTATGACGGTCCTGGGCCTAAAGGGCAATTAGGACCCAGATTTACACCCTTGCAATGAAAAAGGTCATGAATGATTTAAGCTTGGAACTTATCAAGGAAAAGGAAAGAAAATAAATCTGAGTTTAATATTGAGACAATGTGGTCTGCCTATATTGGAAATTTGGATATGGTCGATGCTTGTTCAAAATTCATTTTATACTTGGTTAGAGAAATAAGTCTCTGGTCTGGTTTCCAAGGAGTGTTTTCATATTTGTACAACTTAATTGAGGTACCAGTTGTACGATAAGTATACTCAATGTGTCATGCTGCTCCTACAATTTCACGTTGCTGTAGTTGATATGACACGGTCATCGAAGCAAAAACTCAAAGGACTCTAAAAACACTGTATTTTAAGTATTTCAACAAGGAAAGGCAGCTCTTCAATTGGGAAAAGTTGAAATAGAAAGTGTATCTCTTCCATTGGGACGATGGGAGTATAAAAAGGGATTGTACTTTCATTGTTCGGTGCAGAACTGCGTATAATTACGAATGTGCAAAGATCCTTCTCTCTTCATTCTTCTCGGAATAATCTAATTCATCTTCCCTGTTCCATTTTCTAGGTCTGCTATTTCGCCATCTGTGCTGTTTCATTCTCCTTACTATATTGGATTTCCTTTAATAGGGCTTACTTCAAAATTAGTCCCTCCATTTTTCAGGTTTTGTCCCTTGAACTAAAGCACTCTATAACCATCTCCCATTTTTGGACTCTTAATGGCAGGTCATTTGACCTATTCAAGCACATTTTCTCCTTTTGACAATCTGTTCTCCTGTCTGCCAACATGTACGCGTGCATTTTAGTCTCTTTAGGGCCATACAGATGAACTGGTTGACATTATTTTGTCATAACCCGTTGACATGTTGTCATCGTTTCTCATCTTCCTCACTGTCTTCATGCCAATTTTTGCCTTAGTCATCATCTTCTCCCTTTCCTCTTCTTTTCTGGAAGAAGGATTTTGTATTTGTTGTGTATCACAACTCTACTGAAGTACCTTGGCCAGTTTCTGAGAGTTGTTGCAGGTGATGTGGTAATAATGGTACATTTTTTTCAGTATATAAATATTGATTGAAATCTTGATGTCAGATTGTTATTACATTTACCTTATATGATAGTATAGACTTATATTGCTTCTTTTGTTTTTCCCGTTCTAGACTTTTTTGTCCTTGATATTCCAAGCTTTACTTGTCACATGTTATCTGAAAGAAGTTGATTTCACTTATCAATGATAAGACAAAAAGGAGAAAGCAAATGAAAGTGAGAAGAGACAATGATAAGACAAAGAGAAAGCTTATGAAAGTGAGAAGAGAATTTGACTTTTTCAATACACTGTAGGTCTGCCCCAAAGGAAGTGAGATTCCATATGTCTTACTTATTTATGAAGCCGGCGACTTTTGCAACCTTGTAGCCGATGGATCTTTTATGGATCATGTTACCCATGTCCGATGCCGCTATCCATCTCATACTGTTTGCTACCTCACAAACAGACTAATGGCCTATATCAATAAAAGGTTAGTGACAGCTGGCTTCAGTATTTCCATCTGTGATGCTTGTCAAATAGTTTTTCTGTGCACAAGCTTGCAGCCGTGTTTTTCCTTATTATGGACTTCTTTATGTATGCCAGGTATTCCATCACGTGGTTTTTATTTTCATTTTGAAGCGCTTCCTATCATATATATATATATATATATATATAGGGTCGTGCTCCTGTGAGAACCTAAATATCGTGAGAACCGTGAGAACTTGGATACATTAGGTAAAAAACTAATGTATCCAATGGTTCACTTGGATACATCATTGGATACATTACTTGACTTGGATACATCATTGGATACATTAAGTTCTCACGGTTCTCACGATATTTAGGTTCTCATTTGAGCACCTACCTATATATATATATATATATACCCCCTTTGTGAGCTGATTATTATGATTTGATTGTAAGTTTTGCTCTGCTTAACTGCTGTAGTTGCTCTTAATGATTCAGATCATCTTAAATTTTCAAACACCTACCCTTTGTGCCATAGTCATCTGTAATCGCCTGTAATGATTGAACATGTTTCTTTTCTTGAATCTGGTAGAAGTATCAAACAGAAGCAAAAGTAAATGTTTACAATATTATCAGTTATTGCAAGGTCTGAAAGTCTTTTTAATTCCCTTACGAGAGTTAATCTTGTGCAACACTCGGAGTAACTTTTATTGGACCATTTCTTTTCTTATCATGGTTTGATCTCGTAGCTTTTCTCGGTGAAATTGAAAGAAAAAAGGACATTATTTAGCGTGTTTATAGGAACAGTTAATCATTTCAAGTAGGAAGACAAAGTTAACGCAAAGGGAAAAAATTGTCTATTGAAGATTTCTTTTGGACCATGTTTGTGGGCTTTGGTAAAAATAGAGATGCTTTAAGCTTGTGGAGATCGAGGATTGCGACTTTGTAATGTACTCCCTCCGTCCCATTTTAAGAGTCAAAAATTTCCTAAAAGGGCGTCCCATTTTAAGAGTCAAAATCCTAAAATGGAAAGTGGGTCCTACATGTCATACTCACAACAATTATCCACTAACTCTTCTCTACCCCACTTTCTCTCTCACACCAACCTATCAACACTCACAACACATCACCTTTTCCTTAATTGTTGAACCCACCCATTTTTTGACTCTTAAAATGGGACAGAGGGAGTATTTGGAAGGAGAGGAATGAAAGTTTTTTTTTTTTTTTTTTTTTGTGTGTGTGTGTGTTTGTGTTTGTCTTCTTAAAGAGAGGATTTGATATTTATGATCTTTCGCATTGGGAATCTTCAGGGGTTCATTATGACAGACTTAAGTGGGTCAGTGGTGGTAGACCAGCAGCTCGATTTTGTTGGTTTATAGTCATGTATCTATGTGTTTTTGTATTGTTTTTCATTTCTTTTTTTTTCTGTCTCATTTATTTATATTTGGTGGACAGCTTGTCCTTCAATTGTTGTATTTTCTCTTATCTTATAAATTATTTTTCTTATGGCGAAAACGGAAAAAAAAAAACTGCTCATTTTTCTGATGACCAGGTAGTCAAGAGGAGTCTATTGAGCTGAGAGTTTTTTTGTCTGTATCTTCACTAAATTTCTTCCATTCTAGTTCCTTTATGAGCATACCATGTAGTATATATATATATGTGTGTGTGTGTGTGTGTGTACACACACACACACACACACACACATATATATATATATATATGTATATATATTAAGTTCTAATACATTTATGCCCTATAAGAATTTGCTTGAGATAGCACCATTTCCTTTCAGATGTGATATGATTGTTCTTTGATGCTTCGGCAAATCTAAATATACCCATCTTCTGTATTGGATTAGGGAACAAGGCCAGTACAAGGACCCCAGCAAACATAGTGGTTGGAAGCGCCCACCAATTGAAGAGGTTAAAAATTAATGTGAAGTAAACTTACGATTGAAGTTTGTAGCTTGATAAAATTGGAGAGACACCAAATTTTAATCTGATTTTTACATTTCTTACAGATGCTGTCAAAGTTAACCACTCACTTTGTTGGGGTGCATTCAAGGCTATGCATAGATGAATCTGAATTAGCTGAACATGTAGTGGGTCTGACTTGCAGCCTGGCCTCATGCCAATTTAGGTACTGTATTGCTGTATTTTAGCAGTCATATCTTTTACTAAAATCTAAATATAGGTCAATAGTAAAAATGACCTAGCATGACTATCTATTGCCATGTTCCAGAAGTCAGTTCTTTGGTAAATTTCTGAAAAGAAGCATTAGTTGTTCCAGGTTTTCCTAATTTCTTTGATCTAGATTGTCAGTAAGTCAATACAGAAGTCCCTCACTTTCTTTTTCTATTCAAAAGACTCGGTTTCCTAAGAAGATACTGGCTCTGTTATTTGTTTGCTACAACCAATCTGGTAACCATCAATTTCACTGTGAATACTGTAAGAGTTGTGCTTTTGGGTCCTTATTTATCTCACTTCGTAGAAAGTATATACGTAGTATTATTTTCAGTTGATGTTAATATGAAAGTAGTCAAAAACCATATTCTCTTATTCACATTGTTGCTATTCTTTCTGAGCTATCTTTCTTTTCACTTGCAGAAAGAAATTAACCCGGTTGTCTGTCAGCGCAAATGGATCCCTTCTCCCGAAAGATTGTGTTGACAAGAATATAATAAAAAAGAGCGTGTGGTATGTACTTTCTTTTGTTATTCAATTAAAATATGCCATTTTTTGTGTTAACATATCTTGAAAACATGTCTCGCAAACTCAGAATAGTAAAAATGTTTTATGAACCAAGATAAGTCTTGTGATCTTCGTATACACGTTTCCATCTTATGCCTAATGAAGAAAATCCTCTCTCTCTCTCTCTCTCTCTCTCTCTCTCTCTCTCACTATTTTTGTAATGTGAACTTTAATACTTGAGGAGACCTGAAAATAGCACATGATGTAAAGGGTTTAATAAGTGCTTCATATAATGCTACGCGAGTTGATGGATTAACAAAACATGGAAGTCTATAGCCAATGTATTGGCTGCTATCGGCTGTATAGTTGTCAATATCACTTTTTTTTGCTCTGCGTTCTTGTAGCCATAGTGGGATGTTCATTTGCAGTGTAATGTGTATCACTTAAACAGTTAAACTCATATAGGTGGCAAACATGGTTATGAGACGAGAAGGGAGAAATGCATTTTAGACCACTGTACTTTGCTTTTTCCTTTCAATTCAACCATGCCACTCTTTTTCTTTCTACATTACCATAAGGGATGGCAACGGGGGTCGGGTTTCTCCAATACCAAACCCGACCCTAATTTCAAAGGAAGTAGTCTGAACCTGACCCGAAGATAGTGGAACCCGACCCGAGTTCTATCAAAATCTAATTTTCTTAGCTCATATGTTTGGGCCCGATCTATGTTTAAGCCTAAATTTGAATGAGTTATACAAGTTAATCTTAAATCATCAAACCTCAACCACAAACAACTTAAAAATCAAATTTAACCACACGTATAAGATGATTAACTAACATAATATGTTGACTTTGTACATGGGGGGTGGGTTGGGTCGGATCACGACGGGTCAACGACAAACCCGAACCCAATCCTAACCCGCTCGGTCATGAAAATTGCAACCCGAGCCCTATTTTTCGGGGAGGATCGCCTTCGGGTTCGGGCAAATTACCATTGCACTTCCATTCTGGCTTCCAACCCAACCATGTCTTTTGTTCCTGAAAAATTCAATAACGGATGCTGCTGACCTGGCCTTATTATTGCATGTTGGACTCATTTTTACTTACCTGGCTATTTCGCAAGGAAAAAATAAGAGCTGCTAAAAGAATGAATTCAACACTAAAAAAGAAGTCCATACTTGGCTCGGGGGATATAGGTTAGTTGGTAGATGAGCAGGGATGAGTGAAATGGTTTCACTGAAAGCAAGATTGAGAAGTGATATGGCTCTTCAGAAACAAAAGGGTGGTGGAATTGAAAAGCGCATTGGTCAAAATTGATTTTTTTTTTTACATATGCTGATATGGGGAATGAGAACCCTGAATACATGATATGCATGAGGTTAGATATAGAAAGCAGGAATTTATTAACTTTTATGTGCTGTGTTCCTGAACTGAAGCGGCTACATATAGGGAATTCGGTGCTTTTTTATTTATGCTTTGGTTTTATTTTAACGAGAAGCTCTAGTACTTGCTGGATCGTTCTTTTTCTTTTTTACTTGAAATATTTTTCTTGTGTTTTACACACTATTCAAAGTTTTTATGTTGATTACATGAATCTCTTGAAGTAAGAAACTATTGTAGTAATCCTTAAGATGACTCTTTATGACATTACAGTTATTCCTCTTGAGATGAAACCTACTTGAGTACTCCCTCTGTCCTTAAATGAATGTCCATTTTAAAGAATTTTTTGTCCCAAAATGAATGTCTTTTTTGAAAATAACTTTGTTCCTAATTGTTTTTTTACCAAAATTTTTCTCTAGTCTCTTTATATACAAAACTAAATGTTTCGAAAGAGGATTACATGAATTATATGAATCTTTGCCACTAAATTGTATGAAATGTAGAGATTTTCAGATGTCCCTTAAATGAAATTCGGACATTCATTTAGGGACAAAGGGAGTACTATATTCCTGGTCTTGTAACCCTAAGTTTTCCTTTCAGGTTAAAAGCATTGGTAGCCATCCCAAAGGTACAACCACGATTTGCTATTGCTATATGGAAGAAGTACCCGACAATGAAATCCCTTTTGAGTGTATACATGGATCCCCGCAAATCAGTAAGTATTAAGCATGCTTCTTATTATTTTGGCAATAATGATGAATTAGGAGCATTCAGAGCTTGGCAAGAATATTTCTAAAGTAGGATAGTCTTGAAGATGATATACTCCATATATCCTGAGTACCCAGGAATCTGGAATCATACTTACACAGCCAACTTATGCATTTTATTTTTTACGTATATTGTAACCATTCAGTGTTGATATCGTACATGCATAGTCATTTGTGCCTAACTGTAAATCATAACCGTCCAACGTTGTTGGAGTGTTGATGGTGTATGTCAATAAAATGTATTAGCATGGGTTTTCTCAAAGAAGGTGAGGCAGTTTTCCTTGCATCCATTTTAGATTTTCATAGCGAATGGGCTAGAGTTTACATGATTGACTCCTGTCTTTGTTTCGGGAAAACTGAGATGAGGGAGAAAGTGGAGTGAAGAAAGGATGGGTGAATAGAGTTTCCTTTTCTGGTGTGATGGAAATGTGTGTGGAAGGAAAATACGATGGATGAGTTTTCGATAATTGCTTCCCCATTTCTTATCCTCTGAAAATGGGAGCAAAAGTTGGAATAATTTTGAAGACAAACACCCCTGATTTAATCACGCTACCTCTGTCATCTTCATACTTTTTTTGCTGTTATTACGAAGGAACTTTGAGCAATAATTTTAGGTTGATTCAATTATACTAACAAAAATCGAAAATTTATTATTGATACACCATCAACAATACTATCAATAACAAGTTTTAGATTTTCATTAGAATAATTAAATCAACCTAAAATTATTGCTTAAAATTCATTCGTAGTGATGACCAAAAAAGTGTGAAGATCATTTTGGGATGGAGTAGTAAGACAAATACGGAGTATAAAGGGTCAGATTCCAGTTTGTCCTTTCTCTCTCTCCTCAACCGGACAATATATAGGGAAAAGACACTCAGCCTCACTACTCCCTACTTTCCAAAAGGATGGAAAGCTAAACTCTCTTGCACCAGATAAAATAGTTTGCTACTATATAATTGTGACATTATCTTTAAGATGATTACGTCTTTTGAACTAAAACATACACCAGCTAATGGATAGCAGTCTAGATCCACCAGTTATTCAGCTGTCTGTTTCTTTCCGTCAACATGGCTCAAACTAGTGCTCGTTATTTTAAGGGTTCGTTGAGCTTCGAAGGGTTAATTTCCAATTAACTTTTTCAGTAACATTAGTAGGATATATATAATATACATATGTATGGGGATTACAACCAAATTACTGGAACTACTCTGCTCTGTACATTTTGCGCTTCCATTAGCACGTGTTGTGAAGATCCTAGGTTCAACTTATTGCTTATGAGGGATGTATACATCTTGGACAGATAATATCGGTCGACTTTAGTTTGCATAAATACGGTTTGTAAGGGATTTGATAGCCTCAAACTCCTTTCTAACCCGTATAAAAAATACTACTGCTTCTGTCATGAATAACCAGTATAGAAAGGTAACCTGTTTTACTGCTAGCTTCAAGTGCTCTGCATACCTCTTTTATTTGCAATATGTCAGTACTAACTTGTTAGTTTTAACACAACTTTAATATTATAAAGAGTGAATCCATACTGGCGTTGACTTTGTTCAGGAAGTGACTTTTCCTCCTATGTTTATAATTTCAGGTGCATGAAAAAGAGTTTCTACTAAAGGATTTGACAACAGAAGGATTACTTGGAGAGGATAGAAGATTAGGCGAAATTTGTTCAAAGAGAGTGTACAGAATATTAATGGCACAGTCTGGAAACATCAAGACCGATGATGTTGAAAATGGAGCTGATTTCTTCAACGGCCAATCTTCTTGAATGATCTCTTGTGTAATTATTGACCATATCTTTAGCTCGAGAACAGAAGTAGAGGTATGTATGTACCTAACTTAGCCACTACTACCCTTTTCTCTGTACTAAGATCGTATTTTCAGTAGAAATTTAAATTTAGTGGCGTACGCGTTTCCTTCAGTAGTTGCATGAGAAGTTGTCCATGTCAGTACTTTGCTTGTTTGGATCATTACCAAGCAGTCTTTGTGGTGTACACTCCTAATGCAGGCATAAAACAACCCAGCTTTTGGAAAGTAATGAAATAGAGACGACACATTAATGCCAATGTAATCATCATAATGAAATTTTAAATACTGTTGTTGAAAAATCCACATAATAGTTGGTCAAAGTTCACTTGTATTAATCATCAAAGCTCAAACGAGACTATCTTTCGGGACTTACGGATGGAGTGTGAATCACAAATCTTTTTGCTTTTTCCACAAACCGTTAACTTTAAATACTCCTTCCGTCCCGGTTTAAGGTTCTTAGTTTGACTTTGCACACTTATTAAGGAATTAAGGCAAAATTGAGTCAAAGATAGTAGTGGGTGAAGGATATAATTGTCCATTCATAATGCAAGTAGGTGAAAAGTAGATGGGTAAGTGATGGGCTTTTTGTAATATATGAACTTTATGAGGACAAAAATGTCCAAAACACTATTCATCCTTTGCCATTTAAGGAATAAAGCAACCAAGAACCTTAAACTGGGACATACCAAAAAGAAAAGTAAAAACCTTAAACTGGGTCGGAGGGAGTACAAAATAAGTGTGAAGTCATATGCTGATATAGAATTCATAAGGAGAGTACCCTTTAACCTGTTACACTTGAAGCTATAATGTTGATCACCTATACCCAGAAACACATATATGCATGCATATCATAGAGGGAAATGAACTAAAACTACTTGCTGATCATCAAACAAATCTCGCGAGCGAGATACGTGACACAATAATCTTTATTAATCTCATGTCGGAGCAACAAAATGCTAATGATCTTCAAGGCGAAAGAGCTGAGAGATCTTTTCCACATCAAGGTGTCTGAGATCGACAGTGGAAACAGACCTACGATGGTTTAGATTCTTCCTGTTTTCCTCGAGATGCGTGACAGTCTCCGTGATTGAGGCAAGCAAGAGAGGGAAGTTCTTGATGTTCTTTAGAGCGTTTGGATGTGCCTCTGTTCTTGCAGACCTGTCATGGTTAGAATTGTGATAACCAGCCGGGGATATTGAAGGAGGCGATGTTTCTGAAGTCCTGCTTGTCTTTTTGCTCGAGCTACTGCTGCTTCCACTCGTACCGCGTAAGCTCCTATCGATATTCTTCACCTGATCATAAATATTTATCGGACATTAAAAATTAGGAACTTTTAGTGCAATTATCCCCACATTGGGACTTTATATCAGGAACCAAAGTGTGCACACACACACACTGTTACTATTAAAAGTGCTTCTGTGGACAAGTTTTTGTGACTATTTTACCCCCTGGCATTACGTTTTTAGATTTCAGATACATTCAGGAAGAAGAAGAAGTACCGCTTTGAATGATCCAAAATCATCTTTGGATTGATCAGAGAGTGAGTTCTTTCTTCCGTGACCTTCCCGGGGTTTCTTAGACCGTTGCTTTGCTTTCAGGGATCGGTTCCTAGAAATATGGTCAAATAGATCAGATACTGTAAAGTCAAACCCGAACAATTTTCCCTAACATATGATGGTGATAATATATAATCTTGTTGAGGGATAATAACATACTTCTTTCGATTCTTGAACTGTGCTGGCTCGTCCACATCTTTCTTCAAAACAGGTAAACCCGAAAGATCACATGCTATTGGGCTTGAACAGAAGAACTGCAACCAAGAAAGAAAGATTAGAAATATGATCCGAAAATTCGACACCCTTCAACCCGATAAGATTCAGTATGATCGGAACCAAATTTTAACTCACTTCATTTTGGAGGGCAGAAGCAGAAGTGCGCCGAGAAGTTGGATCCAAAGCAAGGAGAGTTGTCAGGAGGCTAAACGAAGACGAAGGGAAATTCGCAAATGCTTCCTGGAAACTGGGAGAATATTGTGCTGGTGGTCTGAAAGTTGCAGGTGGCTTTATCTTTTTCCAGTATTCCTCAGAAGGCGAACCACAAAGCTTAAATATCCTATGAAGCTGCTCCACCTGCAAAATTTGCCGTGTCAAAAATCTTTAGAAAACGGGCACTCATTTAGGGACGGATGAAGTTTCCAGATACCTCAGTTCTTCCAGGCATAATTGGCCTTCCTACAAACATTTCCGCAAGAAGGCATCCTGCACTCCAAAGATCAATCCCGACTCCATAATCTGTGGACCCCAATAGCAACTCGGGAGCTCTGTACCAAAGTGTCACAACTCTACTCGTCAGAGGCCCTTTTCGCAAATAATAATTCGCAAGTCCAAAATCAGCTATTTTCAACATCCCATTTTGGTCTATCAACAAATTAGACCCTTTAATATCTCTATGCAAAATCCCCCTTTCGTGACAGTGCTGCAAACCCGAAAGCAGCTGCTGCATATAACACTTAACCTGCATATACACACACATTAGGCTGTATTTTCACGCACGGATGTTCTAGAATGCTCTAGAAAGTCAAACCTGGGGTTCTGTTAGTCTTCCTTCCGGGCGAGAGATGACTCTGGTCAAATCTGATTGCATGTAATCGAAAACGAGGTAAAGACTATACTGCATCCTAGAAGTGGCTACACCTTCAAGTTTGATAATATTGGGATGATCTAACTTCTGCAACATGATGATCTCTCTTGCCATAAACTTTACACTCTCTGGCTCGGATGTATCGAACCTCACCTTCTTTAAGGCGACAATCTTTCCGGTATCCCTATCACGCGCTTTATATACATTACTATACGTCCCATGACCAATCTGCAATTCACAAAAAAATAAAAAATAAAATCATAGGTGTACTCCCCATGGAACGGTCTAAACATGAAAACACCACGAAAACTGAAAACTACTACTCGCTCTGTTCCAGAAAAAGGGTCACACATAATATTTTCGCTTGTCCCAAAACAAGAGCCACATTTATAAAAAAGTGCAATTTGATGAAGGTACAAACGGCCCTTTTCTTGGTATGGAGGGAGTATAATGCAAGAATATTATTTTATTTTTATTTTTTTGACAAGTATATAGCAAGAAAATTATGAATTATACGAAATGAAATATTCTAGAACTAGAGAATGCGTACTGACCTTAGCAAGCTTATCATAAGAATCAGCACTTTTCCGAACCAAACCAGACAAAGCCTCTACAGCGATGTTATCAACGAGCCATTTAGGCCATCCGTCTATCAACTCATCATTATCGATCTTCTTAGGCGTAATCCTCTTTGAAATGTTACCAACCCCGTTAGGTACTCCGTTCAGATCTTTTTCTTTGCTAATTTTCTTCGTGTCTTCTTCTTTTTCTGCTCCATTAACGATCTTAGCATCTGGTTCTTGAGAAGAAGGTTTTAGTGAATCTTGTTTCTGAACGGTCTTTCTTCCACTCCCGCTGCCACCACTGGTTGCAGGTCCTCCTTTAACATAGCCATTGTCGAGTTTCAGTTTGTCGAGTCCTCTTGGGGGTAAGTTGTAAGATGGTGAGTCCTTGGTCTGAATACAACCCATGATTGATGGATATGGATATGGATATGGCTATGGCTATGGCTATTCCTATGTTTATTCGCGATGTTGAATCTCCGATTATTGGTATTCTTTTCCTTAACTTTTTGAAGGGAATCCAAGTGTAGATAATCTCTAGGTGACATAACAAGAGAGCTTGTAAGAGTAGGAGGAAATGGAAGTGGTGGTGTTAGTGAAATGGACATCAACTCAATCATCAAATTTACCAAATAAATTGATCCGGGAGGGGTAAAAGCGAGAAATTCTCTGATGGGACTGTCATACCATGTCATCAGTAATGCATCAACGCAATGCTTATACATGACATATGGATATTGTCATGAATTCCCCCAAATCAAACGCTAATTTATATCGGGTCCCAACTAAAGAATGCAAAATGTAAATGAAATGTCACAGAACAGTGTATCAGCAACATGATATGGTGTGACAGTCCTACTAAACAGAACAGTAAGTTTATTCAGTAAAAGTAAAAGCAGTAGAACAAGAATGACAGGTTGGGTTGCTTTGTTTGATTAGCCGGCAGTGTTTTTGGATGGATGCAAAGGATTTGGGCGACTTTGAAAAGGTCGAAGAGAATGTATCCATTACCAAGAAGATGTTTTTGTATCTAGTTTTCATATTTATTTATTTTTTGTTGTATTTAATTGGAAGGAAGACATTTATGTTCATATAGATTTATCCAAAATGGATCTGTTTATTTTCTCACAACAGTATTTGTCAAAAATAAAAGTTTTCAAAATAGACATCTTTGCATCTATCGAACATGATGTCAAGGGCACACTTAATTTAAAAAAAAAAAAAAAAAAAAAAAAAAAACTCGGGATTAATCATATTTCAAGATTTACAGTACACAATCCGTAACTCATAAACTTGGAAAGCAATTAAACATACTCCCCACGTCCCAAAATCTAAGTCTCAAAAGAAAAGTATAATTTCTCGTCTTCAGCGACACATTCGTATCAAAATCTGCAGAACATAGGGCACGGTTGGACGCGTAACTCATAAACTTCAGTCAGAAAACAAAACAAACGTAAGCATTTGGCATCAATTCCCGGTTATAATCAACACCTTTTCCTGAACATCAAATCACGTAAAAAGTGATCCTTTCTGTAACAAATTTCAGTTTCCTGTATAGAGAATTTACAAAGCAGAATGCCTGAATGTTTTCAATATCTCATTTGATGCTTTCGTTCTAATGATTTTGATTGTCCCAATCAATGTACTTTATGAATCATAAATTTACACAAAGATTGTCAATTCTCATGATGTATAGTACTCTGTGCTTACGAAAACAATACAGCTAACTATTCCTGAGTTCCCCAATGTTCATAATCTCTTTTGTCCTCGAGAGGAGGACCCTTTTCTGCTTTCTGAGTAGCAGGAGATCTGTGATATCAAATTATTTTGCTCACACTGTTGTCCCCACCAGAAACCGGACGCATCATGGATAGGCCAAGATCAAACGGTCCCAAAGAGTCGTTCTGTACACATTCATTAAACAAAAATATATTAGGTTATCTGTTCAAACTATATGCTACCTTCATCCCAAAATAAATGTCTTTTTATGAATCTACCAAATGTAAAGCCAAAAAAAAAAAAAAAAAAAAAAAAAAAGGTGAATATGAAGGGCATTCATGTATACCTACTACCTAAATGGCCTACATCAACCTCAAAAAATATTGCCAAAAACTATTTGAAAAAATACTAAACTCAATTAGGGACAGGGGGATTTAATAGATTCTTGCCAATTAAAAGAAACTTTTGTAGTAATATACTAGTGGAATACCCATTTGATGCCTCTTAGCCCAAGACTGCTGCTGCTGTCTTCATTATGGACTTGTGAAAAAGCCAAATGTTCAGTCTTCGATTTCTGACAATGTGGATCTTCAGCAAGTTCGGTTTGTTTGTTGAGCTGCAAAAGCAAATCCCATTTCCTTAGAAGTAACTCATGTAAATAGTCTTCCATCACATATGTCCTCTTGAGACAACATAAAGAGCAAAAACCTCAGTACTCTTAACCATTTTGACAACAGAAACAACCAGAAGAAAGGAGAAAAGTGATCCAACCTGAGAAAAATTAGGAAACAGAAAGGGGTTTGAGCTTGAATCGTGAATAGGTCTTCCACTAAGACGAACACTTTTTCCAGTTGAAGAGAACTTTTGGAAGGAAAAGGCATGGCATGTCTCTTCAGCATCCAAGATAGACAAGTGTGAGTCCTGTGATAGTGGTATTGCCGATTCGCTCTCATTGGATTTTCGTTCAGTGTTGTCAATCTTGCCTTGCAAGGATGCTTCAGACAGCAGTCCACCAATGCTTAAAGTAGTTAAACCGTCATCCCATCGAAATGGTGTGTTGGTGTTGCCAATTGATGGTGACTCGCTGTTTTTGAATTTTCCCTGCAAAGATACTTCAGACAGGAGGCCTCCGACACTCATATCAGAGATTAACTGAATTGGCTGCAAGATTGATCTGCTCCCATTGGTTTTCGCATCACTTTTATCTATCTTGCCTTGCAAGGATGCTTCAGAAAAAAGTCCCCCAATGCTCAAGTCGGTGAAAATATCACTCCATGGTGTGGTTGATCGTGCATTGTCCATCTTCACATCTTCATCCTAGTAAGAATAAAATGCGCAGGTCAATTTTTGTATTTGATGCATAATACCATAATTCTGAACGAAGTACTCATCCCAATTGAAGAGGTACACTTTTGACATATCAGCCATGTTAAGACCATGGTTGAAAAACTAAGAGCCTGCAAAATACACCTACGTGTGGACACTTAAACTTGAATTCATTGGTTAACATGATAATTTTCATCCACAAACTGGGTAGTATAGTGCCTTTATACTATGAAAAAGTTTCCCGGCAAAGAAAATGTACTTTTCATTTGGGATGGAGGAGTATAAGCACTTCGGAACAAAAAATCGCACAGTAAGGCCCACACATGAAGTCCTACGCATCGTACTAAGAACCTTTCCCCCACCCTCAATTAATACAGCTGCAGTATCGAGTAATTAAAAGGTTTCCAACCATTTGACTTCAAGCGACTGGCAATACCATTTTTTCTAATCTGATTAAAGGATTTATTGTTGAATTAATTGACTAAAAGGCTGAACCCAGAGCACTAGGCTCCCAATGCAGGGTCAGAGGAAGGTGAGTTGTTAGCAGCCTTACCTCAATTATTGGAGAAGCTGATTCCAGGACAAAACCTGATTCATCGTGCTATTTTGCAAATGACTATGTAAAAATAAATAAATGCAATTGAGTCGACCCAATAATGACTGTAAAAATGTTCAATGGATGATGCTACAGGGAAACCACATCATGATTATTGGATCTTGTCTTACACACACAACCGGACCTGGAATTACCCTATGTAGGAAGACGCGTCAATTATGACTCCAGAAAGGTTTGATAGAAAATGTAATGGAAAATAAAAAAGTTCAATGGATTTTGTTTTCCACACACACGCCGATCTTTTACCCAATATGCTCCCAGAGGGAAAACACGTTAACATTAATAACAATTGATTAATGTATCCCTTCCCTTTAATTCCTTGAAAGGTGTTTGATTATTAAAAATGAATATTCTGATCAATCAATGAAATAGGATATGGACAAAGTTTTGCTGCTAAAAATTATCATTTAGCCAATTACTCACCACATGACCAACTGCTGCAGCCACAGGCACATGACTGGTCACAATTGCATCTGTTGTTTCACCTGTGACACATAAATTTGTTCCAGCTTTAACTTCAACTTGTTTTGTTGTAAGCTCTGATATTGTATTGCAACCTTTCTTCATGCCTTCAGATTCTAAGTACATGGAGGCAGTGGATGTTGAAGGCACTTGTTGGGGCTCAGGAGTGGAGAACCAGCCATATCTGGAAAGAAGTAGAGTGTAAGCTACAATGAGCACTAACACAAGCATAGAGTTGAAGAACATATACATGCCCAAACCTTAGGCGAAATAAAGGAGGACTTCCTAGAGCTGCATATACATCTCCTGCACTAATGCTGGTGTCCTGCAAAGTCCATCTGCCAGAACCTGAAATTTCCGACTGCACACTGAAGGGGAACAGCCGGGGCTGGCCTAATGCTACGCTCGAGCTGCCCCATTTGGTGTTTATGTGTGCAAGCACAGATGAAATTTTCTTTCTTGGTCTAAGAGTGAGTTCCAGGAATGGATTATAGCCATCCTACAAGGCAAGGACAACCATATTTTAACTTCTTTACTAGGAACCAACCATATTTCATATAAAATATCATCTCAAAGGTAAACACTGCATGAATGATATGATCATGCTAATAATTTAATCAGCTTACCTTCTCTAAGCCTGTTCGAGTGCCTTCATCTATTGGGAAAAGCTGCAACTTAATCTTGATTGAAGGAATAACTTGTTCAGACTCAGTAGCCAATGAAAGTGTTTCGTCTTTTGTGCCTGTGAGCGATTCAGTTCTCCTTGGAAACTGCTTAATGGATCCTTGAGTATCACTAGGTAGCAAAACACCTGGATATATATTATTAGTAAATACAAATTCACATTACTTAAACGATAAAATTTCACTTTCACAAAATTGAGTACAACATGCATGAGAACTATTATAGGTAAGCACTGGTATTTGCAAATTTTAAGCAATTCAATTTTTGTTAAATCAAACAAAAAAAAAAAAAAGTCATTGATAGCTGGAGCTAAAATGTCATTGGTCACATTAGCCAAAAAAGGAGATATATGTTTGAAAGCCGAACGAAGTATATTAAATATTATAGAACCAAAAGAAGCGATAAAACACAGAAAATGCACATCAAGAACTCAAAGGAACTAAATTTTGGCAGTTAAAACAAAGATTCAGGTAAACAAATACAGTAGAGATGCCTAACCTGTGGCATTTTGATTATGCCCTCTACGTTTGTTCGAAGATTTTTTCACTCCAGTGCATGCTGGAGTTTCAATATGCTTCTTGTAGGCCTCAGGTATATTTTCTTTCAGTTGTCTCTTACTTTTCATAGCATCCCACGTTTCCTGCAAAGAAAGTTACAGAATTCAAGAATCAAGTCCACCTCTTACCCTCAGATAAACCTTGTATCAAACAACCCAAGCTTTCAAAGAGTAATCTGAATTGTGTATTGATTAGATAGCAGCATTCAAATTAGCATTCTGTCGAATTTCAGTTTTTGAACCAAAGACTACCACATGGTGAAAATGAAAAGTTTAGATGACAAACAAAACACCTTGCACTTGTATGCAAGACTACCATCAGCATCGTACGAGCGGACAATTCAAAATGAAAGAAAAACTATAGGAGAATAAGCAAATAGTAAGGAACAATGTTACGTAAGACACCTTGGTCAAAACTTGATTCATTGTACTAGCATACATTTTGACCATTGAATTGACTTGTTACTTTACAAGGCAGTATTATAGTATGATGGTAGTTAAATTATGTCCCCTGCTATGCTTGTTAGACTCGAGTACATTACAGCAAGCTTCCGAGATGTTTCCAAGAAAAAGATAAGACATGGAAATGTAGAGAAATGGTCAGAACATCAGCAAATAATAAATGAAACAGACCAGAGGAGTAAGTCACGTTTTCAGAAAAATGTGAAAGCATGGAAATCCATTAGAAAGTTGCAACCCATTTAGATGATGTCCATGCATGTGCTCAAATGTAGGTGCTCTGTGCAGTGTAAATCAAAAGCAAACAAGATGTCTTGAAACCCATGAAACCGCCCCAAGAAACCATCTCAAGCTTTTCAGCCTGAAATAGCTCTTAACTATGAAAAACAGGTTCCAGATTCACTTTCAATCAGTTTGGGCGTCTTTAGATACCCCATGATCCCCATGTTATACAACTTAAGTTGGCCGCTTCCAGAGTCATTCCACTAGGAACTGGGATTGTGTAGACCCCTGCCTCAAGAGAAAAAAAGGCCCTACTTCAAAGGTAAAACTATGTATCACTCATCCCAAATGAATTGTCCCCTACTCAATTTCGGCACGTCAAGCGTCCCATTTCCATTTGCATATTTTTTTGTCTCAAAATCTTATAACGCCCTTTCATTCTGCGGTTATTATAAGAGCTAGATCTCACTGATTGGACACTGATAAGGGAAACTGAGGATATAAAAGGAAAAATCCCAATAGGTCAAATATATTTTAGAACTTGTGTACAGTCAAGGGGTCAGTTCTTTTGTGCCAAAGGGAGTAACAAAACTTCATATGAATATATACGTACTATAATTTCACTAAAGCTACATCTTCTTTGCAAAACACACAAGAGGCATCTTTATGTGTTTGAAAAATACATAAAACTAGGAAAACTATGTCTTACATTGATAAAAATATCTAGCATAAATTCACACAAAGGACTCTTTTTCTGGACGAAGTAAAATGAAATTTATTTTTTTCCCTATAGGACAATGGTGGTACACATTCGAATGTGACAAATAGCATATTGTTATACACCTAAAACACACTTTATAATGGAAATTTATAACTCTTTCTATTTTACGATGGAAGTATAACCAAAAATTTGTTTTATCATGTCCTTTATATATGTATAGTTGTATACACAGCTAACACTCACACGTATACCCTAATACACGTATGTTTGATATTTTCATTTCTTGTTTATAAAAACAAATGCAATATTTAGGAATATATCTCTCCTTGAAGAATATTTTTGGTCACTTATTTTGTACTTGTAATTCTATGAGATGGTACTTCTTGTGTCTAGAATAGTTGACAACATAGGACAATGCGGCGACAACCGGGCGACGACTCCTCAAAGGTTAGTTTCTACAATTCCTTTTTATTTTCTGGCACTATAGTGTGAGTTATCTGGTCGGTTCACTTGCGACCTAGGACGAAAACGACTCATGATCTGGGACTCACGTTCTGGGATGTCGAATAAAGGGGGGAGGTGTACGTTCCATGTAAGTATGGCACAGACGGACATGCTTACCTCTACCGGACAGCATTAAGATTATAACCATGCTTGAAATTCCACATCTTGAACAAGATAAAACTTCCACCGATCCTTATCAAAACCAAGCCCAAACCAGCAGATTCATGTACACATACACAAGTTAAACGGCGGGAGAATTTCACAGAAACGAATTAATCATCGTCTATCCATAGCCTTATTATCATGGTCATTTGTAAAATTAGGGTTCGCTCGTGACCAATTACCATCAAATACAGAGGAGTGGATCAGAAACTCGAACAAAGATTGAATCAAGACATCAAATTACAGAAACCAATATGAGGTGAATCGAAAAATGAATCTGAATCCTAATTCTTTAACAAGAAACAACTGGTCGATAATCTGAAAGATTTGACTTGAAAGTTCTTCACGTACCTCATAAACAGCGTCCGGCAACGTTCCTGGATTCCGGATCCGGCCAACCAAGGGAGATAACGAGGGAGAACAGATGGATAAACACGCAGGGAGAGACGAGATGGTCTGGCGGGAAGATTTCGAAGAAAATTTCACCGCTCAAATTTTTGAAATTAGGAGAAAAGAGAGAGTCTAGGGTTTCACGCACAATTTGAAGTACCCAGTTCAAATACTCCGTATAATTGTCTACTTCGCCTGTTTGTCTTTATTTAGAATAATATTAGGGCACAAAAAAATCACAAAATCTTGCTCATAAAATTTCAAGTGTAATGATTTTATTAGTGTTTTAAATTAGAGTGTGGCGGGTCCATTATCGATGTAACAACTAAAATATCGTCACCTCATGTAGTGAGCAAGATTTTGTTAGTTTATTTAGTGTCCCTAGCATTGCTCCTTTATTTATGACGGGGCAATGCTAGGGACACAAATGAAGTTCACAATATGATAGATACAAAGTGAGGTGACGATAATTTATTTGTTGCATCGATTGTGAACCCGATACACTCTAATAAAAAACATCAATCGAATTTTGACTCATCATTTTGTAAGCCACATTTTCTGGCACTTTTTTGTGACTTTATATTTGTGTACCGAAAGGGATGATCGCACCCTTGCATTTAGTAATTTTGCTACTCTTGCCTCCTCGGTCTATCCGAAGGGTAGCAAAAGTAAAAAGTAAAAAAAAAAAAAAAAAAAAAAAAGATATTTATTTTGAAATTAATGATGTGGTGATATTGTATTTTTATTTTAATAAATAGTAGTACTACTAATAAAATTTACTGCTCCCTCTTATCCAAAATAACTACTGTCACTTTTGGTCAAACAGATGTAAGTTTGACCAATAAATTTAAACCAAAATTTATGATCTTAATAAAAATTTAAAAATTATTATTAAAAGTAATATTAATTATAATACAATGACAAATTTTTTGATTTTTATTAGCATCATTATTTTTTATTTAAATTGTTTGTCAAAGTCACATCTGATTGACCAAAAGCGACAATTATTTTACACCAGAGGGAGTACGACTTATAATCATTTGAACAGATTAATATTTTTAAGAAATGTGCATGAATACCCATATACTTCAATATGTTAATTATTATTATAAAATAATACCATTTTAATAATTATACTAGGAACCTACTCTTTGCAAAAACTTTTTTTTTTTTGACACACACAATTAATTCACGTCAAGTAGACTTTGTTAATGAGTCGTTCTCGTGAAAAACGTTTTTTTTTACACTAGTCTTAGTGTAAAACGTGTTTTCCACAAAGAAGTGTTTTGGGCAGGCACTTTTCGACACTGTAGGAGGCAATTTCCAATATTTTTACAGCAGACACTTTTTTGGGGACTTTCACAGCAGGCACTTTTTTACCTCAGAGAAGGCACTTTTTTTTGCACTTGAAAAAAAAAAAAAAAAAAACCAGCAGACATGTTTTAAAACTCAAGCAGACACTTTTTTTGGCACTTGAAAAAAAAAAAAAAAAACAGCAGACATGTTTTAAAACTAAAGCAGACACTTTTTTACCTTAGAGAAGGCACTTTTTTGGCACTTGAAAAAAAAAAAAAAAAAAACAATAGGCATGTTTTAAAACAGCAGACGTATTTTAAAACTCAACCAAACACTTTTTTACCTTAGAGAAGGCACTTTTTTTGGCACTTGAAAAAAAAAAAAAAAAAAAAAAACCAGTAGGCATGTTTTAAAACTCAAGCAGACACTTTTTTACCTTAGAGAAATCACTTTTTTTGCACTTGAAAAAAAAAAAAAAAAAAAAAAAAACAACAGGCATGTCAAAACATGTGCCTGCTCTAGTGTTAAAATATGTCTGTTGTAATATTGAAAATGCCTCCTACAGTTTCAAAAAGTGCCTGGTGAGTTTTCATAAGTTCCAGTTATTTACATCAATGCTACCGCGCCTCTCACAGCGTTCTCCACTTTTTGCGCAAGCTAATATTTACAAGTTTGACACCGGCTTAAAAACACGTTTTACACTAAGTTAGTGTAAAACAGGTTTTTCCCAAGATTTTGTGTTTGTTAATTAATGCCTATGCTTGTCTTTGTGGTAGCCGATGCCACACTCACTGCCATTATAGCCAAATTCTTCAAACTAGGAGGTCTTCTCGTTGAAATGGTCACTAAAAGGGACGAACATGAAGTGATATATTAATATTGATCAATCTATTTACGACTATATTCAGTATTAGGAGCAGCCGTAAAAGGCTAGAATTTAGAGTTAATGGTTTAAAATTTAGAGTTTTATGGACAATAACAAAATAGGGCTTGGGTTTCATATTGCGTGTCATTTAACATGTCGGTCACTCTCAATTTCTCAATACTCATTAAGCAGACACCGATCTCTATTTCGTTGTCATCCTCAACCGTTGTTATTTAAAGGGGTTTGTCATCTTCAATCTTTAGCCATTGAGATGCGCACAAACATACAACTCACATGTCCATCTCTGTCTCTCAATTGTCAACCTTATTTTCGTTGTTTCGCCGACCGGTTTTCTATTGGCAGCCGATGTTCGTCCATGTTTGGCCGAACACCATGAGGGACCAAACATTCCTTATGGGGTTTGATCGGCTATGGCCGAACTCTGAAAGCTCAATTATTCTTTTGTTTTTTCCATAATTTTGGCCAAAAACAATGGAGATTGGTAAGGTGACATATAGAACAATGCATAAGGAATTCACATTGGTTTTGAAGAGGAATGAGTGTGTGTGTGTGTGTGTGTGTGTATGGGTGTTGTTGTGGTGATACGAAAAAGAGGCGTAAGGGTGCTATTGAGAAGACTGTGCCACGCGGATTGGACATATTGTTTCATAATGGAAGAGAAGGTGGGCGTATCGATATAAATTGGATATTTTGAGATATAAACAAATTTTGCTAGCGCAAGTAACAACTACTGTCTAATAACAAGAACTTACTGTTTGAAAAAAACAAGCAAACAACAACTCAATTTTGAATGAGCCTTATCTCACTCACAGTGTATATGCCTCATACACGAGTATATGAGAACGAATGGTTTGATTCCCCACATTTAAAAAAGAAACACCTGTAAAATTATTGAGCATATCCGTAGTCTTATTATTTCTTTCTTTAAAAATATCATTTAAAGAAATGTCTAAGTTAACCTACCCAGAATATTCATCTATCATCCCTTCCAACTCTAAACCTTAAACTTAATTACCCATCACAATGGAGCTTCCACCACCTCCATTTTCTTCAATTATGCACACACAAATCTCCTTCCCATCCTTAGCCCCTCGTTTCCCATCTCTTTCTATGTATTTCCATAGCCACTCCCTTTCTCCCATTCGCTCTCTCTCGCTCTCTTCACGTCAACAATGTCTTGTTACATGCTTACCCGCTCGATTTACGACGCGTGAGATGAGGCGCTTAGGAGAACGTGCTCACTGGAAAGATAGATACTAAAAGATGTCTAGTTAGATTCAGAACATGCGAGCTTTTTCTATTCATGATGAAGTCTCACAAATTTTCCGAACATGCTTTTGCTGCAAACAATACAAAGGAAATAGATTTTAAGTTTATAAAAATAGAGGGAATGGATGGATAGATATAAAAGAACAAATAAAAGAACGAGAAATTTGGAGAAAAATAAGAAGTTGGTCGAATATTACGGAAGTGGTGGCCGGAAATAATGGAGCTTGCCAGAATAAGTTATGAAGGAGTGCTTTTAGGGTTCAAAAGAGTAAAAAAGGAAGAGCAACGATTATGTTTTGTGTTGAGTGTACTTGATTAGGGTTGTGTTTATCGTTACAGGCTTACTCAGTAGTTATACGGGTGTGTATAACAACACCCATAAAGAAAATGGAAAATGAGCCACAAGTTTATATTTTGGATAAACCACTTCCTCTCAAGTTTTTCATATTGCATGCTATATGCAGTAATAAAAAATACTACGTCTGTCCAAAAAAGATAGTTCTATTTTGACTTTTTATGGTCAACAAAAATAAACTTTGACCAAATATTGGTGTTAATTTAGTGATCACAATGAAATTCTAAAAACTGTTATTGATAAACCACTTAATGATTTATCAATTACAAATTTTAGAATTTCGCTAAAATGATTAGATTGCTGAAAAATATTGTATGAATAATACAAATGTTGTGAAAAACTTCAGAGACATTTTAAAACTTTTTTAGAATTTCCCAATCAATGCCCCAAAAGGAAAAAAAAAAAAAAAAAAAAAAGGAAAAACAAAAGAAAAGATCTTACTTCATCTCCTCCACCAACATACCTTCAAGACCTAGATTTCCCATTTATAAAAACCTCACCTCTTCCGTTTCCAAATAGCATAACGTCCTATTAGGTTTTCCCTTTCCTCAAATCTTGAAATAGATAAAAAACTGAATTACCCTGTGAATTACCATATCCAAAAACTAGGGTACAATCCATAAATATAATTATAGAGAAAGCCAATTTAGGGCTTTCAATCCGACCAGACAATTCTAATGGCGAAGAAGAGGAAGTCGGATGCGACCCGGCTAGACGAGGTGGATAGATCCATGTACACAACCTTCTGCGGCGCAGCTAACTCCCTTTCTCAGCTCTACTCACAGTCCATGCAACGTCAACGCCTATCATTCCAAGCCGGTGAACGCCATGCCCTGGTCCGTTCAATTTCACTCTTTTGTTGCTAATTCTAGTTTTTCAGTTTTTTTTTTTTTTTTTTTGTAGAAAGGGTTTTGTTTGATTTCACTGTTTACGAATTCTTCCCCCTTTTATGGCTTTATGTTGGGAAATACACGTTAATTTTGACAATTTCGTGAAATGTAGAATCAGGGTGATAGATGTTTTGTGTCTTTTTGTCGGTGGTGTAATTGGGATATACTTGCTTGGTCTGTGTTGAAACGATAGTGCTGTGCATTAATTGGAGTTAAATTTCATTTGGTGCTTGAAGTGGAGAGTGGATTGATGTTCAAATTGACTAGTCTTGGTATTGGAAACAAAATGGGGTCAACTTTTGATTGTTCAAGAAATAATACAAAGTCTGTTTTGTTAGTTTATTTTGAAACAATTTTGGGGGTGAGTATACATTGGTGAGTCAAGGTGACTTTAGTCATATTGGGAACCGAAATTGGGTCATATTTTGATTGTTCAAGATCAAATTAAGTTTGTTATCTTAGTTCTTTTTTTCAGACCTTTTATTCCTCACCTCTTTTTCATTGACGATTCCATGTGACATTCATGCCAGCCAACCTCAAATCATTTTGGGACTATGGCTTTGTTGGTGATGGTGTTTGTGTCTGCTAATGGCAACAATTTTGGGGAGAATATAGAGTCAAGACGATGGGTGTTTTATGTGTTTATGTTGGTGATGCGATTATCGTTTTTTTCTTTCATCGATGCATTATTCCGAATCTAGGCTTAAACGTTAGCATGATATTGTAATTGGAAATAAACTTATTGGTGCTTAGAGTAGATAGTGTATTGATGGTTCAAGTATAATCCATTTTTTTGCTATCATAATATATTATTTGGTCTATGCGGTTGTACGTCTAGATTTGGACCCAATGATGGCGGCCTATTCTAGTGTAGTTTATAGGGTAATGCAGCGAAACCTATAGAGAGGCACAAAAGTCATATTCGATGGTGTCTAATATGATGTGCCTATAGAGAAGCTGGATGATTTTTCCGTGTTGGTGGTGGGGTCTGTATATCATTCGTATATGGAGCATATGAAGGCCACATATGATACTAACATTATTAATCATCTGAGCCTGTTTAGTTTACTCAATATTTTTCTAAGGCATGAAGAAGTTATCTCGGAATTGCAAATTATCTTTCTCTGCTAACTATGTGTTTTAGATATCCTTCATATGGAAATGGCATTACAACTTATGTTGAAACGGGGAGGAGAATGGGATATCACTTTTTCCGGGTATTGAGAATGATGGTTGATTGTCATATCTCAACTAGCTTATAGCATGGAAGGGGTATTTGTTTGCATTTGTAAGTCATCTTACCTAAATTTGACGGCCATCTTTGCTAATGTTGACTACTGGTCGTCAAAGTTGTGGAATTGACGGCGGCGTAATTTGGCAATGTTTACTTCTGCTTCTACTTTATTTGGGAAAAAGATCTCCTTTTAATATCCACATGCTTGTTAGGAAAGAGGAAACAAGCAAATAATCTAGGGCTTGTCAAATGTTCAATATTTAGTGGGTGAATGTGTTGAATATGATGATTTTGGAATGACGTTCAACAATAGCAATGGTTGATTGGTGTAGGACAGCTATGGAATAACCTGAAATTTTATTTATGTATCTTGATTTTATTTGCAATTTTCGGATTTGCTCTTAGTTAGGCAATGTTCTTATGTTTTAGAGTAGATTTAGGTTATGTTTGGTGTTTTAGTAGGTTCCTATATAGGTTAGGAGTAATTTTAGGAGGTTTTGACTTGTTTTGCAAGTCCTAGGGGTATTAAATAAGGTCATAACTGTATTCCGAAAAGGAGCTTTTATTCCATAGGTAAACCGTATGTTTTTTTCTTACGTCTGGATTTGTTACTTTGGTGTTGGGATTTCCAATGTTGCTCATATGTGGATAGACCCACGAGCTGAGGGAGTTATTGAGAAGTAACACTCAAGAAAAGACAAGCTTACAAAGTGGAAAAACATTTTGTGTAGTCCAGAAAATAAATACTTGTTTGGAAATTAAGGGCATAATATTCTGATCTATTGGTGGTGAAGTTGTGCACCAAGGACTGAGCTACTTAGTAGCAACTATTCGTTTTCCTTAGTCTCTTTGTTCTTGCGATGCGATTTGGTTTACACTTAAAAGCATCGTTTATGGTAAATGATGAATTATTGGTGCACAACTTGTACGTAGATGCCTTGAGATGGAAGGAGGGACATCAATGGTAGAATTGATGGTTTGTCCAAAGATACTTACAACCTTGACATGCTCACATAAATAGCATGGTTGCTTCTTCGAGAACCCTCTGTGTTCTTACAACACCTTTAAAGGTGGTGCTTGAGGGCTGCTTTATGTTGACCGATTGTCTTGAGGTGCGATAAAAAGGATATGTTGTTTTCTTCGATCTAGGGTCATTCTTACCCGAGAGTTTGAGAAGCATTTTGGAACGGATTGAATGATTTAACAGATTTGTGTGATGCTAGCGGTGTCTCAGGGGTTATTTTAATGTTATTAGACATCCGTGAGAGTAAATGGTTTCTAGGTTGACTGCAAATATGCAAGGAGTTGACGAGTTTATTAGTGAGAACGGTCTAAGAGAGATAAAGTTGTCCAATGATCAATTTAGTTGGCCTATGTCTGGTTAGCGTCAAGTGTCGTCCATTAGATTACTTACTTTCTTTTGATTCATTGAAGGAGGTTGTTACTGCTTTGGTTTATCAATTGATGGACATGCCAATTTCTGATCATTTTCCTATTATTCTTAAGTTGAGACAGGTTCATTGGTGTCATATTCCATTTCGGTTTACGTGGTTATTGCACCCGAGTTCAATTAATTAGTGTCGGGTGGCTTTGTTAATGCCATATGCAAGAGGGGATAGGTTTTGTGTTTTTGAAGAAGTTGCAGTTTTGAAAGAAATTGAGTGTGTGAAAGGATATCAAATATTTCAAAGAGAACATAGTGTAGGGTGTTGTTGAATTGATCATTTTATAATTGGTTGTCTCACTAGTGTGTAGAATTAGGCAATCTTCTTAAAGAGTAGCTTGATTATCTCCTTTTGTGTGACGGTATTAGCTGTTGCCTGAAATTTAGGTCAAATGTATTAAAAAGGGAGACTGCAATTCAAAACTCTTTCACAGGGTTGTAGAGGAGAGACGTAGGAGAAGTCAGAAGTCGTATCTCAGAAGAGTGAAGTTGTAGACCTAGAATATTTAAGCGGCTCGAGTGGTGCCCTATTGCTAGAAATCAATTTATTTGGTTGGAGCAGGGCATTGAAAAGATGGCCGAGGCTAAGGCTCTTGGACCATATGGCTTATTTATGGCCTTTTTTTCCCCTCAAGGTGGGATATCGTGAAGGAAGATTATGGGGGTGTTTGACGAAATCTCTGTATTGGGATGATCATTACTTCCACATTCAGTACTCGAGTTCCCAATAAAGACTTGACACTGTGAAGGTAAGTGACTACACACCTATTGGCTCGGTGGTGAGTGTATATATAATCATTATTAAGGTTTTTGTCTCTCAGATTGATTGAGGTATATATTGAGAGATACCATTGCAGAAACTCAGAATGCTTTTGTCAGGTGGAGGCAAGGTAATATGTAAAGTTGTTGGCGAATGAGGTGGTAAAGGATTTAAAAATACGGGGATAGAAGGGTTTAGTGGTGAAGCTTGATAGTGAGAAAACCTATATTAGGATGTCCTGTGGAAAGTGGAAATTTCTTGATCATGTGATTGGAGAGGAATGGGTTTGTAGATAAGTTGATAAAGTCTGGTCGAGGATATTATAGATCTCCAATTTTTTTATGCAGTAGTATGTAGTAAATGGAAAGGTACAACAATGGTTTGAAGCTACGAGAGGGTTTACGACAAGATCTGTGTCCCCCTTTTTTCTTCGTTCTTATAGGTGATAAGCTAAGCAGGTTGTTACCCGGGGGGTTGGGGTGGGGGACGGTGTTAGAAGTTAGTTATGTGAAGGACGTAGAGTTGGTCGGGAGAATTTTTAAGTGTCTCGTCTAAAATTTACAATTTGCTGAGTTCATTCCTTGAGGAAAGTGTGTAATTTTAAAAACATTATGATAATTCTTCACTTTTTAAAAGCATTTTAGGACTTGCGATTAATTATCAAAGGTGTTGTAGGATACTTTTTGGAGATATTCCTCGGTCCATTTTCTTTTAGGATCCAGGTGTGGAGAGTAAGTTTACTAGATGGATGATGGCTTATTCTTTTGTTGGAGGGTGAATAAACCTAATATGTGCGTGCCTATCGAGTATTCGACCTTATTTTTGTCTTAAGTTCGAGCAAGGGAAAATGGGATCACTTAGTGGAGTACGAGATCTACCATCCCAAAAAGGTTGGGTTTAGAATTGGGCAATTTGGTCAAGAGAAGCATATCCGTAATATGTGAGTGGTCGTGGCGGCTTCATCTAGAATCACATTCAGTTTGGCATGAAGCGAGTAAGAGCAAGCTCGACATGCACAAAAATGGCTAGGTGAATCACCATCGAATGTTCTAGTTATCATAAATAAGAGCCTACGGAGAAATATTCACCATTGACACTACTGGTCCCTTAACTCGTTTTAGGGTAGGGAATGGGACTTACATTCAATTTTCGGAAGATGAGTGGTTAGGTAACTCCTTATTGTGCCAGTTGTTTCCTCATCATCATCTGTCCTCAGTTAACTTGGCTCCTATTCTAGCTTTTGTGGTCCCTTTCGTGGTCCTTAGGTGGAAAAGATGAAATTTTGTGGGACTTCTATTTCTTTTGCACTCTTAATGTTCGTGATCTATCGAGGTCAGTGCTTTTATCAATCCATTATCTTGTTTTTGGATGTTTCACAATCTTATACTAGAATTTGGACTACTTAAAGGTCAAGCAATTATTGTTGTTAATCTTTCATGAAGCTATTGATTCGAAAACCCAATCCTTCTTATTTTCCCTTTGTTTATGTTATTTGGAAGTGGAAAAATTTGTTCAAGATTAGAGTCTTTATGTGAATTGTAGTACTTAACAAACTTAATATATTTATAAGCTTTAGATTTGTTGGCCTCTTAAGTGTTTTTCGCGCAATTAGTGTTTGAATTGCAAGGTTTTAGACGAGTCAAATGAGCATTTTGTTCTTCACTCTACCGTTGCTCACTATCTTTGGGATCGGACATTTGAGGTGTTGGGCAGGTCGAGTGTGCCCTAGTTAGGTGAACTCGTTTTTACAGATTCATTTCCGCACCTTTGAGTATTGGGTCAACCTGTGCACGACGTACTCATTTTCATAAACGTTTTGGGGACTTGGCAGGAATAAACCGCAGTTACTGTTTGGCAATCTGGTGCTTTAGCTTTTGTTGGGGTGTTTGGGTGGGAAGGATCTCAGAATCTTATGGGAGCAGGCGATGCTGTCAACCCTCCTATGGAACCTTGTGAGACATGGAGATTTTGTTTATGCAGTTTGATTCAAGGGTTATTTGATTATCATCTTCTTTTTAATCTTTGGAGAGTCCGTTTATGCAATGGGATTCAAGTGTTATTTGTTTTTTTTTTTGGATAAGTAAATGGGTATCTATAATCAAAAGGCGCTAAATCGGGTGACTCAACCTTTGTACATTTGGAGTATTTGTTCGTAGTATTTTATTTTAGGATATATTATGGAAATGCTTTATGTGGTTTCCAAATGGTGCGGGCAGGCCCCCTTTGCTATCATATTAAGCACATAAGCCTACTAAGGTCAATAGGGGGCTTGTATCTCTACATTCCATTATAAACGACTAAACTGCCCTTCAAAATTATGGCGATACAAGTTATTACATGAAATTTAAAGGGTACGCTGGTCATTATGCTAACAAAATCGATAGATGCAAGCTCCCCCAATTGACTTTAGTAGCCTTATGTGGTTAATATGATATCAAAGGGGGCGGCCTACCCGCACCATCTAAAAACCACTGGAGGCTTTTTTGTAATTTTCCTTTTTTTTTTTTTTTTTTTTTTTTAACTCTGATCCCTTTACTCTGCATCTCGATGTATGTTGTCATCCTCTTCTAGTTGTCTTTTATAATGCAGTCTTCTTTCCTTGAAACTCGTTGTTGATTCAGGTGATCTCTTATTTTACTTTTTGGTTATAGGAAAAATTTTATAACTGGGTTTTGAGGCAAGAAGAAGCAGGCTCCAGAGTCTCCAGCAGTGATATGATGGCTTACATGCAGGTTCGTTTCATATATTTACTTCCATCTCTGATTCTAGAGTATGGATTTAGGTCAATTTTACTATTGAATGCATTTGACTATTTCAGTTGTCTCTTTGCATTCTCCTTGTGCTAACCGTGTATTTTAAGTATCCGGTGTCTGGAATTCGCTTGATCTCTGAGAATTTTTTGGATGATGTTTGCCTTCACTCTTCAAGCGGTCATGAAATTTAGCTTCCTTGTCCTCTAAGTGCATAATATAGTTCAAGGTATTCTTGCACATATCTCTACATATCTTGTCTCACTAGTAAAAACATGAAGAGAACCAAGTATATTGTGAAGTACGTAACGCCAGAGGACAACCATAAGATTCTAGGCACACAAAAAATAAGAAGGGAAGAAGATAAGAAGACCAGCTGAGGAAAAGAATCGCATATACGTGGTGGATCTAATCTAATAACAAAAATCATGAATTTCAATGTTTTAGTCTGTCGACGGTTATTTGGACCTTTTAACTTTTATGCAAGTCTTTGAATGCTTTAAGGAAGAAATTACCCTTCTTCCAATACTGACATTTTAAAGAGGTAAAGCATGTATAGAGGCTTTCTCTAGTCATAGAAATCAAAGGATGCGATTGATGAGGGTACTGGAATGGAACCAATAAAGTGCTGTAGCTATGTGGCCCGAATGTGTTGTTGATACGCACGTGACCTAGGTTTGTGTAAAATTCTAGGCAGTTTCCTGAAGAAGCATTGTTCCTGGAGGTGAATGTGTGGGGAGGGGGAGGTAATTTTGTCAAAGTGACTAAAGCTGGGCTATTGGCACCCTCCTCAAGAACCACAATCTGGGGCGGTGTACAAAATTTCATAAGACTTTACGTAATCAAGTTTGGCTAGCATGACAACGCCTAGTATTCTGCAGGCAAGCAACCCTTGATATATGCTAAACTCACCGTGGTGGTTGAACTAGGAATATTCAAGAAGGCACTTGGAGCCAAATAATTGAGGTAAAGTATAGGTTTCTTTGGGTGCATATATGAGTCAATTCCATCTCCTGCATTCCTACAGGAATAACACTAGACTACACTTTAAAACTATCAATTTCAACTATTTTTCTTATTGCCGTCTTCAGGAGCTAGGAAATGATGTGCATGCCTGGTGATGCATGGCAACAATGCTACCATATGATGCGACGATCCCCCTTGTCAGCGGTCGATCCACTTTAAGGCAAGTCTATAGAGGAACGTTAGTCACTTGCGCAAGTTAAACGACTTGTAGTGCCTCTAACCTAGTCATCTTATCCCAGTTGGATCATTAACTCTACTGCTTGTTTTGCTTTTCTTCCCAGCTGTGGCTAATTAGAGATTACCCAAACACAAGTCATCCCTAAATCACTCGTCTAGGTATACTTGTCTACATATCTGCCGCATCATCCATGTAAGTTGGTTATAGTGATGCAATCATGATAGTGGGGTGGATTCATACTTGCTAAAGCCTTCAAAGGTATCCCATCCTTGAGTTTCTGCTCCTTTTTCCAATTTATAGGTGAACCCCACATAAGAAGATTAATTTAAGAACAAGAGAAGGGTATACATTCAGAATTGCACAGTATGAAAAAGGTAAAGTCTAATCTAAGCCTGTGATCCAATCCTTCGTCAAAAATTTAATAAAAAGGAAAGGAGAAAGAATGGAAGTACTCCGTCTTTGACATACTTGCACACTTGATAATGCAGCAGCGAACAGTAACGGTTTCCCATCCCTTTCCATATGCAAGACCAACTTATGATCACTTTCCTTGCTTTACATAAGCAAATCGAAATTGCGTCCCTGTTTGGCTGAACAATATGGGCCATCTTTTACGTTCTCTAATTTCCGATCATATATAACACTTGATAATGCAGCAGCTGCTGTTTTGATTTAATAGAGCCTAGATTACTTGTTAGCCGATTATTGATGTTCAAATTTACTTTTAAGTAGGGTCTTGCACCCTCATTTAAGCAAGGGGTGTTTGCGTCTTGTCACTATTTGACAGTAACTTCTGCCTCAGCATGAACACTTGCGTTTTTTCCTTGCGGCACCATCAGAGTTCTTGCTAATCATGTATTGATGTATAATGGGATTAGTCTGATTTTATATGGTGTATTTCCACACCTTTGTGACAACAAATCAAGAAAAAGTGCAAATTTCAGGATCATGATAAGCTGTTCACTTTTTGGGTTCTTTTGCTGATTGTCACTGGGCAAGAATGGGATAACCCTCTTTGTCTTGGTTTTCTGCTCTTTGTATAATAGGATGTCTCATATATCTATTTTTCACAGTTAAGCTTGAATCTTGCATAAGATCCACATGTCTATCCTTGTTTTTCAACAAACGGTTTAATATTGTGTTATATAGTAACCATTACAAGGGCAATGTTTTCTTGCATCGTAGTGTTTGATTTGGGAGTCTTTGAGTTGGATAAGTTATTGCTTTGACTACTGTCTACAAGAATCGCGTTTTGCACGTGCTTGTCTTACTGCTTGGATTGTTTTTTATGTTGTCTACTATTCCCTTGGCCTGACATACCTTACGTTCTGTGATGAGCATTGGTTAATCATTCATATGGTTTCACAATAGCGTTCACTTTGGCTTTGGATGTTTAAATTCTCTTCCATTACCAATTATTTGGGGAGACCTTTCTTGAAATAGGTGCAACACTAAATTTCCTTCTCACCTTCCGTCATCTTGATTAGCTTTATGTTGCAGGAGTATACTTTACTACCTCCCTCCCAATTTAAGCTTCTTAGTTTGACTCTGCACGCTTATTAAGAAATCAGTGTTAAATGACTAAACAATTATAGTGGGTTGAGGGTATAATTGTTCAAAACACTATTCATTAGTCAAATGGGTGAAAAGATGATTAGGTGATTTTTTTTTTTCAAAAAAAAATAAAAAATCTAAAGTTAAGAGGATAAAGTAGTCCAAAACACTCATCACTATTTGCCATTTATGGAATAAAACAAAGTAAGAAGCTCATAGTGGGACGAACCGAAAAGGAAAGCAAGAAGCTTAAATTGGGACGGAGGGAGTTTCTTTTATGCTGATTCTCTTGCATTTTATTTTTCAAAATGTTTTTTTTTTTTTTTTTGTTTCAAAGCAATTGAGTGTTCATTGAAGTCTTTTGTGTTACCTTGGTGATCATTTCCGTGTCATGTCATATTTGTAGAATGAGATCGAATATGGGCCAGATGAGCCTCCAATGTCTAGCTCGAGCATCCCTGTTAATTCATTTGGTCAAGCAGCAGCTGGGCAGGGATTCTTGTCAGGGCATGCTGCTGATCAACAAGCTAAGAATGTATTTTCAAACGCTTTGTCCAGCCCTGTTCGACGGAGCCTTCAGAACTATCACTTGGCACAGGGAAATTACCATCCAAATAATGTCATGCCCTCTGCAAATGGGCCGCCAAGAAATAGCGAAAATAATAATCATACCCATCATCATAACAGGGATTCAAACACTCCGAGCTCCAATGATTCGCTGATGGATATGCATGCTGATGATAGTCCTGCCCATGAATCGTCTTACTGAAATCAGAGTTTCTAATACTCCCTCCGTCCCAGAAAGATAATCTCATTTTGACTTTTGTTGGTCAACACAAGTGAACTTTGAGCAAACATTAATGCCAACCTAATCATTAAAGTGGAATTGGTAAATCATTTCCATCGGGATTATTAGATTGATTGACATTAATATTTGATCAAAGTTCACTTGTGTTGATCAACAAAAGTCAAAGGGGTTATCTTTTTGGGACGGAGGTAGTAGCATGCAAGAAAACTTGTGCACTCAGCACAAGAAAAGAAGAATTCATACTGTATAGTGGTTGTGCCTTTTACTGAATAAATGGGCAAAGGCCATACCAAGTGATGAAATTTGAAAGATGAAAGATGTCAGGGCAACAAGCTGTCAGTGAAGCTCGTTATCAACTCTCCTGTTATAGGTACTAGAAATTAAGTTTGCACCGGTTGTTTGTTTCAAATGTTTACTGATTTTATTGACACTTGATACAATATTTATGAGTTGTTTGATTTATTTTTCTAATATGCAGCATAAAATTTTAAATTTTATATTCCTTTCAGTTCTTGTAGTTTTTGGAGTCTGGATAAGAGGAAATTGGGACAATTTGTACAAAATTGGATAGTGGATGTGTCTGTTTGTGCCATAAAAAAGGGGGGATGGATGTTGAAATGAAAATTTAAGTTGAAGAATCAAGATGTTTCTAGATATTCAATTTTGTTGAATTTCTATTTATTTATTTTTTTAAACCATTTTAATATTTTTTTTTTAACCATTATACGGTACTACGCATTCATTATCTCAAAAAAAAAAAAAAAAAAAAAAAAAAAAAACTAAAGTAGGATGGTTTAAATTGTCAATAGGATACACTAAATATATTTATTTTTAAAAACATGAGTGATTAAAATTGAAACCAAGTGAAATATATTAATTGAAAATGTTGATAGATTCAAAGGAAACACTCTATTAACCATATTTTGAATAATTTTGTACTATTTGCTTTTTCAAGGTTATGCCTACACCATCAAATAATCAAATTCTAATGGGACAAAAATATATCTCGACTTTTTTTTTTATTATTTTTGAAAGAAAAGTGAAGATCTAAGTGTATTATATAAAATAAAAACACTTTGGTGGGAATCAAAGACAATACTCACCTTTTAAAGGAAGAAATGATATTAAAAAAAAAAAAGAAAAAAAAAAAAGAGGAGGCTTAGAAGTGAGTGTCATTATCTCTATCTATCACTATGACTAGAAAGAAGAAGACAAAGTTTGAGTATACTCCTTCTGTCCCTAAACGAGTGTCCATTTTCAAAAAATCTTTGTCCCTAAATGAGTGTTTTTTTTTTAACATAACTTTCTCCCTAAACGTTTTTTTTCGATTTTTTTTTCACCGGTTTCTTTATACGTGCAAAACTAAAGGTTTGGAAAGGAGATTACAAGATTATATATGAATCGTTGTTACCAAATTGTTCAAAAAGTTGAGATTTTCAGTGTCCCTTAAAATAGAATTTGGACACTCATTTAGGGACAGAGGGAGTAGTATTTAGCAAAAGTGTTGAATCAATTAACAAGATCCCATTTTCACGTGTAGTGTACTTGTATTGTATGCATGCTTTGAGAATGTAAACTTTAACATAACATATGGCCTTGTCTTGGAATTTGGTTTATTTTGTCTCTTTGATAAATTAAATATTAGGTGGGAGGGGGGTTTCCAAGTTGACCCACTTGTGAATTTAGTTTGGTCCAAGATAACCCAATTTTGATTTGAATATTAATATTTTATACTACTTTCCTTTTTAAAATACATGTCATTTTAGACTTCTTCATACATATTAATAAATGCAATTAATACGTATTGAAAAGATTATTATGACCATACCAGATTCCAATTTTCTAAATAGTTAAATGCTTATACAAGAGATAGCTCACAATTAATGAATATGGTTATTATAGTTAAACAAGAGTAAATATTATTTGGAATCACTAAAACGTCAAGTATTTTGGAACAAAAATTAACACTTAAATCATGTATTTAGTACTTTATAGTAATATCATTAACAACTTACACCACCTTACTTTTTCTTCTACACTAAAATTATGAAGTATTCCCACATTTCAATATAAGCCTTAAACCCTAAACTTTAACCCCTATAAAAACAGGACTTTTAATAACTTATGGAGAAACTAGTTTCCCCCAAAATTTTCTCAAAATCTTTACTATTCCTCACACTTATTCTCTCTCCTACTTTACTTTTATACTCAAAACACCAATCAACTTATTATTCTGTACTCCGCCTTCTCTCTCATACCTCACTTTTCATACTCACACTACTTACATTACTTCTATTCCATTGTTTTTGAATATTCGTGCAAATGGAATGGTGGACACTTACTCTGGAAAATAGGGAGTATCCTTTTTGTGGAAAAAAAAATGTCCCTAAAATTTTCACCAAAATATTTTCGCTAATTATTATACTCATAAAACTATTTTTTTTTTAAAAAAGTTAGTATTATTATTATTATTATTTTTTGATAGAAAGCAAGAATGGATAAGAAAAAGAAAAGGGAAAAGAATGAAGAAATGACCATAAAAGGTGGTCCCTGAAATCCTGAATGCGTGAGTGCATGCGGATGCGCACGTGCAGTGTTCCTTCATGAATGGAGAATTTGGCATTGCCATAAAAAAGCTAGTGAGGTCTTTCTTTTCATTCAAAAGAAACAAAGTGTGCTACTTACAATACTTGTTATTTATTACTCCCTCCGTCTCAAAAATGATCTTCGTGTTTAACAATTCGAACTTTTTAATGATATGAATACTTGCTTCACTACCCATATTTTGTTTATGCACTTTTAAACTTAAATTGTGTAAATGAGAAGAACTTTGTGGGAAAATGAAAAATGACAAATGAAAAGATCATTTTGGGATGAAGAGAGTATTTTTCAAGCAGATTGGACCAAGAGAGATTTCTTGGACCAAATAATTAAATACTCCCTCTGTCCCTAAATGAGTGTCCATTTTCAAGAAATCTTTATCCCAAAATGAGTGTCTTTTTTTAACATAACTTTGTCCCTAAATGTTTTTTTTCGAAATTTTTTTCACCGGTTTCTTTATATGCGCAAAACTAGATGTTTGGAAAGGAGATTACAAGATTATATATGAATATTTTCTACCAAATTGTACAACAAAGTTGAGATTTTCAGTGTCCCTTAAAATGAATTTTGGACACTCATTTAGGGACAGAGGTAGTAATATTTTTTTCGGTATACTAAGAGTTTTATTTTGATTTTGAAAGTTCCTCAAGAAAATCGTAAAAAAAGGGCTAATATTGTTAGTAGCTTGAGTATTTAATTGTTTATAACAGTATTTAATACAAATAGGGAAAAGTAAGTTTGTAAATGTTGAGTTTTTTTAGTTATACAAGCATTATTTAAAATATTATTCATCGTTTTTTTGGAATGGAATCTTTAGTCTGTGGCGTTAAAAAAAAAAAAAAAAAAAAAAAAACTCTTATACTCTAGGGCTCGTTTGGTAGCCTGATTAGAGCTGGATATGATTATTAGCCCAATAATTTTGGTGTTTGGTAGACTAAATGCAATCCGATTAATAATCTTAGGTACAATTCAAATAAGCTTCTTATCCAATCTTATCCCCTCTAACCCCCTCCATATCTACCCATAAAAAAAGTGGTGTAATTAATCCCCCGATTAATAATCTTCCAAATATTAAAACATGCTAATCCTATCAGGCTACCAAACGAGCTCCAGATGCTTTATTTTAACAGAATTAGTTAGTTTTATAGTAGGAAGGACTAGAGGAGGGGGCCTATTGGAAATGAAAACCTTCATGTGGGATGATAAGTTTGAACGAATTGGGCTTCAAAGAAATTTGCGATAACTTTTTTTTTTTTTTACACTTCGTCTTACAAACTTTTATTGAGTCTATTAAAATTTTATTGCCTAGTCTAGACGTCCTTGCGCCATATGAATAATCACATGTAGAAGCCACAAACTACCCTTATGTGGCTTGAAGGATAAAGACTCTACGCACACACCCTGATACTGCTATTCTAAGAGGCCTTTGGTGTATGTGAAATTTGTATTTCTCCCAATGTTACACTCCAAAAGGCGCCACTTCATCCTCGGCGCTCAACTCCTTTCCCAAAGCCAAATCCACTAAAGACCGCTCCTCCGCCGCTTCTTCCCCTAGCCAAATCAGTCGCCAATCGATCCATTCACTCGACCTAAGTGTTGGACAAAATCTTACAAATAGAAAGGAAAACAAATTACAACATTGAAAATACAATATACAACAATTATGAAAAACATAAAAGGAACGATACAACCGTATTTGATCTCTTCATTGGGTTTGTCCATCTTTGATCTCTTGTATCCGAGTCGTGTGAGATCACACTCTCCTTAAGACTAATTCGTCCTCCTCTCTACGAGTGCTTGAGGTTTCCACGGGCGTTAGTCTTCCAGGATAAAACGGATTAACCGGAACCACTTCGCACTTAAGCCTTCCGGCGAAATGAACTAATATGCTTGGACGATATCACCATTGATTTTGTTCTAGGAGGCCAAAGGAAGAAGATGAACAAATTACAAGAGGGAGGAAGAAGATTGAAGGAAAAATTCTCAATTGTGTGTTTTTTTTTCTCTTTTTTTTCCAAAGACTAGTGGGTATGTCTTTTATAGCTCCACCAACAAAACCATGATTTCCCAATTAATTCATAAATTAATTTGTGATTCATTACCTTGTATTTATGTGGCTTGATTCCACAATTTTGTAACCACAACACCAAGGTAATGATCCCAATTAATTTTTCAATTAATCTAAGGAATCATGACACATCAATAGTGGGGTTAAATTGCATAATTTACACTTTCAACCCACCAATTTTGAGCTATTATATCTTTCTCATCCAATCTTAAATTGGACATATAGATATATCATTTTAGTATTCACACGGAGTGAAATAAACCCAAAATAATCTTTACCAAATGGCAAACGATTCATGTAAGGAAAATACACAATTTCCTTCACACACTACATATTTTTCCAACAATCCCCCACATGAAGGAAATTGAGGACGAGATTGGTGATAAAGTCCGGCAGACAAAAACAAGCATACGAAGATGTGGGGATATTGCCCATTGAATCTCCGCTCGAACTAGCATATTTACTCTACTCGCAAGTCGATGTGGGGATATTGCCCATTGAATCGATATGCTTTTTGTGTAGCCGATCATATACTAGACACAAGTAATGTCCTAACATATTTCATTTCTCATAGCTATGTTCATTCATGGCCTTGAACATACACCTGGTTCTGCGAGAGGGTCTAAGAATTGAGCCTCACACAATTCCCCTCGAAGCGGCCCCACTTCTCTCTCACATAGGTGACTTCTTAAAGGTAACCCGTATTACCCCGCTCGACTTTCTCGACGCGTAAGAGTCATTAAAAGCCATAGGCTTATCCTTGTCCCTTCGGAATGTCACTAATAGGAATGGACTTGGGGTTTGACCCCCATAGTGACGCACGAGTCTTTTAACAGTTAGGTGGTCCCTTTTGAATCCAGTTCTTGGGATCTCCAGTCATCTAGATTGGGTTTTCCGCTGTGATCAACTCTAAGAGGCTTTATGTCTCATTCCCCTCCATAATTTATAACTAACTCTCGGTTCTAACCATTTGGTTAACGGATCCGTTTTTCATTTGACTTCACATAGCCAAATTAGTTGAGAGTAGTTTCTTAATGGTGTTACGTCTTTGACATATAAGTCAAGACCTACCATTATACATAGTGCTTTGTATTCAATCAATCACCGATTGACTTCTAGCAATACAACCAATTGCTAGCACAAGCTTTATCCCTCGAAATATCTTCTATAAATTGGCATAGCCTCTCGGCTTTCTCACCACATTTATCTTAAGCTATAAACTTAGATTCCGCTATGAATCTATTTATAACTTATTTATTTAGAAGACTTCTTCTATGATATAGTCGCTTCCGCTAATAAGAATACGAAACCACTCGTAGACCTTAAGTCTTTGATTTCATATATCCAAATAGCATCGCTATATCCTTCAATTATCGATAGATGTCTAGTGTAATGTAATCCGTAATCTCGATTGTATCTCAAGTACCTTAGTACTTTCACTATACATTTTGGATTACTTGTGTTCCAACTCACTAGACTTTCAATAATTCTCGAGTGTTCAACTTGAGAAACAATGTCACTTCTATTCTTCAATAGATGTTGACTCATGCCAATTGGGGTTTAGTCATTGCTAAATAATCCTTGTCAATTTCTCAAGAATTATCCATTAGATTTCTTAGAAAATTTCACTTCAAGGATTATATCCGCTAAACCCATATCTCGTGACCTTTTCAAAATTTCGAAGAATTATATCTTAATTTGCTTAATGCAAATTCATTAGTTCTTCTTGAAATTTTAAATCCAAATGTCTCATATGCTAAACTTCTCTCAAGTTCAACATATTAATCAACATTATGACATAACCACTCATGTCATATTTGATTAATCCACTTTCTGACAAAATCAACCTTTTGATGTCATTATCTTTGTGCTTATTTTAAGTCATCTAGTGACTTTACTAACTTGCACACTTTATTTTAGGTTTTACTTTGATCTATTTCATTCAAAGCATCACTTTGATCTATTTCACTCAAAGTATCATTTGTTCATTTTCATGAACTTGACATCAATACTTGATTTTCATTTTTTTTTTCTTTTCTTTGGTTTTATATATATATTCAAAGTCATTGAATCATATATAACAACCATTATGTAAACTCATTGTTTACATACTCACCATCTTGTACCCAAATATCCATTTTGTTGATTTTGGACTTTCTACTTTGCGAACCACCCCCCACATTCACAAGTGTACGTAGGCCTACGTTTCCATACTTCATACGGAATTTACATTGTTTCTTGGGGTAACCTATTCAATAGGTATTTATTTTCCAAAGTAGACTCACGCCCACATCTTTGGATTAGTCCTAAAATAAAGCAATAATGCTTTCATTATTTTCATCAACACCATTTGATAGTGGTTTACAAAGTGAATAATTTGTGTACAAGCACATGTTATACACACACTATACTCATTAGTGTTTTTATCCTTATTATCTCATTTTAAAGTTGTTTTTTTAACATCTCCATTCAATGAGACAAAGTTTATTTATAATAACAATAACATTGTTATTATTACCATGTGTTTGAACAATCCATACATATCACAATATATCACTATGCTTATCATATGATGATGTAGTTCAACACACATTTCACATCTTGTTTGAATTCATTTTTGAATAAAAATGTGATCCAACTAAAGAGACATATTCTCATTATTGATCACCAACTCAACCCATCGGTTGATACAATTTCCATTCTTTCATTCAAAAATCATGATATCATCCTTGATGATATCTACCTTTGTCTCTCAAGACACAAGGAATATGTTTAACTTTTTCATACAAGTTTGACTTTTCAAATAAGTTTGACTTTTAACCAAGTTTGACAAACTTGGTCTTTGCCTTAAGCAATTCAATATGCTCCACCACATTTGCTTTCATCAGAAGAAGTGTTACACAACTTCTTATCTGAAGCTCTATTCTCTTTTCCAACACAAAGATGAATAGCAAGCATCTCAACATTCATTTCTGTCACGACCCGAAATATAGGCTCTATTTTATTAGTAATTAAATGATTTTTATTTAATTATTTGCTTAATTATTTATTTAAATTATTATCTATTTAAATAATTATGTGTGCAATTTATGTGTTATAATATTTATGCCTAGCATTTTATTTGGGTCTTAATTGTTAGGGAGAGTATCTTAGTTGAGCTAGTTAGTAAGGGAAAGGGGGGGCTAGGTGTATCATTTCAAATTACTCCCTCCCTACTCCTACCCTCTCCTTCTTACACCCCATCTCCCTCACCCTACTCCCTCCCTCTCCAGCTCTCTCTCTCCAAGCCAAGAAAAGGTGAGTTTTCTTCTCCTTCTTCTCTCTTCTTTTTCTTCATCTTCTTCTAGTCATTTCTCATTTCCTAAAACGTAAACATTGTTTAGATCGTCGCTAGGATCGCGTAGAGTCAAAAAGATTTGAAATCCGTCAACTTTGAGAAAATTCAAGTAAGTTACTTTTCCCCCATTTTTATGCCAAAATTCTCATATTATGTTCATATAATGCCATTGTTGTTATAGTTGAAGTTTGGATGAGTTTAGATGTTGTTTGGGGTTCATTTGGGTTTTTGTCTAAAAATGGTGATTGATGTTGATGTTGAGTTTGATCCTTGGTTTGGGGTCATTTATGGTGTTCTTAAGGTCCCCTTTTGTGTTAGATGTTGTTTGGGTACCTTAGAATGACTATTGAAAGCATTTGGTTTGAGTTATGTTGTTTGGGTGGAAAATTTGGGAGAAACCCAGTTGGTTTTGGCCGTTTTCTGGCGACCTGGGTGCGTGGGCGACCGCCCATGATGGGTTTGGGCGACCGCCCATGAGATCAGTTGATCCGGAGGATTTGACCAAAGTGAGTAGGCGACCGCCCACTTTGGGTTGGGCGACCGCCCAGGAAGTCAGTGAGTTTTGGGCTTGGGATTGGGTTTTGGGCGACCGCCCAGACTGGCTATGGGCGACCGCCCATACCAGCTGTTCTGAGCCTCTTTGTTATTGAATTGTTTAAAAGTCCAAGCCCGATCTAGGCTCGAAGTATCACCCTAGTTGACTTAAGTTAATGTTGTGGAACACTTTATTGTTCGAGAATGATCCCCTTGTGATCGATTGTGATATGTGATTTATTTAAGTATCATTTTGAGAACGTGATTCATCTTTGATGTTCGGTTTATATTGGTTTGCCTTTGTGGTGATCTATTTGGATTGATTCCCTACTTTGGAATCCTTTGTTGTTTATCGTGCTAGTATTTTATTACTTAGCCTTTACGTGAAAGTCCAGCTGGTATTTTGTGTGTGTTTGGGCGATGCGAAACATTATGATGGCACGGCCAAGTCCATTATGATGTTGACCATTGTTTTGCCCCCTTATTACCCTCCTCCAGATTGGCCTTGGATGTGAGAAGAGCTAGCTCCCTTGTGTGCATTTTAGCTTTACTTGGAGCATGACTTTGTGGCATGTCTCCCGTCCTTTGTGACACTCCTTTGGTTATTGGTTCCGGTACCGGGGTTTTCTCTTCGGCTTTCATGCTATTATGAAGATGTTGATTTGGTTGATTATTGAAGCTGCGCAGCGATCCTTTATTTGGATGTTCCGGTTTGGAAAACCTTGGCTATATCCTTTGTTATGTGTTTATTTCCGCTGCTATCTGATACATGCTAAATGCTATGTGCTATGTGATATTATTATTGCTTATTGCTTATTGCATCATAGCATGTCATGTAGTTGCATTAGTAACTTATTGAGATTTATCTCACCCCGTTTCTTTTATCTTTGTTTTTCCTTAACCCCCCCCAGGTGCTAAGGATTAGTCTCGCTGATCACGAGATAGAGGACGTCGAGTGTGGATCCGTTCTTTTGGGGAAGGTTGTTATAGGTTGGTTTCCATTATGTAAATGTGTAACCATTTTGGGGTAGTCGTACCAAACAATGACGTCACTAAGATTTGTATATTTCTGTTTTGTTGGGCATAAACTCGTGGGAGTTTATGTTAGTTGTAATTGGTTTTATCAAACTTTGATTTGTAAAACTTTGGATTACCCTTTTTGGTATCAAATGGAAATTTTTAACTTCGGTATTTTGGAGTTGTTGTTAGAGTCGACGTCAAGATCGCGGTCCCGGGGCCCGCGGGGTCCGGGGTCGCGACAGTTGGTATCAGAGCTATGGCATTAGCTCTATGTATAAGTCTAGGTGGATTAGTATGACCTAGGTGGGTAGTAGAGTGCGGAGTGATTAATGGTTGATGTTTTATGCAGGTAATTACTCGCAATGTCAGGAAGAAGAAACAGAGGAGGTGCTAGTGGGGCACAGAATCCGAATGATACAAGGGATGAAGCACGTGCCATGTTTCAAGGCATGTTTGAGGCGGCCATGAAGGCCATTCATGATCAAGGTCTGAGGGTAGAACAAGCACCACCCCGTTATGGTTTGGAGCAATTCTTGAAACTTAAACCGGTTGAATACAATGGGGAACCCGATGTTCGGAAAGCTGAGTTGTGGATCGAGTCGATGGAGAAGATTTATGATGTATTTGGGTGTTCGGATGAGGACAAAGTCCGGTTTGCGGCTTACAAGCTTGTGGGAGCCGCCGAGCATTGGTGGAAAGGTGTTAAAGCTACTTGGGATGATACTCACACAGTGTATGCGTGGGAGTTGTTCGTGCGTAAGTTCAGAGAGCATTTCATTCCGGTTGTTGATCAGAATCGAAAGGAAATCGAGCTACTCAACTTGGAGCAAGGTGTGTTGTCTATAGCACAATACTCGGCTAAGTTTATAGAATTAGCCCGGTATTGCGACTATTTGGTGAGGACCGAGGAACAAAAGGCTATGAGATTCATTCGGGGATTGAAGACCTCCATCCGTACTCAACTTATTGCTCAACGGATTGTAACATTCCAAGATGCGGTGGACCGAGCCTATTTGATAGAGCAAGATATTGGGGAGCATAAGCGGAAGACTGAGGTAGCTAATCCGATTAAGCAAGGAGCTCAAGGCAAGCCACAACACCGTTCCGATAATCGAGGTAACTTTGGGGGACAATCTCAGTCCCGAGGGCAACAAAACCCAAGGAACCCGGGTACCACTTCCGGGAACCAAGGGAGCCAAATTAGGAGACTTTGTTCGTATTGTCAAAAGGAAGGTCATTCTGAAGACCGTTGTTGGAAGAAGCAAGGAAGGTGTACAAAATGTGGACAAATGGGTCACTTTGTAAGGGATTGCCCGAGAGGTAGAGAACAAGCATCCGGGTCAGGAATTAGTATTAATCAGGGTCAGAAGCGGGATGCCGCCGGGAAGCCGAAGGTCCAAGGGAAAGTGTTTGCAATGAATCAACAACAAGCGACATATGATCCATCCGTTATTGGAGGTATTGTTTCTGTGTCTAATGTGAGCACGCGAGCGTTAGTAGATCCAGGATCATCTCATTCATACATTTCTGTGCAATTTGCTTCTATGTTAAATGCTGCATTCGAGTCTTTACCGTACGTGCTAGAGGTGTCGACCCCTATAGGAGAATGCTTGATTTCTGATCGAGTCTTTCGTGCTTGTGATGTGGTTATTTGTGGTCGAGTCCTTTGTGCGGATTTGGTAGTTCTTCCTATCCAAGACTTTGATGTCATTTTGGGTATGGATTGGTTGAGCAAGTTTCATGCTTCTGTTGATTGCCGTGAGAAAACTGTTACTTTTTCTATTCCTGATGTGCCTAAGTTTGTGTTTGAGGCTTGTCCTCTAAGCAGGAAGGTTCGCTTAATTTCTTTTATGAAAGCGAGAAGATTGTTGCATAGTGGTTGTGAGGGGTTTTTGGCTAGTGTTCTTGATACTAGGAAAGAATCCCCTAGTCTTGATAGTGTTCGGGTAGTTCGGGAATTTCCCGATGTTTTCTCTACTGAGTATGAGATGCCTCCCGATCGTGAGATTGAGTTTTGTATAGACCTTTTGCCGGGTACGGCTCCGATTTCGAAAGCGCCTTATAGGCTAGCTCCCGCTGAGTTGAAGGAACTGAAGGTTCAGTTGCAAGAGTTGCTTGATAGAGGGTTTATCCGCCCTAGTGTTTCCCCGTGGGGAGCACCGGTTTTATTTGTGCGGAAGAAAGATGGTTCGTTGAGGTTGTGCATCGATTACCGGAAGTTGAATCAGGTTACGGTGAAGAACAGGTATCCTCTGCCGCATATTGATGATTTGTTTGATCAGCTTCAAGGGTCAGTGGTTTTCTCTAAACTTGATTTGAGGAGTGGGTACCATCAGTTGAAGGTACGATCGGAGGATATTCCGAAGACTGCTTTTCGCACTCGGTATGGTCATTATGAGTTCTTGGTTATGCCGTTTGGGTTGACTAACGCGCCGGCCGTATTTATGGATTTGATGAACCGGATTTTCCATCCCTATCTTGATTCGTTCGTGGTGGTTTTCATCGACGACATTCTTGTTTATTCAAAATCTCGAGATGAGCACGAGCAGCACTTGAGGACAGTTTTATCCGTTCTTGCGAGGGAGAAATTATTTGCGAAGTTCAGTAAATGCGAGTTTTGGCTTGAGAAGGTGTCATTTCTGGGTCATGTTATTTCGAAAGATGGGATTTCTGTGGATCCGTCTAAGATTGAAGCTATAGTGGATTGGAAGAGACCCGAGTCAGTGACCGAGATTCGTAGTTTTCTTGGTTTAGCCGGTTATTACCGAAGGTTTATTGAAGGGTTTTCGAGGATTGCTACTCCGATGACTCAGTTGACTCGGAAGAATGTTCCGTTTGTGTGGACCGAGAAATGTGGCAAAAGTTTCGAGGAATTGAAGAAGAGGTTGACTACAGCACCGATCTTGACTTTGCCTAATGGGAGCGATAGCCTAGTGATTTACAGTGATGCTTCGAAAGAGGGTTTGGGTTGTGTGTTGATGCAGAATGGGAAAGTAATTGCGTATGCTTCGAGGAAGTTGACCCCGAGTGAACAGAATTACCCGACTCATGATATGGAGTTAGCGGCGATAGTCTTTGCGTTGCACAAGTGGAAGCACTATCTTTATGGAGCGAAGTTTGAGATTTTTACGGATCACAAGAGTTTGAAGTACCTATTCTCTCAGAAGGAATTGAATAACCGACAGCGCCGATGGATGGAATTGTTGAAGGATTATGATTGCACGATTTCTTATCATCCGGGAAAGGCGAATGTGGTAGCCGATGCGATTAGTAGAAAGTCTTATGTGGCTTCGATGATGGTTCGAGAGTGGAAAATGCTAGAGGATGTTCGAGATTGGTCTCCTCGTGAATCGAGGCATGGGGCTATTTTTGCGAATATTAGGGTGTCTCCGACCCTAGTTCAGAGAATAAAGGAAGCTCAGAAAGAAGATCCCGAATTGGTGAAGATAATGGGTAAATTGAAGGAAAAGAACTTCGAGGATTTTTCTTTGAGTTCAAGTGGAGTGTTGACTTTCCGTGGTCGTTTGTGTGTTCCGGATGTTGATGGAATTAAACAGAGAGTTCTTGATGAGGGTCACAAATCGAGGTATACTATTCATCCGGGCAGTACGAAGATGTATCAGGATTTGAAGCAACAATTTTGGTGGATTAATATGAAAAGGGAAATAGCCGAGTATGTATCGAGGTGTCTAACTTGTCAGCAGGTCAAAGCCGAGCATCAGAGACCCGCGGGATTACTTCAGCCATTAGAGATTCCCGAGTGGAAATGGGAACATGTGACTATGGATTTCGTTACGGGACTGCCTCGTACCCGTAGGAAGTATGATAGCGTTTGGGTAATAGTGGATAGATTGACCAAGAGTGCCCATTTCTTGCCTATTGATATCAGATATTCGATGGAGAAGCTTGCAACCCTTTATATCGACGAGATTGTTAGATTGCACGGGGTTCCGGTTAGCATTGTGTCAGATCGAGACCCGAGGTTTACTTCTAGATTCTGGAAGGCGTTTCAGGAAGCTTTGGGTACAGATTTGCGATTCAGTACTGCTTTTCATCCTCAGACCGATGGTCAATCCGAGAGGACTATTCAGATTTTGGAGGATATGTTGCGAGCGTGTTCGATAGACTTTTCCGATTCTTGGGATTCGCACCTACCGTTAGTGGAATTCTCTTACAACAACAGTTATCAGGCTAGTATCGAGATGGCACCGTTCGAGGCCTTGTATGGAAGAAAGTGTAGATCGCCTATTTGTTGGGATGAGGTTGGTGAAGCGAGAGTTTTGGGTATTGATTTGCTTCGGGATTCAGTTGAAAAGGTTAAAGTTATCCGGGATAGGTTGAAGACAGCTCAGAGTCGTCATAAGAGCTACGCAGATAACCGAATACGAGATCTTAGTTTTCAGATTGGTGATTGGGTGTTTTTGAAGGTATCTCCAAAGGTGGGTATTCGTAGGTTTGGGAAGAAAGGCAAGTTGGCTCCGAGGTTTATTGGCCCGTTTGAGATTTTGGGAAAGGTTGGACTTCTTGCGTATCGTCTTGCGTTGCCGCCATCTTTGGACCGGTTGCACAATGTGTTCCACGTTTCTATGCTTCGGAAGTATGTTCATGATCCGTCTCACGTGTTACCGAGGATACCGAAGATATTGAACCCGATATGAGTTATGAGGAACGACCGGTTCGGATCTTAGATTCCAAGGTCCAAGAGTTGAGAAACAAGAGCATCGCGTTGGTTCGTGTCCTTTGGAGGAATCATAACATCGAGGAATCGACGTGGGAGCTTCGCGATGAGATCGAGAGGAAATTTCCGTGGCTTTTTGTTTAAGGTAAGTCTCGTTAAAATTCGGGTCGAATTTTCTTTAAGGGGGAGTGAATGTCACGACCCGAAATATAGGCTCTATTTTATTAGTAATTAAATGATTTTTATTTAATTATTTGCTTAATTATTTATTTAAATTATTATCTATTTAAATAATTATGTGTGCAATTTATGTGTTATAATATTTATGCCTAGCATTTTATTTGGGTCTTAATTGTTAGGGAGAGTATCTTAGTTGAGCTAGTTAGTAAGGGAAAGGGGGGGCTAGGTGTATCATTTCAAATTACTCCCTCCCTACTCCTACCCTCTCCTTCTTACACCCCATCTCCCTCACCCTACTCCCTCCCTCTCCAGCTCTCTCTCTCCAAGCCAAGAAAAGGTGAGTTTTCTTCTCCTTCTTCTCTCTTCTTTTTCTTCATCTTCTTCTAGTCATTTCTCATTTCCTAAAACGTAAACATTGTTTAGATCGTCGCTAGGATCGCGTAGAGTCAAAAAGATTTGAAATCCGTCAACTTTGAGAAAATTCAAGTAAGTTACTTTTCCCCCATTTTTATGCCAAAATGCTCATATTATGTTCATATAATGCCATTGTTGTTATAGTTGAAGTTTGGATGAGTTTAGATGTTGTTTGGGGTTCATTTGGGTTTTTGTCTAAAAATGGTGATTGATGTTGATGTTGAGTTTGATCCTTGGTTTGGGGTCATTTATGGTGTTCTTAAGGTCCCCTTTTGTGTTAGATGTTGTTTGGGTACCTTAGAATGACTATTGAAAGCATTTGGTTTGAGTTATGTTGTTTGGGTGGAAAATTTGGGAGAAACCCAGTTGGTTTTGGCCGTTTTCCGGCGACCTGGGTGCGTGGGCGACCGCCCATGATGGGTTTGGGCGACCGCCCATGAGATCAGTTGATCCGGAGGATTTGACCAAAGTGAGTAGGCGACCGCCCACTTTGGGTTGGGCGACCGCCCAGGAAGTCAGTGAGTTTTGGGCTTGGGATTGGGTTTTGGGCGACCGCCCAGACTGGCTATGGGCGACCGCCCATACCAGCTGTTCTGAGCCTCTTTGTTATTGAATTGTTTAAAAGTCCAAGCCCGATCTAGGCTCGAAGTATCACCCTAGTTGACTTAAGTTAATGTTGTGGAACACTTTATTGTTCGAGAATGATCCCCTTGTGATCGATTGTGATATGTGATTTATTTAAGTATCATTTTGAGAACGTGATTCATCTTTGATGTTCGGTTTATATTGGTTTGCCTTTGTGGTGATCTATTTGGATTGATTCCCTACTTTGGAATCCTTTGTTGTTTATCGTGCTAGTATTTTATTACTTAGCCTTTACGTGAAAGTCCAGCTGGTATTTTGTGTGTGTTTGGGCGATGCGAAACATTATGATGGCACGGCCAAGTCCATTATGATGTTGACCATTGTTTTGCCCCCTTATTACCCTCCTCCAGATTGGCCTTGGATGTGAGAAGAGCTAGCTCCCTTGTGTGCATTTTAGCTTTACTTGGAGCATGACTTTGTGGCATGTCTCCCGTCCTTTGTGACACTCCTTTGGTTATTGGTTCCGGTACCGGGGTTTTCTCTTCGGCTTTCATGCTATTATGAAGATGTTGATTTGGTTGATTATTGAAGCTGCGCAGCGATCCTTTATTTGGATGTTCCGGTTTGGAAAACCTTGGCTATATCCTTTGTTATGTGTTTATTTCCGCTGCTATCTGATACATGCTAAATGCTATGTGCTATGTGATATTATTATTGCTTATTGCTTATTGCATCATAGCATGTCATGTAGTTGCATTAGTAACTTATTGAGATTTATCTCACCCCGTTTCTTTTATCTTTGTTTTTCCTTAACCCCCCCCAGGTGCTAAGGATTAGTCTCGCTGATCACGAGATAGAGGACGTCGAGTGTGGATCCGTTCTTTTGGGGAAGGTTGTTATAGGTTGGTTTCCATTATGTAAATGTGTAACCATTTTGGGGTAGTCGTACCAAACAATGACGTCACTAAGATTTGTATATTTTTGTTTTGTTGGGCATAAACTCGTGGGAGTTTATTTTAGTTGTAATTGGTTTTATCAAACTTTGATTTGTAAAACTTTGGATTACCCTTTTTGGTATCAAATGGAAATTTTTAACTTCGGTATTTTGGAGTTGTTGTTAGAGTCGACGTCAAGATCGCGGTCCCGGGGCCCGCGGGGTCCGGGGTCGCGACAATTTCAATTCATTTATGTTTGAGTTGCTTCTTAAAATCTTTTCAAGTGAAAAATAATTTTTCAATTATTTCCGTCCCTTGAAAATTTCACTTATCACCATCCATTCGACATGGATTTCATGAAAGACTATTTCAATTCTTTCATTTGACTTTTTACGGTTTATGGAGTCTACTATTTTAAATCAAGAAACGACCTGCAATGATTTTCATTGTACCAACATTCTCGATTTTATTTTATAGTCCAAAACTCCAACTATTCTTTTCCTTTTTCTTGGTACTATATATGTTATATAACGAAACCAAAAATCCGTTAAATATATAGTTCCGGCAAAAGAAACTCATATGCTTCAACCGCACTCACGGATTAAACATCCGTCTCATTTCCACCAACTTTGTAGTATCTTCCTTAAGAAACCTCACTAAGTTCAAGGATCACTTAAAGTCGAGGCTAACAAAATTTTCTAACTTCTCACGATGGTGATCAACATACTTGGAACACCCACATTTCGTTGGAAATTATCTCCACACAAGGAGCATTTTCCAAAATATTGGCTTTAATTTTCAACAATTAAGTCCAAACTATACATTTGTTATTACAAATTTAATTCTCTAACTTAATTAGAGAATTCAATCCAAGAATAAATTGCTAATTCAATAGGAGAATTAACACAATTTATTTCTTGTAACAACTCATAATTATCACCTCTTATTTCCTTGATGAAATAATAAATTGAGATTAATTATTCCAAAGTTTAGAAGTTTCATCTTGGAGTACCTCCAAATTAGAGAAATTACATTCTCATTCACAAAATTGCACATTTTCTTTTAGAAGCCATCCTTCTAAATATTGTGTCATTTTTCATCATCAACAACAATAGTATTTAACAACTTTCAAGAAGTCCTATTATTTTTATCTTTATAACATTAGTCACTCATCCACTATTAGGTTTTAACAACTTCCAAGAAGCCCTTATAGTTCTAGTCTTTGTGACTTCACAACAATAGAATTCAACAACTTCGTTCAAGAAGCTCTATTGTTTTAATCTTTGTAACATTTGTCACTATTTTACAATAATAGGTTTTAACAACTTCTTTCATTTCAAGAAGCCCTATTATGTTAACCTTTGTGACCTTTTTCACCAATGCAAATAATAGGTTTTAACAACTTCTCGCAAGAAGACCTATTATCTTTGTCAACGAAACATTAAATACTTAATCTTCCAACGTTCTTAGTTCCAATGAACTTTCCATTCTCTTTACTATGATTCATACGAAATGAACCATAAGAGACATATCACATGATATATAACCACTACATGAGGCATAGCCACAATTGGTTTATACAATCATTCAAACATAGTTGATGTCACGGAGCATCAATCTTTCCATCTTTGTTAATCTCATTAAACAGAAATTAAAATTAGTGTTTTACTTCACAAAAACTGCTCTGTTCCGAAATTTTTATCTTCACTTTCACATTATAGATTCCAATCGCCACCGTTCAGAATCTCCTCCTATGAGTCGTGAACATGTACAAAAAATTTCGGCCCAATCCAACGGTTAACGAAGCAGGAAATGCTTTTTTACTACAGCTGGTCAAGAAAAATCTGTGCAGAAATTTTCTTGCTTTCTTTCCCATTGTTCGTCATCGTCTTTCATTCTTTCTCCCGTAGCCACCACGCCACAAGATCCATGTAATCTGCAATCCTTTCTCAACAAGTGAATTAGTCTTAAGATTGTTGGACAAAATCTTACAAATAGAAAGGAAAACAAATTACAACATTGAAAATACAATATACAACAATTATGAAAAACATAAAAGGAACGATACAACCGTATTTGATCTCTTCATTGGGTTTGTCCATCTTTGATCTCTTGTATCCGAGTCGTGTGAGAACACACTCTCCTTAAGACTAATTCGTCCTCCTCTCTACGAGTGCTTGAGGTTTCCACGGGCGTTAGCCTCCCAGGATAAAACGGATTAACCGGAACCACTTCGCACTTAAGCCTTCCGGCGAAATGAACTAATATGCTTGGACGATATCACCATTGATTTTGTTCTAGGAGGCCAAAGGAAGAAGATGAACAAATTACAAGAGGGAGGAAGAAGATTGAAGGAAAAATTCTCAATTGTGTGTTCTTTTTTCTCTTTTTTTTCCAAAGACTAGTGGGTATGTCTTTTATAGCTCCACCAACAAAACCATGATTTCCCAATTAATTCATAAATTAATTTGTGATTCATTACCTTGTATTTATGTGGCTTGATTCCACAATTTTGTAACCACAACACCAAGGTAATGATCCCAATTAATTTTTCAATTAATCTAAGGAATCATGACACATCAATAGTGGGGTTAAATTGCATAATTTACACTTTCAACCCACCAATTTTGAGCTATTATATCTTTCTCATCCAATCTTAAATTGGACATATAGATATATCATTTTAGTATTCACACGGAGTGAAATAAACCCAAAATAATCTTTACCAAATGGCAAACGATTCATGTAAGGAAAATACACAATTTCCTTCACACACTACATATTTTTCCAACACTAAGGACAAGACAATTCACAGCCTTCTAGCCCTAGCTCTCAAACCTGCAAGGGTTCAAGACCTCCGTTCGCCGAATACGTCCGTCCTTTTCTTTTGATCGGCAAAATTCTGTTTTTCTAATTGTGAAAAAACGCATTTTTTTGTGAGATTTTGACATTTTTTAGTACTGTATTTTTTCATCTTTTTCCTACTTACCCTAATAATATTTATGGACCCGTTCCCTAGATTTTACGCATAATGAAATACCTTATAACACTAACTTATACTTTATAATATATTTAATCATTTTTGGGGGCCTTTATTCCTAGTTAGAAGAAAAAAGGGGAAGTGAAACATGAAATTCCGGAAGCAAAGGCATGAGAAAAGGCCCAATAAGTGGAACTAGGAATGTAGTTCTTAATAACAATGGTAATGGTGTCACATTTTGACATTTATTAATCATAAAAAGTATTCCATTCCCATGAAAAGTAAGAAATTATGATGAAAGAAAGAGAAATAACCTGGAGAAAAAAAGCCAAAAGGAGGCCTTCACTTGGTCACCATCAATGATCTCATATACTCCAACAGCCCCTTTTCTTTTATGGATTAGATTTTCAGATCTGAATTCAATGTCTCTGTTCCACTAAATATCACACACACACACACACACACACACCAAATTATTATTTTTTGCCATAACAAAATTTCCACCCTATTCTTGTACTGTACAAACACTTCTACATTGAAAATCTACCAACCCTTTATGTATAATAACAAGCTTCCCTCCCCCCTTCTTCCTCAACAGATCACTAAAAATACATACATACAATAATAGCTACAAATACAACAGAGAGGCAGTTTTTTTACCAGTTAAAGTGGTGTTTTGTAAAAAAGATATCAACTTTCAACTTTGCTTCCCCAGCTCATGATCTTCTTTTATGGTCATTTCTATCCCTTCAACTGCACTAAAACTGCTATCATCATCATCTCCCGATATCGTCGACCCGGAATCAAGACCCGACCCGGCTTGGATCTCTTTAAACATGGTCATGACTTGAATCATGGTGGGCCGTCTCCAATGTCGATCATCCAAGCAAGCACAAGCCACCCTCAAGTGTTGTAGAAGCTCCATTTCTAAGCTCGGATCCTCTTTCAAAAGCTCAGGGTCAAAAACGTCACTTATTTTCAACTTCGCGTGCATTTTCACCCACCCAACTAGATTATTATCGCCAAAATCTGCTGAATCTGTCGGCTGTCTTCCCGTCAAGAGCTCGAGAAGAACTACTCCATAGCTATAGACATCGCCTTTTGTTGAACATCTGAAACTTTGGTAGTATTCAGGAGGGACATAGCCTGGTGTTCCCGCTAATGTGCTAACACTTAAATGAGTGTCCATTGCACTCATCAGCCTAGCCATACCGAAATCTGAAACCCTCGCTTCAAGATTCTCATCTAGTAGGACATTGCTCGATTTCATGTCTCGATGAATGATGTGGGGAATGCACATATGATGAAGAAATGCTAATCCCCTTGCTGCCCCAATTGCAATTTTCCTCCGCGCGGACCAATTTAGTTTAATCCCGATTTTCTTGCGGTCGTGCAAAACATCTTCTAGGCTTCCAAACTTCATGTACTCGTAAACTAGGAGCCTTTCATCTCCCACTTTACAGTATCCTAGGAGTGGGACAAGGTTTCTGTGTTTGATTTTTCCAATGGTTTCCATTTCGGCTGTGAATTCACGATCGCCTTGTCCGCTGACGTGGATTAGTTTCTTGATTGCAACGGTGCTTCCGTCCTTCAACTGTGCTCTGTAAACGTCTCCGAACCCACCGGACCCCACAAGAGTGTCGTTGTGGAACCCATTTGTGGCCTCGAGAAGATCTGCAAAAGTGAGTTTTTTAAGAGGCTTTTCGAATGCGGATAGGTTTATGCTCAATGCCTCACGAGCACTGGTCAACTTCCAAGCACTATTTCCTTGACCCGAATGGGAATTAGCACCTTCGACATAAGCTTCAAGGGCCGCCTCTTTCTTTTTCCTCCTCTTTCTCGCCTCGATTAAAATTATAACCAAGCCAAAGATGCAGAAAAGTGAAAATAACAAGCCCATTGCCACGCTCCCTACTAAGGATGCTTGTCTTCGATGAGACTTTTGATGTGAACCACCCGATTTTGCACTTGAATCCAAACAAGACTGAAGGGGATAATTACAAAGCCCAGAATTATTCAAGAACCTATCCGCCGGAAATGTATCGAACGGAGCGGACTCAGGAATCGGTCCGGACAAATTATTGTTCGACAAATCAACTTCCCCAAGCAAAGTAAGGCTAGTCATGGCATGTGGGATCGAGCCATTGAACCTATTATACGATAGATCAAGAATCGCTACATTCTTCAACCCTCCAAGCTCATCAGGAAGCGGGCCCGCGAGATCATTGTGACCCAAGATCAAAATAGAGAGATAATACATCGACCCAAGCTCCTTCGGGATACCTCCTTCCAAATTATTGTAAGAAAGATCAAGAAATATCATCGACCCATTATGATTGAAAGTCGGCTGAGTCATCCCTCTATAAACTCGAGTGAAATTACAAGGGTGCCTACCCGATATCCTATGCAACTGTTCTTGCCTTATACCTCCAAACTCGAGTAAATTCCCTGCCCCATGGCATTGCTTACTCCCATCATTCTTGATATACACATATTGCTTCCTTGTAAGATATGCTGCAGCAATATTACCCGATTGCTTAAATAAAGCAGGTGGGATAGTCCCATTCAAGAAATTTGTATTCAAATCCAACCATATCAAACTCCGACAATCCCCAAGCTCAGAGGGGATGTTCCCAGAAAAAGAATTGTTCCCAAGCTTAAGAATTGCAAGATTAGCCAAACTACCAAGGGACGGAGGTATTTCGCCACTCAACATATTATTCGACAATGAAATCCAATTCAAATTCTTGCAATTGCTCAAACTAGATGGGATTGACCCGGTCAAATCATTGAAGTCAAGAATCAAATTCTCAAGGACTGTTATGTACATTAACTCTCGTGGGATTTCACCATGGAGTTGATTCAACCAAAGGATAAGATCACGAAGCTTCGAAAGTTGACCCAAACTAGATGGTATTGTACCAGTTAGATAATTGAAGCTAAGATCAAGAGAAACTAACTGAGAACAGTTACTGAGACTTTCCGGTATCGGTCCGATCAACATATTGTTCTGAAGGTACAACACTTTGAAGCTGTTTCTAGGATCTTGACACAAGTCAGATGGAATAAAACCAGTGATATTATTTGAACTCAAATCTAGTGTCTCCAAATTGATCATTTTGGAGAAAGATTCAGGCAAAACACCAACAAAATTATTGAAAGATAATGCCAAATTCTTCAAGCTACTTAATTTGAGAAAGATAACAATCGGCAACTCACCGGAGAAATTGTTATTGGATATGTCAAGAAGCTGTAAAGAAGAACATGAGGCAAGATTATCAGGAACCATACCGGACAAATTATTGTAGGAAATATCCAATTCCACGATTGTTGACGACATATCTTCCAGAAAATGAGGAGGAATCCCGCCTTGATAATCATTGCCGGATAGGTAGACGAATTGGAGAGCGCCACCTGCCGGAAAAGACGGCAACCCGCCGGAGAACTGATTCCGGGAGATGTTGAGAAACGTGAGACTGCTACAGCCCTTGAGAGAAGCGCCGACGTCGCCGGAAAACTTGTTGGACGAGAAATCGAGGTGCTGGAGATTAGAACAATCGGTAAACTGAGGAAACCCAGTTGAGAAATTGTTAGCGGAGAGATCCAAATACTCTAAGCTCGGACAATCAAACGCCGGCAAAGCTCCGGCAACCTTATTACCCTTCAACGACAAGTAGTTCAGCTGAGCGCAGCCATTAGATAACACCCATTGAACCACGTTATCGCCGGAAATTCTGTTGTAAGAAAGATCAAGGAGCTGCAAATTACTCAAATGCATCATCCTCTTAGAAGAATCATTCCCAACAGCAAACTCGAACGAGTTGTGCGACAGATTAAGCGAGTTCAATCCGGAGCAAATTTTGAAGATGGACAAGTCGGAAATCTCGCCGGAAAGCTGATTTTCAGCCAGATCTACATAACTGAGAACAGAACTACACTGAGATCGCCCCCTGTAAATGAGTGTTCCGGTGATATTACAGTTCTTCAAATGAAGGGTTTCCAAATAAGGAAGAGACAAGAGGTTAGAAAACACAGAAGCAAAATCAGAAGAGATAAAATTGTTGGAAAGGTCTATGGAAGAGACATGGGAGAGATTATTGCAGGTGACGCCGGTGAAGGAGCAAAGGTGGTTGTTTGGTACCCAGTTTTGGAGTGGGGTGGGGTATGAAAGTGAGGATTTGAAGGAAAGGAGCTTCTGGGCTTCACCACCGCCGCCATTAATGGCGGCTGAAGAAGCTTGAGGAGGGGGAAAGAGGAAAGTGAGGAGGAGGAGAAGAAGGAGAGATGAAGAGGTATGGAGATTCATGGTGGAATTTGTGAAGTGGGTGATGGAGGAATTTGGTGGTATTAAGTTATTATTGGAGATGCCATTGAAGGAGGTGAGTTTGAGCTTGATAATGGTGGAGAGAGAGAGAGAGAGAGAGAGTCAAAAGACAGAGGAAGGAAGGGTGAGAAGAGTATAAATTAGGAAGGGAGGGAAACAGCTGGGGTTGTCACATGCCATGTGACACATTTTCTCTCTCTCTGTGATTTCACTATTTAATTATGTACAAAATGTATGCAGTACTTCTCTCTTCTTTAGTAGTACTATGAAATTAAATTAAATTAAATTAAATTAAATTAATTAACCCAATTAACTACTACTCTCTCCGTCCTAAAATACTTGTATTTCTAGGATTTTCACACAAATTAAGAAAAACAATCAATGCATGTCTAATTAACTAAATTATCCTTAAATATTTCAACTACCAAAACAATTAAATATTTTTACAATAACAACTACCATCATAAATAAGGGTATTTGACAAACAATGTCAAAAAAATGTCTAAATAAAGGCAAAACATAAATATTTTGGGACAAATTTCAACCTCTTAAACTACATGTATTTTGGGACGGAGGGAGTACTAAAAGAGTTGTTTTTGGACATATAATAAAGTGAAATACTTTACTCCCTCCTCCGTCTCAAATCCCTTTATCCGTAAAAATTATACCCCTCCATCTCAAATACAAATTTCTCATGAGGTGGTCTCTCATGAGAACAAGGGGATCCGTCTTATGCATGAGACGGGTCGCCTCATGACCCATGGGCCGAACCCGCCACGTGGCAACCCACCATTGGCCGAAAAAAAAAGTTTTTTCTTTTTTTTTTTTTTTTGAGTTTTTATATTTTTTTTTCCGGCTTTTCAGTGGTTTAGCAAAAAATAATAGTTACCATCTCTTAAAGTAACATTGTTCATAAGTAAACGTAATACTTGTTTTAAAAAAACAAAAGCTCGTTTTTACCCATTTTTTCAAATGTAATACTAAATATAATTACATGTAACCCAAACAATATCTAAATGTAATAATCATCTATGCTGAAATATAATAGTGCTTTAGCTAAAATATAATATAATGTGTATTTTAAATTTTATTTTTTAAAAGAAAATAACATTTGAAAAGTAATAACTTATGTATATGAATGTAATAGTAAGTTTATACAAGTAAATGTAACACTTTGATTGACGAAATTGTAACAGATTTCTATAGATAATGTAATACTTTTACATGTATCATGATAAATTTGACCCCATTGTAACTTATTGTTTGAAAACATATAGATATCTATACATATGTATTACAATTATGTACAAATATTATTACATATAAATAACACGTTTGTTACATTTTAGTTATAATAAGTATTACTTTTGGCAAACGAAGAAAACATAGGAAAAACACTATTACTTTAAGAGATGGTAACTATTACTTTTCACAAACCGAAAAAAAAAACCAAAAATAAAAATATAAAAATTTAAAAAAAAAAAAAAAAAAAGAAAAAAAATTCGGCCAATGAGGGGCTGCCACGTGGCAGGGTCCCCCATGGGTCCTGGAGCAGGGTTGTGGGTCGGGTAATGGGTCAAAAAAAAAACCCGTCTCACCCATGAGACGGGTTGGAGTGTTCTCACACAAGTTTTTGTCATTTCTCATTTTGTTAGTTTGAGCGTTCCATTGAAAATTCTCACTTGCTTAAGAAGAAAAAAATTTCTTCCATTTTTTCTCTTCTCCCACTCACAACAACTATCCACTTTACTAATTCATGATCTGGCATGTACAGAATGACAATTTCATTCTCTATTTTACGAGAATTTTTATGAAAGCCTTTCATTTGCCTCTCTTCGATGGAAGTTTCATTTTCCCAGAATGTATCCTCATTTTTTGACTAATTCTTCTTCTGATGATCGATTCAACCTCTGATAAAAAAGAGATACCTTGATTATATTTTATTTCTTCAACAAGTTTAGTAATGAGCATAACAGCCCTCTTCTTCCGAGGGCTGCAAACGAGTCGAGCTTTGGGGTGTCGAGCTCGAGCCCACTTGCTTTTTCGAGCTCGAGTCGAATCGAGCTCGCGAGCTGCTCGCGAACAACTCGAGTCGATATCGAACTCGAGTTTTAACGAGCCGAGCTCGAGCTTAGACATCTTTTTAAGAAAAATACGGTCTTAACGAGCTTATCGAGCCGAATTCGAGCCGTTCGAAAACAAAAATTCAATTTTAATGAGCTTATCGAGCCGAACTCGAGCTTTTAACGAGCTAAACGAGCCGAACACGGTCGGCTCGATAACAAAAACGAGCTTGACAATCGGTTCGAGCTCGACTCGAGCTACACCTCGAGATCACTCGAGCTCGAGCTTTCACGAGCCGAGCTCGAGCCAGCTCGGTTCGTATAACAGCCTTATCCACTTACTATTCTCTACCCCATTTTCTCTCTCCTACACACTCACACAACCTACTTTTCTTTAATTCTCTTTCCTAACTTTTTTATGAAAAACATTATGAGACGGAGGGAGTACATTACGTTTACAAGTAAAGATCTTAATTTAAAATTGTAATGGATGAATAGTATTTTAAACAATTTTATTTTTCTTAATTCTCGTTCTTAACATTTTATGGATTTTTTTAAAATCTTTTGTGTAATGTAATTTGTGATATCCTTCATTTTGGGTCTTAGTCCGCCCTTGCTTGAAAGTGTTTTGGATGAAGATTAACCCCTGAATTTTTATATAGAAATTGATACCGCATGCCGCTTGAACTATACCCCTTTAACTGTACATTTAAGATTATAAGTTGGTTAATATACTTATCAAACAAATAATAGAAACTGAATATATACTTTAAGTGAATTGAGCATATAATTGTCTAAACTAGTATTCATAATTCAAATAGAAAAAGTTAGTTAACGAGTATTGAATTTTTTATAACCGCATAAGCATTATAATGATAAAGTTGTTAAAAAGTACTAGTCCCTCTGTTTCATACCAATTGACACTCTTGGTCAAATCAACTTTGAATTTTTACTAACATTTTATGCTATATTATTAATCTCCATAATTTTTTTTTAAAAAAAACTACTAAACTAGTAATAGAAACATTATCAATAACTATTTTTAAATTTTTATGAATATAAATTATTTAGCATAAAATGCTAGTCAAAGTTCAAGACTAAAAGTGTCCATTGGCATGGGTCGGAGGGAGTATTTAAGAGAGCATGTTATTATTCTTTTTTTTATTTGATTTTGCATGCTTATTATATTTATAGATAATGAAAACAAGTGAGTAAAATATAAGTTAATAAGTGTTGGACTTTATTTTATTTTGGTAATTATACAAATATTATAAGGAATAGTAATTCGGATGGATTATAAGTTAAAGCGAGACAACAAAATGAATAATTTTTGTATATTAAAAAGGGACGGAAGGAGTATGGATAAAAGTTTCTTTGTCAATTTGTTTGTTTCTCTCTCTCTCTCTAATACAAGCTGTTTGTCTTTCTAGGTTTCCGCGTACGTGTGATCAAGGATAGATCCCTTTTTAAGGACCGTCGCTGTCCTTATTACAGTATTTGGGAGATTCCTTAAACCTTTTATTTAATTGTCTTATTAGTTTATTACCTAAAAATTAGGGTTCTATTTACAATAACACCCCCCATAGAGTAATAATTTAACCGATCACTCCTTATAAAAACATACCTAACCATGAATCTATACAGTTAACTATTCCCTTTCATCAATAGATTATCCCAAAAACTTATGTTAGCACCCCACCTTGCATAAAATCAGATATGCTCACTCCGTTTCAAAATAGATGACGTTTTTGGCATTTGCACAATTCTTATGAAATACAATTAATACATACTCCTCCCGTCCCATTTTAAGAGTCAAAAATTTCCTTAAAAGGCGTCCCATTTTAAGAGTCAAAATCCTAAAATGGAAAGTGGGTCCCACATGTCATACTCACAACAATTATCCACTAACTTTTCTCTACCCCACTTTCTCTCTCCTATCCAACTATCAACACTCACAACACATCATATTTTCCTTAATTCTTGAACCCAACCATTTTTTTGACTCTTAAAATGGGACGGATGGAGTATGAAAAAGTCTCATATACCCCTAAAGTAATCCAATTACATAGACAATTAAATGCTTGTGCAAGAGATAGTTCATTATCATTAATAATGGTATAATTGGTATACAATAAAAAAACCTTGAAAATAGTAAAACGACAAGTATTTTGAAACAAAAATTAACTTCTAAAATGACATGTATTTTAAGACAGAGGGAGTATATTCTTTCACCTACAATGCTTAAAACAAGCTTAAGCATATTAGTCTCACATAGCCTGGAAGAATCATAACGAAATATCATTTGCTTACACTGGCAGTTACTAATTTTCAAGAAAGAACAAGCTTAGTTTAGCCTTTGGTCCACCACACACAGTATTCTCTTAGCTTTGAACTGGCCGTTAGTATTGAATGAATACTTCTTATTCTTTGTTTAATATTTCTATCAATCAAAAGAGACTTTGGGGCTACGCGAAATTTGCTACTATAGTGAGTTATGTTCCGTAGAACTACATATTGTTATGTTAAAACTTGTGCAAAGAGTCAAGGGGGTTGATTATGGGGAGAATGTAGTTTAAGTGAGGCCCTAATCGTACAATTGTTTTCTCAAATTTTATAGGCAGAAACGACATGTACATGCTTTAAGAAATTCACATTGTGATCAATTTATTACAAGCGGGCCATTTTGGAGAGTTAGTCTATCATTGATAGGGGATTAGACACTTAACTTTTCCTTTGAAAAAAGTTTATCTGATACCAATTGAGCTAGATTTTTTACAATATTTTCAACCTTAAACCATGCTATCAGCGGATTGGGTAGCATGGGCTCATGCATTTGTTCATGATAAATTTTACAAGTAGTTTTGGCATTATAAACTATTTCTAACGAGTAATGACATTAGTGTGAGGGTTTTTCAATAACACAATCCAAGTTTTCTAATTTTTTTTGTAAACATTGAATCAAATTATCATTAGTACATCGGGTTTTGCGGATTGAAAGATGAATCTTGTATGAGAACTCGTTTGGTTCTGTGAAATTCTGGAAGGAACGATAACGGAATTGTCAAAAGGTGACAAGTTATCAAAGTCTAAGGTGCTTATTGACTAGTAGTACATTTTTTAGGGGTGGGGTGTGTGTTAGCCGAAGTTAGTTTAGAGAGAGGTTTAAAATAACATTGAAAATGATTAATAAAAAAATAAATTAGATGCAAATTGATTATGACAGTCTGTTTTGGTTAATTTCAACTCCACATCTAACATCCTTATCTTGACCCACCATTCTTCGCTCACATGAATTGTTATTCTCACGTTTTCATAATACTAATATTTCATCTCGAAAAATAAACACTTTGTTTTTATATTATGATTAATTTATTAAATTTTAATTAAAATGTATGAATAATATCTTTTCATATAACATGAGAGATTTTATCTTTTTTAGAAAATAGTTCTTTATTCGTTCCTTATTGTCTCATTTTTATTTTTATAAAAAAAGTAAAGTAAGTGTTGCATTTTTATATATAAAGATAATTAGTACAATTTTATCAACCTAAAATTATTGCTCAAAAATCCTTCGCAATAACGTTGAAAAAAATATGAAAATCATTTTGGGACGGAGGGAGTATTTAGTTTGAAAATAAATAAAAAAAAAACTCATTTTATTTATCCCAATACCCAACCCTGAAAATTGAGAACAATGGTGGCCAGTTCTTCTATTTTTCGGGAAGGGAAGGTTCTGTTTGTTCGTAACGAAGCTGCCCAGCGAATTACTTTGGCACGTGACAAGCCTTAATTGAACCCAATGTTCATAGTACTTATTTGATACTCCTTCTTTCAAAATATATACTCCCTCCGTCCCACCCGACTTAGGACAAATTGCCATTTTGGGCGTCCCATTCCACTTAGGACATTCCTAAATGGCAAGTTTATATTACTTTAATATTCAATGGGACCCACTTGTCATACTCACAACAACAATCCATTTACTATTCCACCCACTCATTCTCTCTCCTATTTACTTTTCATACTCACAACACTTCCTCCACTCATTCTCTTTCCTCTTAAAATAATAGTTTTCCTTATCCCCGTGTTAGGACCAATTGTCCTAAGTCGGGCGGGACGGAGGGAGTATTATTATATACTCCCTCCGTCCCATTTTAAATTTAAAAGAAAAATGGTCATAAAAATTAAGATGAGAATCTTTATATTATAAAATATAAATAGTAGTGTAAAGTGTTGTGAGTATAGAAAGTGAGTAGGAGAGAGAAAGTGAGGTAGAAAATAGTTAGTGGATAGTTGTTGTGTGTATGACATGTAGGTCCCACTAAATAAAAAATATAAATAACTATCTTTTTTTGGATTTTGAAGTTTAAAATGGGACACCTAAAAGGGAATTTTTTGAAGTTCAAAATGGGACGGAGGGAGTATCGTTTTACATTTCTTCACACATATTAAAAAATGCAATTAATACATACTCCCTCCGTTCCAAAATGATTTTTGCGTTTGACTATTCAAATTTTTTAAGGATATAAACACTTGCTTCACTAGCCATGCTTTGTTTAAGCCTAAAATGTAGAAATGTGGAGAACTTTTTGGAACAATGAGAAATGACAAATGCGAAGACCATTTTGGCACGGAGGGAGTATAAAAAAAAACTTGTTTAGCCCTAGAAAAATCCAATTACCTATGCAATTAAATGCTTAAACAAGAAATATGTGGCAATTAATAAACAAAGGTATAATTGGTATACAAAAGCAAAGATGTCTTGAAAAAGGTAAAATGTCAAATATTTTGAAATAAAATTTAACTCCTATCATGTATTTTAAAACAGAGAGAGAGGGAGTACTACTCTCTAGGGGTGTAAATGGTTCGGTCTCGGCCATTTTAGAGACCGAACCACTAGTCATCGGTTTGGAAAAATTTCAGACCTAACCAAACCACGAAAAAGTTCAATCCGCGGTTCAAGAATGTGGTTCAGACTGCGGTTTAGACCGTTGTTTAGATAGTGGTTCAAACCACCATTAAGACCGAAATTCATATGACGATTCAAATCATGGTTTAGACTTTGTTGAAAAGAGAACATCCGGAGGAAGAAGAATAACGAGTAAAGAAGCCAAGTGAAGTGAACACACTGCAGAATTTTGTCAACTATGTGTCTCAACAAATATAACACTTGATGACATGAATATTGAATATGTAACACCCCTACTTTTCACTACAATTAAATAATAACTTAATACGAATAAGTCCCAAAATCAGAATGCCCAACGGCTACAAATAACCACCATTCAAACTTTAACCAACGTTCAAATCCACAACGGCTAGTACAAACCACTAGCTCAAACGGTAACTAACGGAAAGTAAAGTTTATAACTTAACCGTAACGGAAACATAACTACTAAATAACTTTATTAAAAGATAACTCCTAAGCCGCCAAACCTTGCGACTCTTGATCTGCTTATTTATAACCTGGAGAGAGAAAAAAAATGAAAGGAATGAGCGAACAATGCCCAGTAAGTTCATACGGTATCCCCTCGGGTACTAAGAGGAGATGACCGAAACGAACGGTAACAATGAATTACAATGAACGGATATAACTCAAGGATCAAACTAACACTCAGTTTGAAAAGAGACATTTACTTGATAAAACAATTCATTACTTGAAAACACGTGGCTTCAGAGGTAGTTTCCAAAACACAACATTTTACTCACACTTTACTTTTCTTTACTTTACTTTACTTTACTTTACTTCATTTAGGGATTAAGCACGTGCTGTACCCAGGGCTCGGGTTTCTACTGACCGCACCCAAAATCGGTATATCATGATAACCTACGTTACTTCATCAAGCAACGCAAAGGGGTCCACATGTTCAACTTAGAACTATGGATAACTGTAAAGGGGTCCACTTATCCGTTTCGGGATTATGGATAACTGTAGTCACTTTACTTATTATAAAAATTTACTTTAAAGAGCTTTTACAAAACAAAGCTTAACTTTACAAACTTTACTTTATCACTTTTAAAAAGATACACATCTCACTTGGACACCAAGGTTACCAAATCAATCATACACATGATAACCCTATTGAACAATAACCATATCAATAGAGTGGATAACAAAAGACGGAACAATTCGCAGAACGGAATAGTTTAAAAGACTATCTAGCCACACAGATAGTTTACTTTATAAAACAGAGATTGGGAATCCTAACAAAGGATTAAGAATCAATACACAACTAAGAGCGTAATCCCTTACCTTAGCTTCGTGTTCTACTAGCTTGCTTTACTCCGCTTGGACAATCTACAACATGAAATAGTCTAGCCTTAGACATGAGAAAAATACTATTTTACTTCCGTCCCAATTTACTTCTTTTTACTCGATTAATTTCATGGTTTAGTCACCTATCACCTCTTTCCTAGTTAACCAATAACTTTAAGAATGACTACAACACCCCTAGGGTTTTTATTAGTCAATCCCCAACTCTCAATTTCACTACACAAATTACACACACTGATTTCACACTTTCTGCACACACTTACTGAGTACACCTACTGACAGACACACCCACCACTCTGAATTCACACACCCTCTGGTACACCCACCACTCTGAACACACCCACACATTCAGACACGCACACACCCACCATCAGTACACACACATCACGCACACACGCACAATCAGAGACACCCACGCCGCACACACACATACGCCGCCGCACACACACACGCCGCCGCACGCCCCGACACCCCAACACACACACACGCAGCACACACACTTCACAGTCCATCTTCTTCTCCCTTCTTAATCCCAACTACTAAACCCTAGTTCATACTTTTAGGGTTAGGTTTTCTTAAAGCCAACCGTTTGATTAATAAAGATGAAGAGAAGGGTTACGGTTTCTAGGATTACCTTTGCGACACGATCGTCTTCTCCCTTTCTCTCCTTCCCGTCCACTCCTCTGTTCTCTCCTTCACCGGCGCTGCTCTCTCTCTCTCTCTCAACTCTCTCCCGATTTCTTTCTTTCCTGCGGTAACTAAGGATAGCTTAGGGTTTAAGAAGGAGTATTTATATTAATGGGACTCTCCAATTCCCTATTTAACTTGAACTCCTAATCCTTCCTAGTTAATGAATTGGGCTTTGCACTTTTGACCCAATAACTAAACTAAACTAATCATTAAGTTTGGCCCATTAATAATTAAGAGTTTAAGATAAATAAAATAGAAAAGGTAGTTCGGGTTATTACATTCTTACCCCCTTAAAAGAGTTTGGTCCTCCAAACTAAACGTACCTTAATCTTCGAACAAAGCGGGATACATATCACGCATTTCACTTTCGAGCTCCCACGTGGCTTCTTTTTCCGTGTGATTGCTCCACTGCACTTTTACGTACGGAATCACTCGCTTCCGCAAAACTTGATCTTTACGGTCTACAATCTTTACCGGCTTCTCATCATAACTCAAGTCTTCACGAAAACGTAATTGTTTGTACTCTATGACGTGGCTCGGGTCAGCTACGTATTTTCTCAACATCGATACGTGAAACACATTGTGCACACCAGACAGCACAGGAGGTAGAGCCAACTTATAGGCTACCGCCCCTATTCGTTCTAGAATCTCGAACGGCCCCACGTACCTAGGACTTAACTTCCCACGAATCCCAAACCGCATGACCCCTTTTGTCGGTGAGATCCTCAAGAATACATGATCTCCTATTTGGAACTCCAGATCGCGCCTTCGATTATCCGCATACGATTTCTGCCTACTCTGCGCAGTTAACAACCACTTGCGAATCTGTTGAACTTTATCTGCCGTTACTTGAACAATCTCGGGTCCAGTTAACTTTCTCTCGCCTACTTCATCCCAACACGCAGGCGATCTACATTTCCGCCCATAAAGAGCTTCATACGGCGCCATTCCAATACTAGAGTGGTAACTGTTGTTGTAGGCAAATTCCACTAGTGGTAGATGATCATCCCACGCTCCTTGCCAATCTAACGACGTTGCTCTCAGTAGGTCTTCGAGAGTTTGAATCGTCCTTTCTGACTGTCCGTCTGTCTGAGGGTGGAACGCTGTACTCATAGTTAACTCCGTCCCCAACGCTTTCTGTAAACTCTTCCAAAAATTCGATGTAAATCTTGCATCTCGATCTGACACTATAGAGACCGGTATCCCATGTAACCTTACGATCTCATCCACGTACAACTTAGCTAACTTCTCCAACGAATCAGTTACCTTGATTGCTAGAAAGTGAGCCGATTTAGTGAGCCTATCCACTATGACCCAAATTGCGTTATGACCCTTCAACGTCTTGGGAAGTCCAATCACCAGGTCCATAGTGATGTGTTCCCACTTCCACTCTGGAATAGGTAACGATTGTAGTAGTCCCGCGGGTTTCTGGTGTTCACTTTTCACTTGCTGACACACCAAACACTTAGAAACGAATTCCGCCACCTCACTCTTCATATTGTTCCACCAAAAGGATTCCTTTAGATCCTTATACATCTTAGTACTCCCAGGGTGGACCGAAAACCTTGAACAGTGAGCTTCTTCAAGAATTTCCCTCTTGATACTATCATTATTAGGCACCCAAATCCTTGATCGATACCTCATGATCCCGTCTTCGCTAACACGGAAGTCTACCATTCCCTTCTTACTGATAACCTTGTGAATCGCTTCCAACTCGTCATCCACATTCTGAGCTTCCTTGATTCTCACTAACAGTGTTGGTTGGACACTCAACTGAGCCAAATAGCCTTTAACCTTAACCTCTAGCTTTACCATTTCACTATTTCTCAATTCACTTACCCCCTTAGAAATCATAGTCGCTAATGTTCCATGGTTCTTTCTGCTTAATGCATCAGCCACCTTATTGGCCTTCCCAGGATGATACAAGATTTTGCAATCATAATCTTTAAGTAACTCTAGCCATCTCCTTTGCCTCATATTCAACTCTTTCTGAGTGAAAATGTACTTAAGACTTTTATGGTCGGTGTAAATTTCACATGGTACCCCATACAAATAGTGTCTCCAAATTTTCAATGCAAACACCACGGCCGCTAACTCCAAATCGTGGGTAGGATAGTTTTTCTCGTGGTTCTTGAGTTGCCTAGACGCATAAGCCACCACTTTATCATTTTGCATCAACACACAACCCAAACCTTTCAATGAAGCATCACTATAGATCACGAAGCCATCACTGTTTGTTGGTAACGTAAGAACAGGCGCAGACACCAATCGCCCTTTCAACTCTTGAAAACTCTTCTCACAATCGTCTGACCACACAAATCTTGTCCCTTTTGTGGTTAACCTGGTCAATGGTAGAGATAACTTCGAAAACCCTTCCACGAACCTACGGTAGTACCCTGCTAAACCCAAAAAGCTCCTTATCTCACTAACAGAAGTTGGTCTCTCCCAATTAACTATAGCCTCGACCTTTGCAGGGTCAACTGCTATCCCATTCTTAGATACCACATGTCCCAAAAACGCTACTTCCTCAAGCCAGAATTCACACTTCTTAAATTTGGCATACAACTTTTGCTCCCTCAAAATCTGTAACACTAATTTCAAATGTTCTTCATGCTCCTCTTTTGATTTCGAATACACCAAGATGTCATCGATGAATACTATTACACACTTGTCCAAATATTCTTGAAATACTCTATTCATAAGCTCCATGAACACAGCAGGCGCATTTGTCAGCCCAAACGGCATTACTAAGAACTCGTAGTGTCCATACCTTGTCCTAAAAGCCGTCCTTGCTACATCTTCCTTTTTCACTCTTAACTGATGGTAACCAGAACGTAGGTCAATCTTAGAGAAATAACATGCACCTTGGAGTTGGTCAAACAAATCATCGATCCTTGGCAAAGGATACTTATTCTTAATTGTCACACGGTTTAACTCCCGATAGTCAATGCATAACCTCATCGACCCATCCTTCTTCTTTACAAATAATACCGGCGCACCCCAGGGTGATGCACTCGGTCTAATCAGGCCCTTGTCCAAAAGTTCTTGTAACTGCTCCTTTAACTCTTTAAGTTCCGGCGGAGCCATCCTATATGGTGCTCTTGAGATCGGTGCAGTCTCAGGTGCTAGATCTATCGAAAACTCCACTTGTCGCTCCGGCGGTATTCCAGGCAAATCTTCGGGAAAAACATCCTTGAAATCTTTTACTATGGAGAGGGATTCGATGGTCACTTCTTTCTTGTTTGACTCACCAACATACGCAAGAAATCCCTCACAACCTTTCCTTAACAGTTTACGAGCCTTCATTACGGAAATCAGGCCTGTTTGGACTCTTGGTTTCGCCCCTTGAAAACGAAATCCTTCTCCAGAGGGTAATTCAAAATTCACTTCTTTTCTAAAGCAGTCTACTTTGGCATGGTACGCAGCCAACCAGTCCATACCTAGGATGATGTCAAAGTCACTGAGATCCAGACATATAAGATCAACCTCGAGTTCTCTATCGCCTATCCTTAGAGGACAACTTTGATACACTGAAGTAACTGGGATCGACTCCTTAGTCGGGGTATCAATTTCCAAGGGTACTTCTAACGCCTTAGGTGACAATTTTAACTGTTTTGCCAACTTAGAACTAATCACAGAATGAGTGGCACCAGAATCAATCAAAGCGTATACGTTGCGAGAATATAACTGAAGCGTACCTGCCACCAAGTCATTTGTGGCTCTAGCATCTCTAGCAGTCATGGTGAACACACGCCCCTGACCACCAGTCTTACTTTTATCTTCTGCCTTCACCCCATGAGTTTGTGCATTCTTCTTCGGCTCTGGGCACTTCCACTGTGGGTGCCCAATCTTCTCACAGTTATAGCATTTTCTGTCCTTGTACTTGCACGCATCAGCCTTATGATTGCCATCACACGCCGGGCATACTTCGGCGGTCCCATGCTCTTTAGCCTTTCCCTTATCGTACGCAGTTCGGTTTCCAAAGTTTCTGTTCGGGTACTTGTTTGCTGTACGATCATAGCTTCCCTCAGCTTTCCTCTTTCCATGATTATCACGGTCTCGGTCGTTGAACTGTCCCTTGCTCCCAGCTGAATCTTTATTAGTAGGCTTGTCTCCAGACTTCTTCTTTTCATCCCTCTTGCTGCGGTACTCATCAGACTCCCTTTCTACAATTCTGGCTCTGTCTAGCACTAACCCATATGTCGCTAACTGCAGAGGAGTGATTCTGTATCGAATCCGGTCACTCAGTCCGGCTTCGAACTTCCTGGCCTTTTGTTCCTCGCTGTCGAAAAAAGTTGGTGCAAATTCCAGCAGATCTGTGAACCTTTCACTATACTCGTCCACCGTCTTGTCACCTTGAGTTAAAGTCAAAAACTCTGCCACTCTGGCGTGACGAACACTAGCCGGGTAGTATTTCTCATTGAATACTACTTTAAACCTTTCCCAGGTGAAATTTCCTTCACCCCTAGCCAAAGCTGCTCTCTTTTCTGCATCCCACCAAGTGCGAGCCGCACTCCTAAGCATAAATGTTGCAAAAACTACCTTCTGCTCTGTGGTACATTCCAAAGTCTCAAAAATGTGCTCCATATCCTTGACCCAGTCCTCCGGCTTCTCCTTTGAGGTACCGGAGAAAGTGTCCGGCTTCCTCCTTTGAAACATTTCCAGCGGATCTCTCATTGGTACCTGCTGGGGTTGGTTTTGAGGTTGTGCTAGTTGGTTCACCACCTGTCCGATTCCAGCCACGGTCTGGTTCAGCGTTTGCAGAAGGTTCGCCATGTTCGGATCAACATTACCTTGGATTCCCGCGTTGCGAGCGTTTCCACGGTTTCCTCTTCCTCTTCCAGACATCTGAAGTTAAGAAAGATTGAATTATCACTGATTGATGACCCACCACGAAAACGGGTTTTACATATTAATGACAATTGATTTAACTAGGTCGGTTACTTGACCTCACAATTTACTGTTTCATCGAGAGTCTATACTTAACTTGGTCTCATACTAACTTCACGTACATATTTATGTGTATATATCGGTCTTACTTTAGACCTTTCACTGCATCGACCTTACTTTAGGTCTTTAACTATATTAGTCGTTGTACTCAAACGAATTTCATACTTTTATAGGCCGTCCCCACAGAACTGATTACTATAATTTAACGCATTTACTAAGTTTATTCAAACATAGTTTAACTTAAAGAATCACATGACAAGAAATAACTTAACTTAAAAATAACTTTTATTTATTTAACTGATCTAAACTAGAATAGTCACTAAGTTCTTTACTAATAGAACTAGAAAGAATACTAAACCTTTTTTAATGAAAGAATGCTAACTTCTAAAAAGAATACTAATAAATGGCTACTCCCCTCATAATCACGGGGTTACATTTTTCCTAGGCCTACCCCTAGGCCTTCCAGTTGGCACATAAACTTTCCTTGAACCTCTTGGCCTTCCTCTTGGCCTAGGGACCGGTTCTTCCTCCAGTACTTCATCTTCAATCATAATCGGGGCAGCTTCACTGCCCTCTACAATAATGTCAATTTCGGTGGCTTCTTCTTCAGTCACCACATTTTCTGCCACTGGCTCCTTGTAGAAATTCCTATAAAATTCCTCCCTGATATTGGCTATTTCTTCGTCCTTTCGGTTAATTGCTTCTTTCAGCTTTTCTATTTCTTCTCGAGCCTTATGCCACAAACCTCTAGTTTGCATCCATTTGTCAAAGGTATAGTCCGCTTCCTTCTTTTTCTTCGTCAATTGTCCCTTAAGCTGCCTAATCGTCCATGCACCCCTTACGATTGCTCTCTCCTTGGGTGTCTTAGTCTTCAGTCCGTCCATGATCTACAATGTAAACACACAAGCATTATATCACAAGTATCCCATAGTGTAATTCATTCTTAACAGAGAATATCAATCACTCAAGCCATACTCAAGTACATACTCATCCTCATTTAGAACCTCCCTTTAGGTTCTTTCCTAAAATAGCAAATTTCTATAAAAAGAAAGTTTCCTAACTTAGAAAGTTTCTTAAAATGGAAAGTTTCCCTAAATAGCAGCTTCCCTTCATTAGTGCTTCCCCAAAAGTACTTTGTTCTTATCAGAGTTCTAAAGCCCAACATCGTTAAGTACTACTTCTCCCAATAGTCTTAACTCCTAAGTCTGAGTCTCCCAAGTAATCATAAACCGGGGCTCTGATACCAACTGTAACACCCCTACTTTTCACTACAATTAAATAATAACTTAATACGAATAAGTCCCAAAATCAGAATGCCCAACGGCTACAAATAACCACCATTCAAACTTTAACCAACGTTCAAATCCACAACGGCTAGTACAAACCACTAGCTCAAACGGTAACTAACGGAAAGTAAAGTTTATAACTTAACCGTAACGGAAACATAACTACTAAATAACTTTATTAAAAGATAACTCCTAAGCCGCCAAACCTTGCGACTCTTGATCTGCTTATTTATAACCTGGAGAGAGAAAAAAAAATGAAAGGAATGAGCGAACAATGCCCAGTAAGTTCATACGGTATCCCCTCGGGTACTAAGAGGAGATGACCGAAACGAACGGTAACAATGAATTACAATGAACGGATATAACTCAAGGATCAAACTAACACTCAGTTTGAAAAGAGACATTTACTTGATAAAACAATTCATTACTTGAAAACACGTGGCTTCAGAGGTAGTTTCCAAAACACAACATTTTACTCACACTTTACTTTTCTTTACTTTACTTTACTTTACTTTACTTCATTTAGGGATTAAGCACGTGCTGTACCCAGGGCTCGGGTTTCTACTGACCGCACCCAAAATCGGTATATCATGATAACCTACGTTACTTCATCAAGCAACGCAAAGGGGTCCACATGTTCAACTTAGAACTATGGATAACTGTAAAGGGGTCCACTTATCCGTTTCGGGATTATGGATAACTGTAGTCACTTTACTTATTATAAAAATTTACTTTAAAGAGCTTTTACAAAACAAAGCTTAACTTTACAAACTTTACTTTATCACTTTTAAAAAGATACACATCTCACTTGGACACCAAGGTTACCAAATCAATCATACACATGATAACCCTATTGAACAATAACCATATCAATAGAGTGGATAACAAAAGACGGAACAATTCGCAGAACGGAATAGTTTAAAAGACTATCTAGCCACACAGATAGTTTACTTTATAAAACAGAGATTGGGAATCCTAACAAAGGATTAAGAATCAATACACAACTAAGAGCGTAATCCCTTACCTTAGCTTCGTGTTCTACTAGCTTGCTTTACTCCGCTTGGACAATCTACAACATGAAATAGTCTAGCCTTAGACATGAGAAAAATACTATTTTACTTCCGTCCCAATTTACTTCTTTTTACTCGATTAATTTCATGGTTTAGTCACCTATCACCTCTTTCCTAGTTAACCAATAACTTTAAGAATGACTACAACACCCCTAGGGTTTTTATTAGTCAATCCCCAACTCTCAATTTCACTACACAAATTACACACACTGATTTCACACTTTCTGCACACACTTACTGAGTACACCTACTGACAGACACACCCACCACTCTGAATTCACACACCCTCTGGTACACCCACCACTCTGAACACACCCACACATTCAGACACGCACACACCCACCATCAGTACACACACATCACGCACACACGCACAATCAGAGACACCCACGCCGCACACACACATACGCCGCCGCACACACACACGCCGCCGCACGCCCCGACACCCCAACACACACACACGCAGCACACACACTTCACAGTCCATCTTCTTCTCCCTTCTTAATCCCAACTACTAAACCCTAGTTCATACTTTTAGGGTTAGGTTTTCTTAAAGCCAACCGTTTGATTAATAAAGATGAAGAGAAGGGTTACGGTTTCTAGGATTACCTTTGCGACACGATCGTCTTCTCCCTTTCTCTCCTTCCCGTCCACTCCTCTGTTCTCTCCTTCACCGGCGCTGCTCTCTCTCTCTCTCTCAACTCTCTCCCGATTTCTTTCTTTCCTGCGGTAACTAAGGATAGCTTAGGGTTTAAGAAGGAGTATTTATATTAATGGGACTCTCCAATTCCCTATTTAACTTGAACTCCTAATCCTTCCTAGTTAATGAATTGGGCTTTGCACTTTTGACCCAATAACTAAACTAAACTAATCATTAAGTTTGGCCCATTAATAATTAAGAGTTTAAGATAAATAAAATAGAAAAGGTAGTTCGGGTTATTACAGAATAAGCAAAACGAGATTTAAGAATGTTTAATGTAATGAAGTTTTTTTTTTAATATTTCAAAGGTGGATGTTACTTAACATACAAATATATGACTAATATATGCGGTCTGACGGTTCAGTCTGGTGGTTTGGTCTGATGGTTCGGTCTGGCGGTTTGGTTTGGTCTGGTTTGGTCTGAAGGGGTCAGACCACAAACCAAACCGAACCACGCGGTTTAGCAATTTTTGAGACCGAACGGAACCACTCGTGCTTAAAAACCGAACCAGACCGTATGCTTTGGTTCGGTTCGGTCTCAAACCGTGGTCTGGACCGAACCACTGACACCCCTACTACTCTCATACTCAAATCTCCATACTTGAGCCTTGACCTAATGATGTTTACAATAAACTGTTTCTTACAAAAATTATATAATGAATAGTCCCTATCTCCTTTTTTTAATCTACAAATTCAAAACAAAAATTATTAAATTTTCCGCACTTTGTCTAAGAATTTGCAAAAACGTTGATTATCTTTTTGAAAAACTAAAATTATTAATGAGTATATTATTAACGGTGAATCAATGACAATTTTAATTTATTTTTGGATTATTAATTTATTTTTAGCTTTAGTCAAAGTATAATTATATTGACAATTTTTGCTTTGACGTTATAAATTAAAGTGAGGCGGAGAGAGTATAACTTTTTATATGATACAAAAGAATAATGATATATCTTTTGAAAATATCGTTATTGAATTTTTCTTTTTACTGTAAGATTGTCAATTTTATTTTAAAATAGCTAAGATTACTACCTCAAAAACATGGCAATTTTAATAGTAAAATGGATTCTGTTAACTTGTACAAGTTTTACAAATTGAAAAGATGTAGTTCATTATCAAACTATCAGTTCTTCTTCTGCTAGAATTGCCAAATTTATCAGATAATAATTTAACGGATTTAAATGAAATAATAATGAAATTGACAATTTTAATACCTTCAAAATTCATTTATATAGTGTTAGAAATGAAATAGTTTTAAAAAGCTGTACTCTTTCTCTTTTTCATTTTACAATTTTTTTTATTTCATAAAATTTGTGATCGTTACATTATTATTTGTAATAATACTCTTACCGTACCAATATAAATTCCTATTTTTCAAGAAAAGGTCAGTTATATATGGGAAAATTAGTAGAGAAAGTATATAATTATCAATCTTATATATATATATATATATATATATATATATATATAGAGAGAGAGAGAGAGAGGGTCGCGCTCCTGTGAGAACCATTTTATATGAGAACCGTGAGAACCAATCATAACTATTAGATTAGAAAAAAAATCAAGGGTCCAGATATTAGATACATTGGATACACTTGGATACATTAGTTAATTTTTGAAAAACAATTGGATACATTAGTTTTTAACATAGTGTATCCAAGTGCAACATTTAGATACAATACTTATTTACTTATTGTATCCAAGTGTAATATCAAATTTTCTGTAATGTATATAAGTGTATCAATTGTATCTAACATAGGGACCCTTGATTTTTTTTTTCTAATCTAACGGTTATGATTGGTTCTCACGGTTCTCACGATATTTAGGTTCTCAATTGAGCACATATATATATATATATATTTAACTTTAAGTCTTTTAAGTAATTAAAATTGATTTTTTTATAAGACCACCTTATACAATGAGATTATTAAAAATATACTGTAAATACATAATTAAAATTAGTTTTTACTTATATTCTTTTAAAATAAGAATAATAATATTAGGGGCACCAAAAAATCACAAAATCATGCTCGCAAAATCCTAGGTGTATTGATTTTATTGGTGTTTTTAACTAGAGTGTGCCGGGTCAACTATCGATGCAACTAATAAAATATCGTCAACTTATTGTGTAAACAAGATTTTGTGACTTTGTTTTCTGCCCTTAGCTAAGGCTCAAATAAGAAATCTATATATATTAAAAACTGAGGCGGAGGGATGTGGATTCGCCACGTGGACATTTTTTTTGCTAAAGGTTGCTTTTGGTGAAGCCATGTCATCACCACCTTAAACTCTAAGTGACTTTTGATATTGTTTTTATTAGCTAATAGTATTAGTTAAAGATATTAGTTATTATATAGGTTAAATATTAATATTAATAGTATTAGTTAACCATAATAGTTATTATATAAGTTAACTATTACTATTAATAGTATTAGTTAACCATAATAGTTACTATATAAGTTAACTATTACTATTAATAGTATTTGTTAACCATAATGGTTACTATATAAGTTAACTACTACTATTAGTAGTATTGGTTAACAATGATAGTTACTATATAAGTTAACTATTACTATTAGTAGTATTGGTTAACAATGATAGTTACTATAAAAGTTAACTATTACCATTATATATAAGTTAACTATTACTATTAATAGTATTAGTTAACTATTATAGTTACTATATATACATAAGTTAACTAATACTATGAATAACATTAGTTAATCATAATAGTTACTATATAAGTTAACTTTTATTATTAATATTATTAGTTAATTATAATAGTTATTATATATATATTAATTATTATTATTTATAATACTAATTAACCAAATCTTACGTCTCATGAAGCGATGTCAGCATTGCCCCTACAACTAAGAGGCTAATTATTTTTCTCATTCTTAGCTAATAGTATTAGCTAATTTTATTAGTAACTATATAGGATACTATTATATTTAATTTATTATTTTAAAATACTATAAAAGACTAATTCTACTTATAGTCATCTTCTATAGATGCAATACTCATATATATAATCTAGAATAGAAAATTGAAAGGTCAAAAGTTAATACTAAATTTATTGTGAGCAATCATGTATTCATTAATAAATAATTTTAATATATTATTAAATTTTAAAGGTTTCCAATAGTCAGATTGATAATCCATAACACTAAATTAACAAAATTAAACTATTATGACTTAAGCAATTACCATTTCAGTTACAATTATAGGTCATAGAATTTCAAAGGTTGAGAACATGTTAAAGATCATGAAATTTACATCGAATGTATAACAATATCTTCAACGAATGAACCACTAAAGTTTACGTTTATCTAAAAATAAACCAAATATGGTATATTAACTAATCTCTACACATAAATGAATGGTCTCATTAATTTTTGATAAACGACTTAAACTTTATCGAAAAGATTTTTGATTGTTCGCTCTTCTCATACTTCAACGTTATTGACTTGCAAGTCAACCCTAATTTTTTATACTGAAATTCAAATAGATAATTTCTCAAATACATGGGTAAAATTGTGATTTGTTAAGTGTATCTCATTTTCTTTTTGAACTCAATATCTAAGAAAAGTAGTTTACTACTTTGTCATCCCATTTCTTTAGTTATGTGCTCCCAATCCATTACCGTGCGGAACACGGGCTAAATTACTAGTAGAATTATAACGTCAATCCTTTGATAGTAAGTTATGCTTGCATATGAGATGATGGATAATGAATCCGCACGGGTACTTGTAAAAAGTTTTTGAAATGAGACCAAGTGCTCAAGTGTCTTCTTAAAGCTACTCATAATTCAGTCACCAACTTTAATGGATTTTAATTATATCTCCTTGATCATGGTATAGTGAGAACTAGGGGGAAGGGGGTAAATGGTTTATTCTAGTTCAGTTTTTTAGATAATTTTGAACTTAGACTGAATTATAAAAACAATTAAATTAAGTTAAACCAAATTAATACTGTTATTTTTAAATTATTATTTATTTTATTTTTCTGTATATATATATAACTGATTTATATATTTTTTACAATCATCGATATGATATGAATTAACATTATCTAGTTGTTTGACAATATTTTTGAGAGACAATTTTACTCATCATCATATTTATCAACATTTATCAATGACTTTTATTATCGCAAGGGCTCGATAAGCCTCTTCCTCCACACATCATGGCATGCATTGCACAAAAGTTAGTTAGATCTCAACCTTCTATAGTTGTTGATGTCCAACTATTATACAATCAGTCTATTAGTTTTGCTAATTCCCTATTTTGTTCACTTTCTTTTTGTTTAGACGTGTGGTGTCACAATTTCTAAATCGATTATTATATAGTCAGAATGAGTTAGTTTCATCAGTAGTTTTGTATAACATTTTTTGACTAGACATTCTTACTGTTTTTATTGCATTTATCAACGACCCGTATTCTTGTAGTGCGCTCAACATAACCCATGCTATGTCAGATATCGTTATTAACAGCCGTTGTAATTAAACTGCTGTGCAATTAAACTGCTCTCGATTCATATCGCTTTCGTCCTTTGGATGTAGAGCCATTATCAAGGTTGAAAGATTACACGAGGGTAGAGTGAAGTGTAGTATGTGGTTAAGGAGGGGTCAATGGCTAAATATTGGGGGTGGATAAATGAAATGAGCTAGGTTTTTTGAATAATGCTATGGAAAAAAAAATTATAAAATCTTGCTCACAAAATCTTAGGTGTAATGATGTTATTGTTGTTTTTAAGTAGAGTGTGGCCGGTCCATTATCGATGCAACCAATAAAATATCGTCACCTCATTTTGTGAGCAATATTTTATGAGCTTATTTTATTCCCCCAGTACTGCTCAAGTTTTTTTTCTTCTTCTTCTTTTCTCTTTTCTCTTTTTTAATTTTATGTGGTTGAGAGAGTTGAGACAAACACAGCTAAGTGATATTTGGCAAACACGCGTGGGTTTGTAACATGTGGGACTATACATTCTCTGGTTTTGTCTCTAAACCTTACCCTACCACCCTTACCCCTGTCATCTTCCTTATTAACCCCCTTGTTCCCCCTTTCTTGTTTCCCTTTTAATTGACCTCCACTTGTTATCCTTTTAATTACTACCTCTGTGTCCTTAAATGAGTGTCCATTTTTAAGAAATCTTTGTCCCTAAATGAGTGTCTTTTTTTAACATAACTTTCTCCCTAAACGTTTTTTTTCAAAATTTTTTCCACCGGTTTCTTTATACGTGCAAAACTAAAGGTTTGGAAAGGAGATTACAAGATTATATATGAATCGTTGTTACCAAATTGTTCAAAAAATTGAGATTTTCAGTGTCCCTTAAAATGAAATTTGGACACTCATTTAGGGACAGAGGGAGTACAATTTATTCTATTTCACCCTCCTTATTAATTACTCCATCTGTCTCTAAATGAGTGTCCATTTTCAAGAAATCTTTGTCCCTAAATGAGTGTCTTTTTTTAACATAACTTTCTCCCTAAACGTTTTTTTTTTCGAAAAAAATTTCACCGGTTTCTTTATACGTGCAAAACTAAAGGTTTGGAAAGGGGATTACAAGATTATATATGAATCGTTGTTACCAAATTGTTCAAAAAATTGAGATTTTCAGTGTCCCTTAAAATGAAATTTGGACACTCATTTAGGGACAGAGGTAGTATGTTAAACATTCAACCACATGTTCACCATCCAAATAATTTTATCCTAATTTCTCTCTTTCTGTCCCCTAATATCTATCGAAAATTAAAACTATTGTTTCATTTTAATGGTTGCTTGTCAGATTTGTATGCTCAAAATGAATTGATGTTCGGTAGTCTTCACATATTATTCAATTAATCTTAATCGACTGATTCAAAATAAGGAAGATGTGGCTTCATCTTCATTGCTCGTTGTAGTGACGATTCGTAGCTGATTTGACCAAAAAAATCTTAAAATATTTGATTTTTTGTATATAAGTTGAACTAGGATCAAAGTACACTAATATTACCTTTTTACTTAGAAACCAGACACTTTAAAAAATAAAAAATAAAGCATGACATTTATAATTAAGAGTGAGTATCACTTATTTCATTCCGAAATAAACCAAGATTATGGTACCCCTAGAAAGAATGTTTAAATTTAAGTTTGGGATAAGACTTTAATTATGTTGAATATTCAACCACGTTCGACATCAATATAATTTCTCATAAATATCATTTTTATCGCTCTTAAATACTTCATTTGTCTCAAAATAACATTTTCATTTTCTATTTTTAGTAAAGATAAAAATGCTTGTATGATTTTAGGTGGAAAAATATTTCATGATAAGCTGACATGTGTTAAGCGATGATGTCATGGGCGGATCTTATGTTGTAGAAGGGGGTACACGTGCACCCGGTCAATTGAAATTTGTAGTTAAAAATGTTTTTTTTTCTTAAATCCTGAATATTAAGTGCACCCGTAGATTGTCTATATTTATAACACCCTGATTATAATCACAAGTAGCTCTGTGTTCTGGCGGCAAAGTTTTTCTTAAAAGTTGTTTGATGCAAGCCACTCAGGTTCGAATCTCTCTGCTAGCCAAGACATTTTTTTTCCTTCTCTCTCATTTTCTACTACTCCAACTTAACAAGGCCACTTTGAGTTTCCTCCAATAATTTCAAATATAACTACTACTTCCTCCGTCTCAAAAAAATGATCTTCACGTTTGACATTTTTCATTATCCCAAAAAGTTTTTCTCATTTCTACAATTTAGGCTTAAATGTGCATAAACACAATATACCTAGTGATGCAAATGCACATATCTTTAAAAAGTTTGAATAATCAAACATGAAGATCATTTTTGGACGGAGGGAGTATATTTTTTATTCTCTCTCATTTTCTACTACAAGTTTATATAACTAGTCCACTTCAGGTTTTCTGTCAATTATCTCAAATATAATTAATTAATGTTTGGGTCTTCTTCATTATTTAATTGTTTTTTTTATCTTAAAATGAATAACCTTTTTACAAAAACCTTTGTTCGTAAATATTTTTTCTATCAAAAACATTTTTCTATCAAAACACTTTTTCTATTGATTATATAGTTGCAAATATACTTTTAATTGTAGTGGTGTATCATATTGTAATTTAACCGCGTTTCGAAAAAAATATGTTTTAAGTTTTTTAGTGTAAATTGTGCACCCGCTGTCAAAACATCCTAGATCCGCCATTGGATGATGTCAGTAATTATTTAGTAAATAATCTTTGGCTTTAACCAATCGGCTATTTCTTTATTGAATACTATTATGTCTAAATGAATATTATTTGCTTTTTCTATAAAATTTACATTTTGAATGAGTTTTGATTTTTATAATATATTTTTATAATATATATTAATAATCTTTAAAAAATATAAAATTCATTGTAAGGGTAGTTCTGCTTTTTTTTTTTTAATCATTGCTCAAATAAATTTGACCACTCATTAGGGATGGAGTGAATAATTCATAATAGCAACTATGATATATTGTATTTTTTGGTTGTTTAAATATAAAGAAATCTTACTTTGCATTTACTAATATATTTTTTTTCCAATCAACTACCATGATTCACTCCTCTACACCTAATCCCTCATTTCCTAGTAATGCTGATTAATTTTGTTGATGTTATAGTTAAAAAGCAGACATGAAATGATGGAGGACATTTAACTTATTATCATATTCCAAAAATATATAGGTCCGGATAAAAATTGACCACAACCAATTATGACTGGTTTGAATAGAAAGTAGTCATGTCAATAATGTCCATATTATTAATTAATTTCAATAATAAAAAAATATAGTATTTTGTTTATCATAATATTTATAATATAATAAAATATATTCCATAAAATAGTGACAGTGAAGTCATGCCATGCTTTTCTGGGTTTTAAGCAGTGACGGATCCAGGAATTTCTGTTAGTGGGTGCCAAAAAAATTACCGACACACTTTATGACTTTCGATACACAAAAGCATTTTCTTGCGAAATAAAGTTCAAGGAAAGTTTATCACTGTTCTGTTGTAGACAGTAGATATCCATCTCTTTGATTGCTCTACTCCTACTAGTGCTCTTCTACTCTGGTTATGGCATGAGCTTGACTTTATCAGGCTGCACACAATGAATTAAAAGAGCATAAGTTATAAACACAAGCTGACTTTTTTGAATGTTGGATCAATATTTGCTTAATGAATAAAAAGAGTTGACTTACCGGTAGGTAGTAACAATGCTTCAGATTAGCAGTACATATAGCAGAAGCACCAGCTAACATAGCTAACATAACAGGGTTGTTGCACAACAACCATTATCCTTGTTTGCAAGTCTCACTTCACTTTTCTAGTTCAATTAACATTTACACATCTAACTAGTTAATGATATCACAAAGTATCAAATAAAAATATATGCAACATAAGAACAAATAGCTACATAAAAGATAATTGACAAAAACTTCAGTCAAACGGTCGCACGCCGTGCGGCCGTTTTCCTTCTCTAGGTTTGGTTCCGCTGCTTCTCACTTTAATCTCTTCTGCTGCAGCCGACCGCTTCGATCCACTCACCTCTTTATCAGATCGCGACACGTGTCCTTCCCTAAAAAAAAAAACTTCAATAACTTCAAAATGCTATATCTTGAGATTTATAAGTCAGAAAAAAAAAAAAAAAAAGAAACGTTGTGTTGTCTCCACGAGACGAATAAAACTACATAGGTCATGATATGGTTTGTTTTTTTAAAAAAAAAATATACTCCCTCCGTCCTAGTTTAAGGTTCTTAATTTCCTTTTTGGTTTGTCCCAAATTAAGTTTCTTAGTTGCTTTATTCCATAAATGGAAAAATATGAATAGTATCTTGGATAAACTTGCCCTCAAAAGGTTCATTTAATTACAAAAAAATCATTACTTACCCAACTTACTTTTCACTCATTTGCTTTTTGAATAGTGTTTGGACAATTATATCCTCACCTCCCTACTTTTGTTGACCAAATTTTCTTTGTTTTACACTTGATTTCTTAATAAACGTGCAAAGTCAAACTAAGAACCTTAAACCGGGACGGATGGGGTATTTTTTTAACATACAAAACAAGGGAGCTGCTCGTCATAATAAAATGTAACACTTTCTTATGAAGAAAGTAACAGTTTGGTCTTAAAAAAGTAACACTTTTATTGTAAGATATAACAGCAGTTTCGCAAATAATATATATAATTTTTGTGATTAGAAAAAGTAATAATTGAATGTAACACAGTGCATATATGATTGTAATATGTTATATAGATGTATGTAACAGTTTATAGGTTAAATGTTACATTTTTTTTAAAAAAAAAAAAAGAGTAAAAAAACATGTATATAATCGGTTTTACATTTCAATTGAATGTAAAACCCTAGAAAAGTGTTACAATTGAGAGAAAAAATGTTACATTTATTTATTATTAAATGTTACATTAGTTTAATTGTCAATCTTATGTTATCTTTAATTTATTTCAGCAAAATTGTGGTACATTTTTGAAAAACAAAAGTGTTACATTCTTATATAAAAAGTGTTACATCTTGGTATAAAAAGTGTTACTTCTGTTGGCGAGTAAAAAATTGCGGGGGAGAAAAAAGTTGGGGGAAAAAAAAAAAAAAAAAATTGGCGGGAAATGGTTGCACGGCGTGCGACCGTTTTTCTTCTCCAAGTTTGGTTCCGCTGCTTCTCACTTTAATCTCTTCTGCTGCAGCCGACCGCTTGGATCCTCTCACCCCTTTATCAGATCGCGACACGTGTCCTTCCCTAAAAAAAACCTCCAATAACTTCAAAATGCTATATCTTGAGATTTATAAGTCAGAAAAAAAAAATACCGTTGTTTTCGTCTCGACGAGACGAATAAAACTACATAGGTCATGATATGGGTTATTTTAAAAAAAAAATATATATATATTTTTTTAACATACAAAACAAGTGAGCTGCTCGTCATAATAAAATGTAACACTTTCTTATGAATAAAGTAACAGTTTGGTCTTAAAAAAGTAACACTTTTATTGTAAGATGTAACAGCAGTTTCGCAAATAATATAAATAATTTTTGTGATTAGAAAAAGTAATAATTGAATGTAACATAGTGCATATATGATTGTAATATGTTATATAGATGAATGTAACAGTTTATAGGTTAAATATTACATTTTTAAAAAAAATAAAAGAGTAAAAAATCATGTATATAATCGGTTTTGCATTTCAATTGAATGTAAAACCCTAGAAAAGTGTTATAATTGAGAAAAAAAAAAAGGTTACATTCATTTATTATAAAATGTTACATTAGTTTAGTTGTCAATCTTATGTTATCTTTAATTTATTTCAGCAAAATTGTGGTACATTTTTGAAAAACAAAAGTGTTACATTCTTTTATAAAAAGTGTTACATAAAAGTTGGGGTGGGGGGGGGGGAAAGAAAAAAAAAGGAATTTGGCGGGAAACGGTCGCACGATAGTCCACCCCAAGATAATTTTTATAGATAAGCACCAAAGGATAAACCCCATGTACATAGTGTTTATAATTAAATCAAAAGGAAGCATTCATAACAAGAACTGGAAAAAGTTTAATTTGAACAAAAGAGGTGCTATGTGAGGGGTGAACTTACGTCGATATGATATCCAAAAGTGCGAGAAACACCCCCAAACCTACTTACAAAAGGCTGCTATGTTAAATCACTATATACGCAAGGTTCTTTAGCGAACTTCTAATACTAAAATGCAGGTCTTCGACTTTTCATAAGTTGAAATTGTTGAATCACATCTTCATTACTTATGGTATCAAAGATTTTCTTCTCTATGTACATTACCATGCAACCGTTCATCCAATCATCTTCCATTTTATTCCGAAGGTCACTCTTGAGAAGTTTCATTGCTGAGAATACTCTTTCCACGGTCGCAGTTCCAACTGGTAAAGTTAAAGCCAACTTTACTAGTAAATAAACCAACGGATAAACACTATCTTTCTTCACCTCAACCAATTTTTGAGCAAGCTCTCCAATCCTTTTCAAATCAAAGAAGTCTTCATTAGAGTGGACATCATAAATAAATTTCTCAAGTTGGTTTTCTAGCACTACGATGACCATGTATGAAAAGTCATTCGTGTAACGACCCCAAAATCCGTTTTATTTATTTTAATATTTATTTTATATTTTGATAAATTTAATTTAAAATTATGTGTTGCATCATATTATATGACTTGCACATTTTATTTGATTATTTGTGTTAGTTAAAATGTTAGTAGTAAAGTTTATTTGGGGAGTTAAGTTGTGTTAGTGGAATTTTATGGGCCAAAGTTTAAAATAAGGTTCAAGGGCTTAGTTGTTCATCTTGGAAGTAAGGGGGGCTTAAGGGAATGAGTATAAATACAACATTTGCATCCTTCTCCCTCCCATCTCTCTCTGTCGACACACTCACCATTTCCTTTCACCTTTCCCAAATTTTCTCCTGTAATTTCCATGGAAGCTTAAAAAGGTAAGGTTTCCTCTTGTTAATTTTCCTTCTTTTAATTTACTACTCCATTTTCAAATCTAAAAATATATAAATGTTCAGGGTGTTGAGTAGGCCATTTCTATCGGATCAAATATTATTTTCTTGATACTTTTCCGGAAAATAGGTAAGTTACTAATCCCCCCTTTAAGTGTTAAAATGGCCATAATCATGCTATATACGCTTAATATGTGGTGAAATGATGTTTTGGTATACTTTTATTATACTTGTAAATTTGGGACGGAGGGAGTAGTAATAACTTTTATTATACTTGTAAATTTGGGACGGAGGGAGTAGTAATAACTTTTATATATACTTGTAAATTTGGGACGGAGGGGGTAGTAATAACTTTTACTATACTTGTAAATTTGGGACGGAGGGAGTAGTAATAACTTTTATATATACTTGTAAATTTGGGACGGAGGGGGTAGTAATAACTTTTATTATACTTGTAAATTTGGGATGGAGGGAGTAGTAATAACTTTTATATATACTTGTAAATTTGGGACGGATGGAGTAGTAATAACTTTTATTATACTTGTAAATTTGGGACGGAGGGAGTAGTAATAACTTTTATATATACTTGTAAATTTGGGACGGAGGGAGTAGTAATAACTTTTATTATACTTGTAAATTTGGGACGGAGGAGTAGTAATAACTTTTATTATACTTGTAAATTTGAGACGGATGGAGTAGTAATAACTTTTATTATTATGGGTATATGCTAGATTAGGTTGGTATGGTAGTGTTGTGAAATTATAATGATGTTGTTGTGCTTTAGGATTGGGTAACAACTTGGTAATGAAAGTGAACTTTGTTAGATTTTTCCTGGGAATTGGCCATTCTGCAGTGGAGCGGCCGAGTCAGTAAATTAGAGCGGTCAATCCCCTTATTGTCGAATGTTGAGTTCTAGGAGAGCGGCCGATCAAAGTAAAGGACTCGACCGATCCGCTCGGCCGAGTCAAGTAAGTAGAGCGGCCGAGCAGTCTGAGTTTTAACAACTTGTTTGTTTTTCGTTAAGTATTGGGCTAGGTCTTAGGCGATGTCCTAGGATGCCTAGATAATTGTTATGAGGTATCAAAATGATAGAATTGGTCCTTTGTGATCGGGTTTGACTTAATGTGATTGTGTAGATGGATTGTGTGGTGACTTAATGTCAAGATTGTGCACATTATTGTGAAAACGTGTTTACTTCTCTATGATGAGCTTGTGTGGTTTCCTTCTATGGAATCATGCCCTGGTTGTTGTTTTAGCAAGTATTTATTACTGTGCTCTTTGTTGAAAGTCCAGCTGGTTTTGTGTGTTATCGAGTGGAGGTGGAAAGTATTATAGTGGCACACTAGCCAAGTTCACTATAAGGCTTTTCCACTGGTCCTATTTCCCAGGTTTGGGATGTTATCGAGTGGAGGTGGAAGGCATTGTAGTGGCATCAGTTAAGTGCACTATAAGGCTTTTCCACTGGACCTATTTTCTCAGTCCAGATTGGCCTTGGATGGGATGAACTCGCTCCCTCGCGTGAGCATTTAGGGGTATGACTTTGTGTCATTTTCTCCCACTATTGTTGTTGTTATGTTATATGGTTCCGGAACCTGTTTCAGCTATTGATGCTGCCCGTTGTTACTTTGGCTCTGTTGGATATGGTTTGGTTTTCGGGATCCCGGCTTCAGCTATTTATGCTGCTCAGATGGTTTCAGAAAGATGGTCTTTTCAGATGGTTTTCTCAGATGGTTTTCTCTGATGATCATGTTATTTCGGTAAACCTTGGCTTGGTATCCTCGTAGGAGTGTTTACTCCTACACTATGTGTTGTATGATGAGTTGGTCGTTATTTCCAATCGGTATGGGACGGTTGGCGATAGGGAGCCTCTCATATTATGTGCTATATGCTATATGATCATTTGTGACATTGTTCCTTTATGTTTATCATATAAGCATGTAATGTAGTTACATTTTAGTAACTTACTGAGAACTATTCTCACCCCTTATTTGTTTACCGTTTTAGATAAGGAGCCCAGGGGATAGTTCACACACAGGGAGGACGTCGGGAAGAGGATCTTTGGTAAGACTTTTGGGAAGTGGTGTGTATGTTAAAGGATACATTATGTAAATGTAACACCTTTTGGGTAGTGTACCCGTGACTTAGTTTTGTATCATCTCTTTTAGTAGATGTCGGTGTTGTATATTTGTAAGTAAAGTTGTGGCCAAGTGGCTCAGTACTCGTTGTGAAAGTTGGTTTGTTTTATGACTTCAAGTCAAGTTTCAAGTAGTTGTGTTGGTCGTGTGATCCTTTTTATGAAAGTATATTTCGAAAAATTTCCTTTAAATTGTTTTATGACGTCTTCCGTGCGTGTCCCGGACGTGGGGCCAAGTAGGACCACGGGTCGGGGCGCGACAATTCGGGTAATACTTTGCAAATTGGATTAATCTTGTCTTGTCAAACGTGGAGAATGAGTTCCTCGGATCAAGACAAGTCATACACAAAATCAAGTCGGTGTTTTTCTTATCGAAGTGATTGTTTAGCTCTTGAAGTTACGAATCTATCACACTATAAAACAAGTCAACCTTATACCGGTGAAGATTTGTGCTCACTTCCTCATTACGTCTTCGCCTCCCTCGAAGTACAAATGCATCTTGCATACTTGGAATCATCACATTATGCTTGGAAAAAAATAAGTGGACATCTTTCATTAACGCCTCCCAACCATTATCTCTCATGTCTTGCAATCGTTGCTTGGAAATGCTTACAAGTGTCATGGCATTCACAATGTCTTGTTCCTTCTTTTGTAAGGCTTGTGATAGATCATGTGTGATTCCCAAAATAGACTTCATTAAGTGCAACAAGAAAATGAACTCAAACCGATGTATCACCTCAGAAAGAATATTCGCATCCCCCCTTATATCCGAACAAGTGCTGCCATCCACCATAATCTCAAGAAAGCGTATCACCGAGGAAAATAAAGTAGCAAAACTAATAATTGACCAAAAATGTGAGCTCCATCGTGTGTCTACGGGCCGCTTAATAGTCTTTTCTTGATTCAACCCTCACCCCGGTTTTTTTTCACCATCAAGAATTGCTTGAGCAAGCATCTCCATTTGAACCGATTTGAAGATATCACTACGTTTGGAAGAGGCTCCAATAATGTTTGACAAACTAGAAAGATGGGTAAAAAATGAACACACATCCTTATGTTTTTTTGCCACAGCTACAAGAGTCGACTGAAGTTGATGAGCAAAGCAATGTGTAACGCCCATCCTTATTCTTGTTAAATATTTGACTTGCTTGTTAAATTCTTGAACTTGCATATTATGTGCTAGTTTTTACTTGGGTTAATTTTTTAACTGCTTTAGAATATTAAGGTGGTTAAATGTCTAGTTATGACTTTAGGGGTCTTTTTGTTAAAAGTGAAACTTGAGGGGCTTCCTGGTTATTTCTTGAAAGTTGTTAAGGATAAACTTGTTTGTTTGCCTGGGATCTTCATTTTCCCCAATTCTCAGTACGTTCTCTCTGTCTCAGAAAATCTAGGTTTAGGGTTTTCCCTATTCTCGACTCCTCGAGTTTAATTATCCCTCTGATCTTGATTCCGATCCCGGATAAATATTCGTGGCGTTGAATAGAACGTTTCCTGCCGAACAGAAATTAATTTGGGTGAACTTGACTTCGGACTAGGTAAGTTATTTGTTCCCCCTTGCTTGTAATAACATGCATATATGTTATTCCTGATACTTGTGCTTGTCAATTTCGTATTTGGGACAATTTTTGTGATACTTGTAATTTTAGGACAAAGGGAGTATGAACCTACTGTGTAAAATGATGAAAGAAACTTGAAAGTAATGTTTTGAACTTGTTTGTATGTCCTGGGTATTTCTCAAGTATTAGTAAAAGTATACTCCTACGCTTGGAACAGAGAATTATTCAACCTGGGAAAGAAATGAGTGTTGGTCTAGTGTGCGACCGCACATAAGGTCTTGAGCGGCCGCCCAAAAATAATGAAGGATCTCCATAGAAAACTGGCTGAAGTGAGCGGCCGCCCGCTTGCCCTGAAAATTAAAAATGTTGTTCAATGTTTGTATAAGTTGGAAATAACCCCAATTGAGGTATATAGTCTTAGTATAAGATGTCCTAGCAAGTGTTGTGACACCTTAGGGGCATCAGAAGTGAGTCTTGAACATGATTATTCAATGATTTGAATAGAGAACTTGAGTATAAAAGGAAGAACTCTTTTATATGTCTTGAAAGTGCTATGAATAAGCACTAATATGTTATATGTGGTTGGGTATGCTTATCTTTTAACCCTCTCCCTTATATTAGAAATTGATTGATACCATCACCTATGGGTATTTTATGGACTTTAGGACCTTATGTAATAAGTTTATAACTTCAATTTAGCCAAGTCCATTTTATAGTATAGGCTTAGATTATAGGACTTGAAGCTATGAAGGATCAAAGATTTTCTAAGCAGGATTCATTTCACTGCGCAGGATGTTCTCTGCGCAGGTCGCCACTGCGCATAGATCTCTTGCGCAGCTTTTGACCCTGCTCAGTTTTCAAGGTCTTATTCCCCAACTCAGAATTTGATATCTTCCTTTGGTATGACCAAGCATGGTGCGCATGCTCCCCATGCGCACCGGCAATGCGCATGCCTTTGTGCGCGCACGCTCACCCTTGGTCAAATTTCTTATCTCCTGATCTCATATTCTAGAAGCTTGGAAAGCGTCAAGACAAGCTACTCTTTTTGGATTGAGCCAAAGTGCTGAGGTGTGCACAAACGACAAAATAATCACACTCAGCAACACCATTAGTGGAGACACGCTTCAACGGTCATATTTCAAAAGAAGACAGCTATCATCCTTCTAGAAGAAGATTTAAATTTTGTCTTCATGCTCAGTCTCCAACGGCTCAAAGGGACCTGCGCACCAATCATATTGTGCCAGGTCATGAACCATGATCAGAGCCCCAACAGCTATAAAAGGACATCTGCACACCAATCATATAGTGCCAGCTCATTGTCCTTGCTCAGAGCATCAACGGCTAGTTTTAAAGCTCCCAGCTATAAATAGTCTGCTCATCTTCATTTCCAAGTGGCTCGAGTGCTTGTTAAGCCAGAGCTAGAGTTTCATGCTTCACTGAGAAACCTTGAAGATCTGAAGACTGTTGCTCAATATTTCCAAATTCATTAGAACAGCCTTCAAGATCTTCAAAACCTTCAAACTCCTGCTCACATCGCAAAAGCCCTATATCACCAGAATTCTTGGTGCTCTTCATCTATTATATTCATAAAGCTCAGAATTTCTGTTACACACACACCTCTTGAAGCTTTGATCATTCCGATCTAACTTCTAGAGATACACCGGTTTATTCTAGGATTTGCTCTTCAACGAATAGATTTAGATTTGAGTTTATATTCAATGTAATCTTGTAATAGTTACTCATATCAATATAAATCTCATAGTTAGAAATCCAAGACTAACCATCTTGGTAGAGAACGTAGATCTTTCCTTGATCGAACCTCTCCAAATAGCTTGTCCATCATTCTTGCTGCTTATTTCATGCTTAACTGTTTATATATTACTGCTTTGTTTGATCTTTCAGATTGCTACACTTTACTGCTGTTATTGTTATTGCTCATTTGCCCTAGCACAATTTTATCCAACTCTTTAGCCAAAATTTAGCGCGTGCGTTTTTTATTTCTGTGCAGCTTTCCCTGCGCAGTAGCTGTTTATCTCTGCGCAGTATACCCTGCGCAGAGCTGCTTTAAATCTTCCACTGTGCATTTCACACTCTTGCTGCGCGCTATAATTAGCCAAAATAAGAGTAGTGCGCATTTGCCATTGAATTGCAAAAGGGTTTAAAAGGAATTTTAAAACGCTATTCACCCCCCTCCCTTTAGCATTTTTCATACCCTTGTTGCCCCTTTGGGACCAACAATGTGTCTTGAAACCAATGTTTGTGCACCTTAGGGGCATTAGAACAATGTCTTGAGCTTAAACATCCAAAGTATAGGATGATGAACTTGAAGTATAAGATGTCTAACTCTTATATATGACTTGAATGTCCAGAGATTGGAATGATAACTCGAGTGTAAGACAATAAAATCTTGTACATGTCTTAAACATCCATATAAGTGGATTGAGAAGTTGAATATAAGATGATAAAATCTTGTACATGCCTTGAAACCAATACATGTGTATGGTAATGAACTTGAAAGTGCTAATAACAAGCACTAACGTGTATGAGAAATGTTCTTGACGTGTATGTGCAATCATTGCATATAGCTACTTGATAATAATGTGACTCCTTGATTACTTGAAGCATGTTTCTTGATGAGCTAGTCCACTACTTTTGGATTAGTTCTACTCTCGTAGTTCAAGTAAATACCTACTTGTGCATTCTTGTGTGAGTCCAGCTGGCCCTTGTTTGTTCGGAGGTATATAGGTTCACGCTTATCATGAGGCTGGGGCTAAAATGATAATCGGGGATCTATGTATCTGCGCTTGACCCCTTACTAAAGTCCATAGTAAGGGCATAGCTTCCTTTATTAGAGCAATACGCCTGATAAAAGTGAATGCTAAACTCGTGAATCTTGATCTTGGGAATGACACTGGTTACCGGGTCTTCTTATATAAACTGCATAAACAGTTTCTTGATATTGATCGTGATTGTCAGAAGTAATACAAGCTACGACAACAATGGTATTCTTGGGAGGGATAAGGAAGGAAGCAATATCCTTTGTAACGTGATAACTTAGCCTTATGTGCTACTTGATGAGTTGGCTTAGCCTCTCATATACTTGTTACTTGATGATACTTGATACATGATTACTTGAGTATCTACTTGAATTGCATGATAACATGTCATGTAGTTGCATCTAATAGCTTACTGAGATTTATCCCATCCCGTTCCTTGTTTATTTATTTTCCTTAGATAAAAGGAAGGCTAGTGATAGTGCGCAGTGAGGCTCGACATAGCTGGGAGCTTACTACGCAGGTGGTTATTCTTTTGGGGATCGTGGTCCTTTTACATTTTGATGAGGACGATGTATTATGGGTTATGTAACTCAGTATTTTGGGTAGACTTGTTGTCTCTTGTTGTCTCTAGACATCTTGTAATGCCAGCTTATGTGCTAGGCATGTCTTCCGCTGTATGTAACCAAGTTTGGTTTTAATTTCTTGTCTAGAACTCGTGTTGTGAGCTATTTTAGCTCCTTACCCTAGAGTATATATATATCATGTCAGTTTGATTCTATCAGGTATTATTCTTGTTTCTTGTTAGTTACGCGCACCAGGTTCGAGGTTCTATTAGGGAATCCCTGGACTTGGGTCGTGTCACAATGTACATAGTACACTGACTTATTCTCCGCCATAATTAAACTCTTCAGTCCATGGAATTCCCCTGACATATTGCTAGCCCCGTCATATCCTTGCCCACGTACATTTGACAAACTCAAATTATGTTTCATAAGAAGAGATTCGATGGCAAACTTCAACGACAATGAAGTGGTATCTTTTACATGAACTAGACCGAGGAAACACTCAACTACACATCCGTTTTCATCCACATATCTCAATGCAAGAGCCATTTGCTCTTTCACCGATATATCACGAGACTCATCAACTAGAATAGAAAACAACCCACTCCCAACGTTTTTAAGGATAGCTTGAGTAGTCAAGAAGGAAAAAGCAGTAACAATATCCTTTTGAATCATGTGAGATACCAACTTGAGATTTTAGGGTGTACAATTAAATTTTGAAGACGGTCGTTAAGTTTTTCGTTCAATTTGTTAATGTTCATCCAAAAATGTTGTATATTGCCACAAAATGTGAACATTAGGAGTAAAATTACTAAAATTAGTACATTGGTAGTCAAATTGCAACTCATGTGAAACTTAAGGGCACTAATGTGCCATTTGCCCGATTAGTAATGGAGAGAGAAAAAAGAAAGAGCAAAAAAAAATAAAAAAAAATGTTTTTTAATTCATATGTAGATCATAAATAAGTTATTTCTCAAAATCATCAGAAATTTGGTCTTCTAAATTTAGTGTGCTATGCGTACTTGGGTTTTGTTTTCAGTGCATAAATACTTGTACATTTATCTAGATTTTCCAAAACAAAGTGAAAGTTTTCCAAAACAAAGTGAAAGTTTTGAAGAGAAACATACATTGTTTGATTTGTGGGTGTTTCCCAAAATATTGCAATCAAAATTTCCTTATAAATTATTTTGTAGGTCATAATGAAGTTTGAGTATTTGTTAAAATCAACAGAAATTTGGTCTTTCATTGATTCAAAAAAAATAAAAAATAAAAAATTGTAAGACCAATTGCACTGTTTCAAAATTCATTTGTTTCAAAAACAATGAAGACAATTTTAAATTCTTCCACAAAATGCAAGCATTAACATTCCTATTACCTATAATGGCCAAGTATTTTTATGGTTGTATTATCAAAAACTTTTTATTATGCGTGCAAAATGATTTTGTAAGACATAGAAGATTAATATTGTGGTGGGGGTGTGTGGGTGTGTGGTAGATTTATGTTTCTTAACTGGCATCTTTGAAGAAAAAATGTGTCCATGGTAAGCATCTTCACTATAAGTCTATATTTAAAAGTCACTTACTAATTGCTTATTAGTTCCTTTTCCTTGGCATGTTGAAAATCTAATACTCCCTCTGTCTTTAAATGAGTGTCAATTTTTAGGATTTTTTTTGTCTCAAAATGAATGTCCATTTGATCATAACTTTGTCCCTAAATGTTTTTTTTTTCGCCGGTCTCTTTATACTTGCAAAAACTAAATGTTTTTAAAGAGGATTACAAGATTATATATGAATTTTATCACCAAATTGAGAGTGGTGAACTTTGTAAGCTTAAGTAAACTGCAGTGTATCTAGTCTGTTTATAGTCCAGGTTCATGTTTTGGCGGGAAAAAGGTGGGTGTTACTCCAGTTTCCATTTAGTCTCTTCATTGGATCCCATTGTGCAAATATCCATCAAGTTCTTATTTTCAGAAATTTCAAGGTTTCTTCATCCCAAAATCAAGTCTTCAATTTGTGTAGATCTGATTTCAACAATTTTTATCCGGCAAGATCAAATGCAATATTGGTTGCTTTCATCTTTTATGATGTGAGGATCATTAACTTTGAATTTTTGAAATTTGGTGATATAGTATATCCAAATTTGGGATTCGTATCTTTTTACGTTTTTTGTTGTCATTTGATCTAACAACTTTTTACTTTCGGTTGTTATATGTTGTAGTTCTAGTTTATTATGTTTTTATCAAAATAAAATTTCCCAAATCATCTCATCTAGATTTTCCATTTTCTGGTCATTTTCGAGAAGATATGGGCGTTGTACTGTACTTCGTATTCTCTCCGTAGTTGAGAGCCTTTGTTTTCTCTCCGTAGTTGAGAGCATTTGTTTTCTCTCTATAGTTGAGAGTAGAGCCGTCAATTTGGGATCGTCTCGTCGGGACGTCCCGTCCCGCCATATAAATGGGGCGGGATGGGATGGTATATTCTAATCCCGTATACAAGAGGACCTATTTGGGACATCCCGTTTGGGACGCGGGATAAAGTGGGACGGGACGTCCTGCATTTTTTTAGTTTTAATTTTAATTTTTTTAACCTCAAAGATATTTTAGCACTTAATTTTTAGTTTTTTCTTTCAACTATCCATTGTCGTTTTGTGTTGATTAAGCTATTTTATGAAATAAGAAGTTTTGATCTTGTTAGATTGGAAAATATTAATGTTATGTTTTAAATTTAATGTTTTGGTATCATCTTAGTTAGATTTTAGTTTTATAATATTAGCGTCTTCTTGTCCCGCATTTGTCCCGAATAGTCTCGCGTCCCGAGGTAGGATGAGACGGGACGAGCATTTTTCGTCCCGCGATGAATTTGGGACGTCCCGTCCCATCCCGTAATATTGCGGGATTTCATAGTTTCGTCTCGTCCCGTCCCATTTTCCCTAATTGACAGCTCTAGTTGAGAGCCATTGTTGTCTACATTTATTTGTTATTGTTGTTCTTGGGATGCTTGGTTGGCGGCTTTTCGTTGACTCGTATGCCCTTGTGTATCGAGTTTACAGTGTCATATCCTTCCCAACGGGGTCTTTTTTAAATGCCGAGTTGAGGCAGTCTCCAAATTATATTTGGATTGGCATTCGGGCGTCCCAGGATTTCATTTTTCCTAAAACACGATGGAAATCAAGTGATCGTACATGTACAAGAGTTAGAGTGTGGAGGGAAAGCTAGAGTATGTTGCTTATTTTGGCTTGTTAGAATAACGCGTTCACACCTTCCATAATGAAGTTTTTTTGTTTCCAAACTGTCCTCCCTTCCCGTGATTAGAGTCCTTGTTCACACAAAAGATTCCATTAAAAAAGAATTGAAGAGACTGTTAATCAATATTCTCTATCACTCTCACGTTGTTCTTCTATTACTTTTTTTTTTTTTTCTTATTTCAAATAAAGAATTCAATTATCTTTCATGAAACTTATTGTGTTTGTTTTAAGAGTTTTTAATTTAAGAGGTGGTCTCCCATGAGAACAAGGGGATCCGTCTCATGCATGAGATGGGTCGCCCCATGACCCATGGGCCGAACCCGCCACGTGGCAACCCACCATTGGCCGGAAAAAAAAAAATCTTTTTCCGGCTTTTCAGTGGTTTAGCAAAAAATAATAGTTACCATCTCTTAAAGTAACATTGTTCATAAGTAAACGTAATACTTGTTTTAAAAAAACAAAAGCTCGTTTTTACCCATTTGAAAAGTAATAACTTATGTATATGAATGTAATAGTAAGTTTATACAAGTAAATGTAACACTTTGATTGATGAAATTGTAACAGATTTCTATAGATAATGTAATACTTTTACATGTATCATGATAAATTTGACCCCATTGTAACTTATTGTTTGAAAACAAATAGATATCTATACATATGTATTACAATTATTTACAAATACTATTACATATAAATAACACGTTTGTTACATTTTAGTTATAATAAGTATTACTTTTGGCAAACGAAGAAAACATAGGAATAACACTATTACTTTAAGAGATGGTAACTATTACTTTAAGAGATGGTAACTATTACTTTTCACAAACCGAAAAAAAAAACTAAAAATAAAAATATAAAAATTTTAAAAAAAGCAAAAAAAAAAAAAGCAAAAAATAAAAAAAAAAAAAAATTTGGGGCCAATGAGGGGCTGCCACGTGGCAGGGTCCCCCCCATGGGTCCTGGAGCAGGGTTGTGGGTCGGGTAATGGGTCAAAAAAATGACCCGTCTCACCCATGAGACGGGTTGGAGTGTTCTCACACAAGTTTTTTTCTTAATTTAAAATCTTTTGGTATTCAAGTAAAATAAATATCTATTTTTTAATAAAAAATACTCGTATAATCTAATTATACATTTTTTTGGGACATAGGGGTATGGATGTATTATGTGTTTCCTGATCTTTTTAATAGACTTATTTTGCTTTTTTCATTCATTCTATGTATATAAAAATATAAAGGATTATTTATTATACTTCAATTAAAAATGGAAAATAAATTAATATTTAAATTTAATTATGTTAATTAACCCAAATGACTATATTTCAATTTCATTTCAAATAAAATAATTCTATAAATTGGTTATAAGGTAGATGGGCATGCATATTAGTTATTTAATAAATTAAGGGCATTTTTGTATCTTATCAAGTTTAAGTCGTTTTTAGCTTTTTTTTAACAAACAAATACATTTAGCTTATGATAGTTCATAAGCTTTTTCAGAACAGCAAAAAACAAACGGTTTTCAGTCTATCAGCCATAAGTCAATCAGCCGTCAGCCGTCAGCCATAAGCCTAATGGAAACACCAAAATTATAAGAATACCTTTACCCAAATCCATTTTCAGACTATCTTTGTGATCCATGAGACAAGCTTCATAGTCTAAAATATAGTTGACGACCAAGTCTAATAGTTTACTTGCAACAGTGATAGAGTTTTTCTGATTTCACTTTAGATGACTATATCTCATTTAAGATTGTATAAGGTAGACACAAATATATTGTTTTAAGACGCTAACAACTATACTTTTTAGTTAGGGAAAGAACCCGAGCAACCATGATGGTGAGGTCAATGTACAAATTATTAATTAAATTTATATAAGTAAATACTTAATTCTATTCTTTAATTAATTAGTCTGACTATGCCGTCGAATATCGACTGGTTACTAACTAGTTGATTTTTAAAAAAAAAATCAAATATATATATATATATATATATATATATATATATATATATATATATAAAAGTTGATGAGGAGAGTTATGAGTTTGACATGTGTACATTTTTAGTAAAAGCTTGAATTTGGAGAAGCCACATCAACATCATCCTAAAATGTAATGACTTTTGATATTCTAATTCTTAGCTAATACTATTAGTTAATCATATTAGTAATTATATGAGTTAACTATTACTATTAATAGTATAAGTTAACTATTACTATTAATAGTATAAGTTAACTATTACTATTAATAGTATAAGTTAACCATTACTATTAATAGTATTAGTTAACAATATTAGTTACAATACAAGTTAAATATCACTATTAATAGTATTAGTTAACTATAATAGTTACTATATTAGTTAACTATTACTATTAATAGTATTAGTTAACTATAATAGCTACTATATATAAGTTAATTATTACTATTAATAGTATTAGTTAACCATAATAGTTACTTTATAAGTTAATTTTTTTTTTACTATTAATAGTATTGGTTAACTATAATAGGCTACATACATTAACTATTACTATTATTAGTATTAATTAATTATAATAGTTATTATATAAGTTAGATTATTAATTTTTTATATTAATTAATCATAATAGTTACTATATCAATTAACTATCACTATTAATAATATTATTTTATTATAATAATTATATTAATAATAATTATTATATAGATTAATTATTGCTATTAATATATATTAACTATTACTATCAATAGTATTAATTAATTATAATAGTTATTATAATAATAGTAATCATATAGATTAATTTTTATTATTAATAGTATTAGTTAAAATGATGATTACTATACTTAAAATGTTTTTTAAGACATAGTATTGGTTTCCCGTGCAGAGCACGGGTTACCCGCTAGTGGTTATATGGTTATATGAAATGGAGATGGAGGTTAGTGAAAATCCACTAATGGGGGGGGGGGGGGTCCTTGAACGCCTAAATATATGGATTTTGGCATTTTGAATGGTTTTGGTCAATTGATGCAAATTTACTACTATACCCCTTATATTATTTATTTTGTTTTATTAATAGAAGGATAATTTGGTCAATCAATGCACACTTGAATAATTGCCTAATCTAATAGCATGGCGTCACGTGGAATTTCACGTCATAAAGCCACATGGCCCGTTGTATGAATGACATTTCACTCCTGTTTTATACTCCCTCCGTCTCAAAATAGATGTTGTTTTGAGAGTTAATTTTTATCTCAAAATACATGTCGTTTTACTATTTTCAATGCTATTTTGTTGTTGTATACCAACTCTACCCTTATTAATGATAGTGGACTATCTCTTAAACAATTATTTAATTGCCTAGGTAATTGAATTACTTCAGGGGTATATACGACTTTTTCACATACATTAATTGTATTTCTTAATATGTGTGAAGTGGTTGAAACGACATTTATTTTGAGACGGAGGGAGTATATTATATAGATAGATAGTGCAGTTTTTTGTACTAAATTGTTGGAGATGGTCTAATATTTCTTAAAAAAAAAGAAAACATTCAAATTCCGTATGGGTCTTGTTATATACACCCGTAAAATTATTGAATACACTGTAACTGTGTATCACATGATTGTACCATTTAAAATTTAAGCATAAATATAAGGATTGGTTTGGTAGTGTGATAGGATTAGCTTGCATTAGTAGTCGGAAAATTATTAATCGGAGGATTAATTACACCACCCTTTTTTATGGGTAGATATTAGGGGTGTTAGTGGTTTAGTTTGAACCGCGGTTTGAGATCGAACCGAACCAAACCGCGTGGTTTGGTTTTTACTCATTAGTGGTTCAGCTTCGGTCTTGAAAATCGATAAACCGTGTGGTTCAGTTCAGTTTACGGTCTGACCCTTTGAAACCGAACCGAGCTAAACCGAACCCCCGAACCATTGAACCGAACCATGAATTTGATGGACCGTTGATTAATTTCTAAGTTAATATCCATCGTTCATGGTAAATTCTATATACAAGGCATATTACATACAAGGCACCAATAATGGCAAAACTACCCTTCGCGTGTCGTGTGCAAAAGAACGACTTGAAGGCTTTGTGTCGTGTACAAACACACGAGATATACCAATTGTATAAAATGTTCAGTCGTGTTCATTTATACGAGTTATACTATAATATGTCGTACAACCATACACGACATAAATATGAACATGTCGTGTATAGTTTATAAGACATGTTGTGTCACACATGTCGTATTAAGTCATACGATATACTGCCCTATGCTCGTGTATATTCACACAACATGTCCAAATGAAGATATTCTTCGATGATTTGGAACATGATGTTAATGATACGCATATGCTATGTTAGATTATTGAATTGTGTTGTTAATTGAGCAAAATTTATACACTTAGACATGACAAGTAACAAACGTCATATTGGATCATACAATATCATATAACCTGTCACATTTAAGTGATACCACTTTATTTATAATCACCTAACAAATGATTGTGGTGTTATGTTTATAATCAAGATTATATTTAAAGAGGTAATTAAACATGTTATAATGCATAATACAATATCATATATAACCTATCACATTCATTAGGTTAAAGTGATACCACTTTATTTATCAACTAACAAACGATGTTATGATGTGCATATACTATGTTAAATTAATGAATTATGGTGTTATATTTCTAATCAAGATTATATATAATGAGTTAATTAAACATATTATATAACGAGTTAAGTTGTTTCGATGATTTACCAAACGAGGTTAATGATAAGTTGTACATTAGAGGAATACCAACTACTCAAGATTATATATTTGAAATTATCATATTTGTTAAAAAAGATTATATGTTTCTTGTTATAATAAGTTGGAAAACAAACAACGATTACATATAAGATTGAACCAACATCATACAATATCATATAACCTACCACATTTATTTATAAATTTTTTTATATGATAAGGTGTGTCGTGTGGTAATACACGACATGTATGAAGACATTTCGTATGAACAACACACGAAATTAAACGTTATATCTCGTGTATTGTTCATACGATATAATTACCAGAAAAAAAGACTATATCGTGTGACTTTACACGACATGTTTCATTAGTATCTCGTGTATAAACACACGAGATACACCCTCAACACTTACATAAAACACGATAACACGCAGACCACTTAACCCTACAGAGAAACACCATTGTTGTACACCCATGCAGCATTGATATACTCCACAATACCCCATTCTCCAAGTCTTAACACCCATAAATTTATACCCATTATTTTCATTAATTCTCAAACCATCTAACACCATATTATGGATTCTCCACAACATTCTCCAAGTCTTTATAATCACACTGATCTTGATCTTGTGGAATATATTTTTGAAGAAGAAGGTTTGCCACCAAATTCTCCACATCAAAATCAAAATCCAAGCTGCAATGAAGTAAGTTTTTAAAGTTATATTTGGTGTTTTGATCAAAATCACAATAAAAATCCAATGTTGAAACGAAATTGTTTTTCAAGATTGGATTTGATATTACTCTATTTCGTGTGCGACTATACGAGTCGTATGCTATGTGTCGTGTGTTGTTACACGAGATGTAATGTTTGACCTCGTATACACTCATACGAGATAAGTGTGTTTATGTCGTGTATATTTACACGAAATTTGCCAGACTATCTCGTATAAACGTACACGAAATGTCATTCAGCCTGTTGTTTATTTTGCAATTTTCTAATTGATGGTAATACAATTTGTAGGGACCGGATGTCAGTGATCAGTTCGATACATCCCTATTATTTTCAAATAGGGATGAGCTTGTTAAACACGTACGGGATATCGCAGCCCGTCAAAATATAACCCTTTCTATAGGAGATTCGAGCAAGAGAAGTGGCAAGATCCTAGGCTACGCGAAGATTGTATGCCATTTTGGTGGCAAGTACAGGTCCGGAAAAACTAAGGATGTGAGGTTGACTAGTACGAAGAAGATTGTGTGTAATTTTGAAATCCGGGCCAAATAAAGGGGTGATGGGTTATGGGGTTACGTTGTGAAGAATGGTTCTCATAATCATGACTTTCCAACGTATCCCGAAGGTCATCCGTTGGGTAAATTGATAAAAAAATATACAACAAACAAGAATATACCTAGGATATGAGTGACGTCATGCATAGTGATCGTCATCTCCCCCCACGGCATGTGGAAGGTATTGGTCTCGGGAGACCACCGTTCCACAAACACCGTTAGGAGCGCCATGCTAGGCCGGCAAATGGTAGCATCATATAGGCAATGGAGGCCCGTACGCTCAACACGAGCCCACCAAGCTCTATCATCCTCCGGTAAAGAAGCAGGCGAGAACCTGTTGATTCCAAACAAAACATTAAAATTAATACTCCCTCTGTTTAAAAAAAACAGTCCCATTTTATTTTTTTATTTTTTTTAAACAAAAAGTCAAAATGGGACTGTTTTTCTGGAACAGAGGAGGTTTAAACACTAACAAAAAATAATAAAACTATTTAATAAACAAATCATATACTTACTTATCTAGAATCTACTGCCTGGTTTGCCGCTTCAACACCGGCTCACAAGTGGCGTTCTCCCAGATCTTACGGGCTCGGTGATGACCAAACCCATACAACAACTCAACCACCTCCGGGCCGTCACCGGGATTACTCTTAAGCTCCCACTGTTCATCCTTAGCCCCTTTCCCCTTTCTGGCCCGTGCCTCCCGCCTCTTGCGAGGCCTCACAGATAAACTCTCCTCCACCTCCTCCTCCTCCTCATCACCAGAATCCTGTGCCTCATGCACAGATGCATCTCGGGAACGAGTACCAGAAGATGAATCCTCCTCCGACCCCTCTGAGCCCGTCCTAAAATCTGTACCCTCCTCACTATCTGTCTCATCATCCACAACCTGCTCAATCACGACATTCTTGTCGTGCTTCTTTTTGGTACGTGCAGCTTCTCTAATAGCATCCGCCTCCTCGGCCTTCCTCTTTCTATTAGAGGCAGTCGCAGGTTTACGTCCCTAAATTTTTTTAAATAAGATACAATAAATAAGCAACATTTCTTGTTTTTCAAGAACCAGTATACATTTCGTGTGGCTATACCCGAAATATTGGTGATCATTTCGTGTTTAATACCTGACAACATATCGTGTATTGGCACACGAAATGCAAACTGATGAATCAGTTTACATTTCGTGTTTTAATATACGAAATGTGGAAGTTTTCTCGTGTATATAAACACGAAATGCTCACCAGCATTTCGGGTATTGCCACACGAAATGTAAATTGATTCATCAGTTTGCATTTCGTGCGCTAATACACGATATGTGGTCAAGCATCTAGTGTGTGTTCATACGAAACACACCCCGGCATGTGCAGATTTGACGCCCACAAATTCGTAACCAATTCAAACAAAAATCCCTAATTTGTGTTACCAAATCACAATTAGAACCATTTTGGATAGGTTTCCACAACATTTAAGCATTATATAATTTAGGTTTAGAAATTATAGTTGGGTTTTCAAATTGAAATTTAGGTTTAGAAATTAGGATTACTTTTGGAGCGGCGGTAGAAGAGGCGGCTCCGGACTTTCCACCGGTGATAGGGAGGTTTGTCTTAATTTCCGGTTGGTGTTGTGGTCGTCGGTTGATTTTCAACCGTTGAGTGAGAGAGAGTTTTTTTTCGCCTGTGTCGTTGAGAGAGAGAGGAACGGTATTTGAAATAGGGGAGGGATAGGTTTTTTTTTTTAATTATATATGAGGGTATTTTGATTATTTGCACGTGGCTTGTAAATTCCATGCCGTAAAGAAACCCTATGTTCTCAGTTCTCTTACTTTAGATCCACATAATTCCCGTTTTTCATTGTGTGTGGCGCCTCCCTCTTCATCCGTCTCTTTCCAGTCTCCACGACTTCGAGCATCAGCCTTTGACCACATCCATTCTTCCTCTCCCCATCGCCGCCACCTCCGCCTCCGCCTCCGCCTCCCTCTTCCTCAGTCGCATTCTTTTCCTTCGTCGCTCTCTTTTCTGGCGCCTCCCTCTTCCTTCGTCGCTCTCTTTTCCGGCTAGTGAATCGGAACCCTAACACACACCCTCAGACCTCTCACATTTTCGGTAATTAAAACACATTTGTTCTATTTATTTTACTGATTTACAAGTGAAGTTTCTAATTTCTAATATTATTCAATTTCTTGTTTTTTACTTTCTAGCGCTTACAATTGCAAAAGGATCTTACGCTTTCAGCCATTGACAATAACGTTAACTACAGTGTAAGATTTCTTAATTAAACTCTCTTTTTTACTAATTTTAGTTTGTACCCATTGTCTTTAATTTGTGTTTGGCAGTCGAATTAGGTTTCGTGTATGAGCTGTTTAGTGTTTACTTGTGTTTGGTCACTGAAATTGTTGCTGCTATTGTCCTTGCCTTGTGTTAATTTCACTGGTGGTCTGGGCTGTGGTCTGAACCGCAGTCTGAACCGGAATATTAAACCACGGTTTGAGCCGAACCGAACTATCATGGTTTGGTTCAGTTCGGTTTGGGATTTTCCCAAACCGATGACTAGTGGTTTGGTCTCTAAAACTGCTCAAACCGAACCATTTACACCCCTAGTAGATATGAAGGGGGTTAGAGGGGATAAGATTAGATAAGAAGCTTATTCGAGTTGTACCTAGGATTGTTAATCTGATTGCATTTAGTCTACCAAATACCAAAATTATATGACTAATAATCCTATTCAGCTCTAATCTGGTTACCAAACAAGTTGTTATTATTGCAACTCCACACTACTACATAGTGGAAAAGCAAAAGAAATCAGTGGAAAGTGCATCAATAGTCTTCGGAGAGAGAGAGAGAGAGAGAGAGATTTGGGGCAAGAGAGAAAATCGGGGAGATCCAAGAGGAAGAACCCTAGAAATCAGTTGAGAAATAGTCCGAAGTTCGAAATGGGGGAGAAGTTGATCTATGCTTTCGTGGCTCGTGGGACGGTGTTATTGGCTGAATACACGGAATTCAGCGGCAATTTCAACTCGATTGCATTTCAATGCCTTCAAAAGTTCCCCTCTTCCAACAACAAGTTCACCTACAATTGTGATGCCCACACCTTCAATTACCTCGTCGATAATGGATTCAGTAACTCCCCTCACCTTCTCTCTGTGTGTGTGTGTGCCGGGTTTTGTTTAATTTTCTTATTTTGGGTTTGATTTGACTTAAGTTGTTCAATTAGATTGGGATAATGTAATTGCTTGCTCTAGACTAAATTCATAGAGAAAAGGGGAAGGAAAATGTAAGAAGATAAGAGGTTTGTTATACTCAGTGTTTCTTCGGTAAGAAATACTCCCTCCGTCGGTAACATGGGTTACTAAATTAAATGTGCGGGAATTAAAGAATAATAAGTGCGTATATAATATTTATAGTTGAGTAGTTTATGTGAGTATTAAAAATAAAGTAGGATCTAGAATATGACTTGGGGAATAGTTAGTGGATAATTGTTTTGGGTGGCAAGTGTCTCTCATTCAATAAATAAGTATCAAATTCTCATTTTGGGGCTCTCATTTTGGGGCAGTAAGTAGTAACCTTTGTATGGGATGCAGGACGCCCAGAAAAGTTACCTTATGTTGAGTCATGATGGGGGTTTGTGTTTCAACCATGTAGCCAAGTGGAAGAAGATATACATTGAATCTTTGTTGAATGTTTGGGTGGGTGTCTATCTGTATTTGGGGGTGGGGTGGGGGGGTTCTAACATTATAATTTAAAATGTATACTAGACAATGGTAGCTGGGAGAATGTAGTAAGAGCGTTGTTAGCCGCACCCATAATATTACCAATTACTTACATGTAAGTATGCTTAAAATTTTTAAATAATACAAACTGTAAGTATGCTTAAATTTTTTAAATAATACAAAACTGTGAAGCACATACGGGGATATACTAATAAGTTTTACATGTGTAAATAAGAACACTCATTTAATAGTCACATTAGAAAATAGAAAAATGGACATTTATTCAGGACAATGTTTTTGTTTTGTTTTTGTTAGGGCTGTTATTCAAACCGAGTCTGCTCGACTCGCTTGTTCAATTGGACTCGAGTTTTGAGCTCGAGTTGAAAAGCTTAGTAAAAGCTTGAATTTTTCTTTGCTCACGATCAACTTTGTTCGAGCTCGGCTCGATGAGCTATTTAAAAGCTCAAAATTCTCATTAAGTTAAAAAACTCGATTTTTTCTGTTTTTTCAAGTAAAATGGCGAATGCTCGAGCTTGGCTCGTTAAAATTCGAGTTCGAGAATGATTCGAGCAACTCGTGATCAACTCAAAACTCAACTCGCCTAGAGTTCGGACCACTGATTCAGCTCGAACTCGAACTAGATAAATCGTAAACAAGCTCGAGTTCGAACATGAAAAACTTGACTTATTTACAACCCTAATTTATGTAGAAATAGAATCAAGGATGAAGGACAATTATTACTACAACTTAAGGACAAAAATATCAAAATTACATTTATTTATTATCTCTCTCTTTGCAACAACAAAAATAAACTCGAGTTCCCGTTTGACTGCCGTTTGGGAATGTAGTTGTAGATACGACCTATCTCGCACTAGTCGAAGCCTTCGTAAACTCATATCTTCTACAGAGATGTTCACCGAGGAAGTAGAATGATCGGATCATGTAAGAACAAGGTTCAATTCCATTGAGTGAAGGCGGGTGGGCGAATGAACGAAGGGAGCTGGCTGGTAAAGATGAATAAAGGCGGAAACCTCTGATTTTCCAATAGAAATGTTGGCGTTAGAAGCTAATCGGCGGTCTACGAAAAGCGTTCTGACAACATGACATAATTTGTAACACGCTATCCTCTTAACCAACATAAATTTACTTCCGTATTTTATATTACTTACAAAATAAACTAATTAATACTCCCTCCGTCCCTCTTTAATCTACAAAAATTACCCATTTGGTTGTCCCACTTTAACTTACAAAATCCTAAAATGAAAATGTTTTTATACTTTTAAAATGGTGGGACCCACTTGTCATACTCAAACAACTATCCATTAACTATTTTCCATCCCACTTTCTCTCTCCCACCCAACCATCTACACTCACAACACATCACCTTTTTCATTTTTTTCTTAATTAATGTGCCCAACTCATTTTTTGTAAGTTAAAGAGGGACGGAGGGAGTAATGTGCAACAACAACAAGTTCCAATAAAAAGACAAAAGAGTACTTTGCATATCTTTTTTTCTCAAAAAGTATAATTATTTTAATCAAAATTTTCATTCGAAAACGGCATTTATTTTGGATTGAGGTAGTGGTTATTACAAATTTCACATTAAAAATGAAAAAGAGGGAAAAAAGAAAAATACTACTCCGACCGAGGCATATGGTTTCAGCCAGCCTAGTGCCGCCGCCATTAGACAGTCGGCTCTCACCGGCTCAGGTACGCTTCCTTTTTAGGGTTTCCGAAGTGAATTACTTTTTCCTTGTAATTAGGGTGAACTGCTTTACTGATTTCAGTCCAACTACATGTGATTGAATTCCATTTTTCTAACAGTGTTTTGTATATTTAAGCCCTAAAACATGGTTAATTTTGATTGAAACTGAAAATCATGTGATTATTTATTCAAAGATCCTTTTCTGGTCCAATGACGGGAAAGGAGGATTTATGCAGTTGTTACTTAGGAAATTGGGATGAACAGTTTTACTTCTATACCATGAATAATAAAACCCTTATCCTTGAGTACATTACTGTTGATCATGTTTTCTATTTAATTGCTTTCGTGTTGAACTTCAATGTCCACGATAACTCTGTGTAGTGAAGCTTGAGTTATCTTGTAGGTTATGTATTACTCGGACCCGGAACTGCTCCACCCAAGTTACCTCCACCCCTCCACCCAACGGCTCTGATCAAGGCCACATAGGCGAGCGGTTTGGGTGTGCGGCTAAAATGATTTCAATTTTTTGTGGGTCCCACCGAGCTTGGATACATCTGAACCGTTGGGTGGAGCTAAAATGAGGTGGCTCCAATCGGAACCATTGGGTGGAGCCAACTAGGGGATGCAGCGGTTCGAAATTCTGTATTACTCCCTCCGTCCCAAAATGATCTTCATACTTTATTCGCTGTTATCGCGAAGAAAAGAAAGAAATTCGATTGTCTCTCCTATTTACTGAACAATAATTTTAGGTTGATTTAGTTGTTCTAATGAAAATCTAAAATTTGTTATTGGCACACCATCAACAATACTATCAATAACAAGTTTTAGATTTTTATTAGGACAATTAAATCAACCTAAAATTATTGCTCAACGTTCCTTCGCAATAAAAATGAAAAAAGTATGATGATCATTTTTGGACGGATGGAGTATGTAACAAAGCAATCTGCATTAACAAGTTTCCAAAATGAAGAAACCCTAAGAACAAGATTCCCATTCCCCACTTGAAGCAAAATCAAATATGGAGATTGGGGATCTTTCTCTGAAGATGAGGGAGAAACAAATAAGGAGCTTGTTGACGTTACGTTTGAGGAGCTGCAGAAACACCACTCTGATTGTCACCCACAGTTTACGAGAAAACACTCTGTGATGATAACATATTTAACATCCATGAGTTAGTACTGAGATTTCATGTTTTTGATTTTCTAATTCTGCAAGAAAAAGCTGGACATGTAACCTGTTTTATCCCTTTGCAGCAATCTGAAGTATATTAATATTCATTCTCCTTAAATTCCGAGTTACTTAAAATTTATTTCTCGCAATAAGACCTCGGTGAAAATTTTCTGAAATAGCTATTGTGATTTTTTTTATCGCACAGGTGGTATAACAAGAGGATGATTCCTTTAAAAGACATTGTACCTGCAGCAGAGAACAATATAAACACGCAGTTCATACTTTTGGACAAAGGAAGGATAACAATAGGCGGTCAGAAAAAGTCATGCCTTGCCTTCGTGGCGGATGAGACTGCTGCTGTACATTTTCAATTTTGGGAAGAGGAGTGTGATGTCTTTCAACCAGGGGATATCATTTGTTTGTCTAATGGTATATTCTCTTTCAATCGCAATAGTTTGTGTTTGAGGGCGGGAAAAAAAGGGAGGGTACAAAAGGTGGGAGAGTTTATGGTGGTGTTTGTTGAGACGCCAAACATGAGTGAGATCCGTTGGATCCCTGATCCAGAAAACTCGATGAAGTATGTTCAGGAATCTGTTATTTCTCCCCATTCGCGTATTTTTCCTCCAATGACTTGAGAAATTGGGATTGTACCTTTGATGTAAGGCTCTAAAGATTTGTTTTTGATCTTCTATACACAAAAGAAATGATTGCATAGTTTTGCATTCATCGCTGTACGATAGAATGGTAACGAAGTTTTAGACCCTTGTCTTAAGGGCCCGTGAAGTCGAATTGCGTACCAGTTTGACTTGTATAGCACATGAGCTATATTTTATAATTATATGAGTTGCATTTTTATTTGTGTTAGAAGGCATTTATAACTTCTTAAACAATTTTTTTTACCTCCATCGAGTTTTTGCCTTAAGTGCGAGTGTTCTTCATCTCCTCCCCAGTAGCACATGAAAATAAGTGGAACTCCACTCATATTTGATTCTTCTATTCACCAAATATCGTAGAGAGTTCTAGCAGTTTTTTAAAACTTAAACTGTAAAATGACTGAAATGGAGAGAGGAGCTCAAAATAATGAAAAGGGGGGGGGGGGGGTGAGAAAGAAAACGAGTGATGTGGGGGGATAAATCTGCTGAGGATGAAAACGTCATTACCAATGCCGTTTTCAGAATTTTAACCCTAACCAAAAACGTTATTGTCACTGCCGTTTTCTGGGTTTCTTTTTAACCCTAACCAAAGTCGGCATTAGCACTGCCTTTTTTACTTTTCAAAACCCTAATCTTATTAAAGCAAATTAAGCAAATTCGGGGGATTAGAGGGGAAAACGGCTGTCTTAAAAACGTGGCTGGCACTGCCGTTTTCATTCTAAAAACGATGGTAGCACTGCCGTTTTCAACAAAGGATGTCATTTTGGTACATACTTTCAATTGGGTGTTACTTTGGTATATACCCATTCAAAAAGCTATTATTCGGGGGAAAAAATCGTAATATTCATCAAATTTTTAACACTCCCTCCGTTCCAAGTAAGTTGAAACATTCATTTTGAAGTTGAGAAATTAAAGATATAATATTATATTATGAATGAAAGGTAGTGAGGAAGAGAGAGAATTAGTGAGGAAGGTAAGAGAATGAGTGGAGAATAATGAGTGGTTGGGAGGAAGAGAGAGAATGAGTGGAAGATTATAAAAGTAATAAAAAGTTTCTACTTTTAGATTGTTGCAACTTAAGTGAAATGCCCTAAATGGCAAAATGTTTCAACTTACTTGGAACGGAGGGAGTATATTGACAATTTCGTTAAAATTCTAAAAGGAGTTAAAAACTTGGTCAATTTTTTTTTATTAAAATATAATACAACGGTCATATTTTGAGTTTATACAATTAGGGATGACAACGGGTCGAATATGGTCCGGATATTGCAATATCCGACCCGAGGCAACCGTAGCTTGTACCGAACCCGTCCGTATCCGGCGATGGGCAAATCCGAATCCGCCCATTTTTTTTATTTTTTTTTTCAGAAAGTGAAATTCATAAGGATAGAAAATTATACCTCAAACTGCAACTGAAGTGGATGGAGAATTCGGAGGTCAGAGTTCCTCCATTTGTAACAGGTTCACTGAAAATCAGAAGGTGGTGGTACAGGTATCCGGATCTGGGAGAGGGGTAGAGAAACTGTGATGGTGCAGGTACAGAGAGTCGTACGTGGGCATGCCAGAACCATGTCAACCACTTGGAAGCCGAATTGTACAGATCTATGGCACTTGAAATAGATGATGGCGGCTAATTGGGGACTCGCCGGCTCGAGATGCCGGACGGAATCTACAGGGTCGCCGCGTCCTGCGCTGCTGAGATGGTGCTTGTGTCTGTCGGATCTGTAGAGGACGCTGGAGAAAGGTAGGGGGATGGCCGCCGGAGTTGGGGGAGACGAGGGAGAAACGACGGCGGTGAAAGTGAGAGTGCGCAGGGACGGCGAGGGGTGTGGGTTGCCGATACGGGAGAGTAGATGTCGGGCTAGGGATTTCATAATTAAACGGTGGGTTTGAAAATTGAAAACCCTAAGAAACCTCTCCTCAGCCTAAGACAGTATACACAAGGTTAGGGGAGTAATAATAATTGAAAGTAAGGGTAAAATAGTAAATAACCTAATATAAATACTATTCAGGTTGTATACGGGTCAGATACGGGTGGATCTCATGAAGCAACCGAACCCGTATCTGAACCCGTCGGGTTTAGAAAAGTTGTTATCAAACCCACCCATCCCGGGCCGGATTGTTTCGGATACGGATCGGGTTCGGTAGAATTGCCATCCCTATATACAATATGAAAGTAAAAGTGCAATATGTAAAAATACACAAGTTAATTTGACAGTAAACTCGAAACTAAATTAATTTGTAGTAATAAAAAAAGAATGAAAATCTATTTGGGACGGAGGGGGTTGACATGCCCGGTTCACGGTTCGCTAATGAACCGCTAACTTACGGTTCATGGTATGGTTCACGGTTTAAGGGTTCACGGTACAGTTTACCAGTTTATCCTCTTTTTGAAGAAAAAAAAAACACATTTTGAACAGTTTTAAAGCAATTTTTTAAAAAGTTTGTTTTTATATTATTTTTTGATACATTATAAATTATTTTACTTAACATAATATTAAATAATATTAAGAAAAATTTAAATAACATATTTTTAAAGGGGCCTTGGACTCTAGGGCCCCTGAGCCCAGATTCAAACCCAAATAAGGAAAATTCAGATGGAAAATTCCCCATACACCCCTCACTAGCAAAATGATGTAAGAAGACTAAAATACCCTCATATCTCTTCCCAACTTTACTTTTTTGGTCAAATTTTAGTCAACTCTTATAACATACACATAATTATCATATAAGAGTTTAAAAAAATTACTTTTTGATTTTTTTACAAAAAATAATAATAATTTTTTTGGGTCAAATTTGGTCAAACTTGGTCAAACAGCAGTCAAACTCTTATAACTAACACATAAGAGTAAAAAAAAATCACTTTTCCATTTTTTTACAAAAAAAAATAACAAAATTTTTTGGTCAAACTTGGTCAAACTCTTATAACTTACACATAATTATCATATAAGAGTTACCAAAAATTAATTTTTTTCAGTTTTTTACAAAAAAAAAAAAAAAAATTTATTGGTCAAACAACAGTCAAGCTCTTATACTAACACATAAGAGTAAAAAAAAATTCACTTTTCCATTTTTTTACAAAAAAAAATAACAAATTTTTTTGGTCAAACTTGGTTAAACAGCAGTCAAACTCTTATTACTTACACATAATTATCATATAAGAGTTACAAAAAATACTTTTTTCATTTTTTACAAAAAAAATATTTTTTTTTTTTGTTAAATTTGGTCAAACTTGATCAAACAACAGTCAAACTCTTATAACTAACACATAAGGGTAAAAAAAAAAATCACTTTTTCCATTTTTTTACAAAAAGTTAATAATTTTTTTGTCAAACTTGGTTAAACAGCAAACAAACTCTTATAACTAACACAAGGGTTAAAAAAAAAAAATCACTTTTTCCATTTTTTTACAAAAAAATAATAATTTTTTTTTTGTCAAACTTGGTCAAACTCTTATAACTAACACATAAGAGTTAAAAAAAAAAAAAAAAAAAAATCATTTTTTCCATTTTTTTACAAAAAAATAATAAAAATTTTTGGTCAAACTTGATCAAACAGCAGTCAAACTCTTTTAACTAACACATAAGGGTGAAAAAAAATTCACTTTTCCATTTTTTTACAAAAAAATAATAATTTTTTTGATCAAACTTGGTCAAACAGCAGTCAAACTCTTTTAACTCACATAAGAGTAAACAAAAAAATCACTTTTTCCATTTTTTACAAAAAAATAATAAATTTTTTTGGTCAAACTTGGTCAAACTCTTATAACTAACACATAAGAGTAAAAAAAAAAAATATCAAATTTTCCATTTTTTTACAAAAAAATAATAATTTTTTGGTCAAACTTGGTCAAACAGCAGTCAAACTCTTATTACTTACACATAATTATCATATAAGAGTTACAAAAAATATTTTTTTTTATTCTTTTACAAAAAAATAATAGTTTTTTTTTTTTTGTCAAATTTGGTCAAACTTGGTCAAACAACAATCAAACTATTATAACTAACAAATTTAACACACAAGTGTCAAAGTCTTATGAACATGTTCATAAGACTAAAGTCTTTTTGAACCTGTTCATATAAGAGTTGAATATTTCCACTTTTTTTTTTTTTTTTTGAAAGACTTCTTTTTTTTTTTTAGAAAAATAATAAGAGTAAATATTCAACTTTTTCAATTCCTTATAAAAAAAAGTTAATATTATTTGGTCAAATTTGGAATCTAGTCAACAATCCATTTTTGGATCTGACAAAAAATGGACAGATCTGAAGGCTAGGGTTCCGATCTTGTGCTCTGATGGTGTCGAAGATGAGTAGATTGGAGTTGGATGGATCGGAGTTTGCCACCGATTCGCAAATAAAATAATAATAATAAAAAAAACGTAGCAGCAAACAAAGTCGGCAATGAAGGCGAACTCGCCGACGTCTGAGGTAGATGACCGGAAAGGAAGGCAGAGGGAGCCGGTGACAGATCCGAGAGATAGAGGAAGCTCTTGATAGATCTGAGAGTGAGAGACACAGATCTGTAGAGGAAGAGGTGAAGTACAAACCGGTCTCCGGAGATGGGTTGAACGACGCCGGTGATGGTAGCCGGCGACGAAGGAGGAGTTAGGGTTTAGAGAGAAAGGAGACGAGCACGACTGAAGAGGATCCGGCCAGATCTGGAAGGAGAAGCCGGCGGTTGATGAATGAGGTCGTCGGAGTTACATTTTTCGGAGATGGTTCAAGAGAGAAGTTTGATTGTGTGAGTGTGTGTGATTTTTAGAGAGAGAGAGAGAATGTGTGAAAATATCAGAGGGAGGCTAGGGTTCTACATTGAGACAAGGGCAATTTGGGCATTTAGAAGTTTCATTAATAGGTTATGTGAGAGGCACATGGGTATGAGTAGGGGTGATCATGGTCCGGTCTGGTCCATTTATTGACAAAAAATCACAGAACCAGAACCGGAACCAATACGCTGGTTCTATAAAAATTTAGAACCGGAACCAAACCAATACTTGTTAGAACCAATACACTGGTTCTGGTTCTACTGCTCTGCTCTGCTCTGGTTCTAATCACTTGAATTGAAGTTTATTTGTTTTCAAATAAACCAATATTTGGGAGGGAGAGAGGCGGCGCAGTTGAAGAATCGAAGACTAAGGTTTCACTCTTTGGGTAAATTGAAAAGATGACATGAATTATTAAATATAAAAGTTGAAAAGTGAAACTGAATAAGGATTAGGAGTCTAGGACTTGATGGTGATTTGGGACTTTGGGGCTTGGGTTGGGTACAAAGTTACAAATAATTAAATGAGTATTTTTTTTATTAAGCAATTTAAATGGATCTTTTAAATATTATAATACAAAAATAAGTATATAATTTTATCAACAATATAATAATACATATAAAATAATATATATAGAATATATGCACAACTGGTCCGGTCCTGTTCTAACCAGAATTAATTTAACCAAGAACCAGGACCGAACCAATATACTGGTTCTATAATATTTTAGAACCGGAACCAAACCATATGTACTTGTCTGGTCTAGTTTTAGCTGGTCTGGTCCGGTTTCACTGGTCCGGTCCGGTTCCATAAAATTTTTGCTCACCCCTAGGTATGAGGGGTGTTTGAGGAATTTTGATCTCGGTCCAACTCCTTATCTGACAATTTGGTCTGGGCCTCTCCTTATGTGTAATAAAATCTGGGATTGGGGGCCCTTGGGGAATTTTTCCATTTTTAAAGGAATTAAGGGTGTGAGTGAGACGAAAATATATGGAAAAAAAAGGGATGGTTCCCTTGTAATTTTATTTATATTAAGCAAATTTACATAGAGGGTGACAACCAACCTTACCCTTTTAAAATTAAGGGGGAATATATAGGAGTCTTAACTAAAAAAATGCTAAAATATTTTGAGTTTATACCATATGAACCACGGGTCAAAACCGATGGTCTGAACCGCCGGTTTTAAAAGTTCACCCGGTTCAACGTTTCATCCGGTTCATGGTTTTCAATGATTTTTTAACGGTTCAGAATCCGAACACCCAGTTAGAGCTGTAGGATGGGCTGCTCAAGACACCACCGGCGTTCTATCCCCATTCACCTTTTCCCGAAGGTGATTTTCCATAATCTTTCAAAACCCAGATCTTGTTCTATTGTTTTAGTATGTGGCCAATCCTGGATTTTGTTTTAAGTTCCCCCCCCCCCCAAAAAAAAAAAAAATCAAAAAAAAAATCAAAGGGGTCATTATCCCCTTTATACCAAAGAATGGATTGGATTGTGATTGTGTATTTGTATTAAAATTTGTGTGTTTGAATGATGCAGAGAAACAGGGGAAAAGGATGTGAGGTTCAAGGTTTTGTATTCTGGAATCTGTCACTCTGATCTTCACATGGCTAAAAATGACTGGGGCATGCCGTTGTCTCTCTCTCTCTCTCTCTCTTTCTCTCTGGTTTTATCATTGAAAAAAATTCTGACTACATTCATATATGCAGACATGAAATTGTAGGAGAAGTGACAGAAGTAGGCAGTGGAGTAGAAAAATTCAAAGTAGGTGATATAGTTGGGGTTGGATGCCTTGTTGGATCATGTCACTCATGCACTAACGATCTTGAACAATACTGTGAGGCAGAAATGGCAGCCGCAGCCTTCTCTCTTGATGGGATTATAGATACAGTTTCTGCTTCTCACCCGATTGTGCCTTTGATCACATGTTTGAAGCCAGATGGGAAGCTTGTTATGGGACAGAAGATTGTGGCTGGAAGTGCAATGGGACTCAAGAAATGCTTGATTTTTTGGCTAAGCATAATATTACTGCTGATGTTGAGGTTGTCCCCATTGATTATCTTAATACTGCACTGCAATGGAGCGACTTGCTAAGGGGGATGTTCGTTATCGTTTTGTGATCAATGTTGCTAATTCGATCAACACCGAATAGATTGGATTAACATTATGGGGGCGCTACTGAAGAATAATCTTTATTGAAAGAAAGTGTTGTAGAGATAGTGTATGACAAAAGGATTTTGGGAGTGTGTATGTGTTCTTACATGGGTGTAATTTGATGTTGTTTTAGTTATAGAGATTGTTTGTATAAGCTACCATGCTGTTGGTAGAAGCTGTATTTCATCTCATCTTTGAATAAATTTTATGTTTTATGGTCCATTTTATCATAAAAATAAAAATGTGGAGTTATTGTCATCCACTGTCGCACATCACCAAATCTAAACAAATGTCAAATCCGAAAAAGAAAACAGAATTCGGAGTATATTTCTTTGCTCTCCCCAATTTGAAAATGTAAGAGACAATTATCCCACATCTTCTAAAGAGAGAAATATGGACTTGTATATAGACTTGAGGAGTTACTCCCCTTATCACCAATTTGTTTTAAGGTGGAACCTCCAACATAGTCCATTACCGGCCCATTCCAGCCCATGCTAACACTTGAGTCTCTCGCTTCTTCTTACCCCATCTCTAATTCTAAGGAGTTACTCTCAGCCGATCTATGGTGGCCTGACTTCCGCTGCTCCACGTTTCTGCTCCGCGCCACCCGATTAACAAGTCCACGTTAAGAGACAATTATCCCACATCTTCTAAAGAGAGAAATATGGACCGGTATTCCCACATCTTCTAAAGAGAGAAATATGGACCGGTATATAGACTTGATGAGTTACTCCCGGTATATAGACTTGATGAGTTACTCCCCTTATCACCAATTGGTTTTAAGGAGGGGGCGTGTAAGAGACAATTATCCCACATCTTCTAAAGAGAGAAATATGGACCGGTATATAGACTTGATGAGTTACTCCCCTTATCACCAATTGGTTCTAAAGAGAGAAATATGGACCGGTATTCCCACATCTTCTAAAGAGAGAAATATGGACCGGTATATAGACTTGATGAGTTACTCCCCTTATCACCACCAATTGGTTTTAAGGAGGGGGCGTGTAAGAGACAATTATCCCACATCTTCTAAAGAGAGAAATATGGACCGGTATATAGACTTGATGAGTTACTCCCCTTATCACCAATTGGTTTTAAGGTGGAACCTCCAATATAGTCCATTGCCGGCCCAGTCCAACCCATGCTAACACTTGGGTCTCTCGCTTCTTCTTACCCCATCTCTAATTCTAAGAGAAAATATGCTGGGGAAGAAAATTTAGTCGCTATGGTCCTATGGAGTTATTGTCATAAACAGGAAAATGATTTACTGCCCACCTAAAAATTACTCTACTTTAAAAAATAATTGTCAGCTCAATTGATTGTTTTTTTTTTTTTTTTTTTTTTTTTTTTACTTTTTGACTAAAAATTATGGAAAATTTAGTTGTCATGAAATTTTTGAAAAACTAGTATTTGATAGGATTGTTAATGTTCTATCAATAGTATTTTTTTTTAATCTGAAAAATAAACAAATAAAAATTTAATCAAAACTGATTATAAATTTAATGAAAAGTCAAAATACGACCATCTATTTAGGAAAAAGTACATCATATTTTATCAAGTTTAACACCGATCCAAATCTATAAGCTCATGAATGCAGGCCTACCAATTGATATCAACTCTTAATAATCCCCTCAGGTGTGACCTTACGAGTATCACGTGGTGCAATTGTGCATAATTCATTTGGGTAAGCATGGGTAAGCAAGGGCGACTATTTGAATAAGCAACAATAACACTCTATTACTCTATCTACAAGTGTTACACCAGTGCGATGCACGGGCTGATACTATGAATTTAAAATATTGAAATTAAAATTTATACTATGAATTTAAAAGATTGAAATTAAAATAAATTTATCGGGAAAACGAAAAGCTTTTTATACATTATTGAAACAATAATAATTATCTTACAAAATGATGCTTATTTTTTTTTTACAAAACAACTAAAGCAATCTTTTACTACCCATTTAATTGTATGTATTTTTTGAAGAAAATTTATTTGCATGACAGTTATAAACATAACGAACTTATTATTAAGCACAAAAGAAAGAAATACAAAAATATACAAAAACTTATTGAAAAATTTAGAAGCCCATTTGTTTGAGGCCTTAAATTATGTTTTCTTTTTGGCATTTTGAACCCTGCATCAAGGGGCTTTTCCCTATGACTTTTGTTTGTCTCGTTCCGACGTTCGATTTGATATGCGGTGCATTCTGTAGTTCATCCGGAGTCAAAAGTTACGCCGGTTTCCGAGCAAGCACGCAAGTGAGTCCAAAAACTTCAACGCCCTAATGTCCGCATCAATTAGTATTTTTTCACTATATATTGATCAAAATTAAATATTTTTACTAAATAAAATATTTAAAAAAGTATCATATAAAAGTCAAATTACATGCAAAGTTGACAACTTGTACCAAATTAAAGATAATGACAAATTTATCCTTATTTAGTGGACATTACACATTTGCCCGGAAAGTGACATATTTGGGAGGAAAGTGACATAGTATTTTGGAGGGAAGTGACTTACTTGTTATTAATATAGTATATAGATTTGTAGTTTTCTACTATATATTGACTAAATTTTATTTTTTTCATTAATTTAACAAAGTGCTCCCTCCGTCCACCCGAAATATGATTTTGGTAAACTTGACTTTACTTTGACCAAGCCTTTTGAAGAAAATATAATAATCAAAATAAAAATTTAAAAATTATTATTCTATCCTAATTAATAATACTCTCAATAACAATTGTTAAATTTATCTTAGGATAATTATTTTTTATTTAAATTTTTGAAAAACTATCGTATAGAAATAAATTTATATGCAAAGTTGACTACTTGTCCCAAATTAAAGATAATGACATATTTATCCTTGTTTAGTGGAGTGACTTTCTTGTTATTAATATAGTGTAGATATAGTGATATATATACATGCAAAGTTGACTACTTGTCCCAAACTTTAGCCCTTATTTCTAATTTACCCTTAAAAACCATTACTTACTAATTTGGCTAACTTTAGACTTTAAAAATGACAAAATTAAAACATATGACTGAGATAAAACCCCTAAAATTTTGACCTTAGATTGTCACCCCCCCCCCCCCCCCCCCCCCCCCCCCCCCCCCCCCCCCCCCCCCCCCCCCCCAAACCCCCAAAAATAAGTATATTTTCAAAGAGATTTTTTTTTTTCGAACAAACAATGTACCAACCAATTCATCAAGTAAAGTTTAAAACAAATAAGGAAGCAGTACTGCAATGCAAACGTGGCAACGTGATTTTTCTTTATTATTATGTACACTCGAGTAGTACTCAATTACCTCTTTTCTTCTTGCAAATACCCTTTAACAATTTGCCCATTTTACTTTTACATGAAAATTGAAATTTAAAGATAATATATATACTTTAAAATATTATGGTGGGAATTATTATTATGATGGAAAAGAGGTTGTAAAAATGGATATTTATAAGTGAAACTTACAATTTAAGAAAATTTATAAATGTGACAATTCAAAAATATATAAATATAAAAGGTGTTATGGACCAAACTGAAAAAAAGAGAGGAAAAAGTGTTAACTGGCAGAAACCGCCAGATAGAACCGGGATTCGAGAACCGGATTAGGGCGGATCGAATACGGATATGACTTTCCGCAAACCGGGAACCGCTAGTTTTAGAACCGGGAACCAGAAACGGAACCGTTTGAGCATGTTTAATTCTTTATTACATTTTGCCAAATTGCATTTATCAGTATTTTATTTCTTTAAAAAGAACATAACAAAAACAGAGAAAAGAGTGGTAATAATTGAGTAAACTACCAAAGTGACCCGCGTACTATTCAAGATTATCATATTTACCTCCGTACTATTGAAACAAACAATCTAACTTGCGTACTATTTATAAATTAATCAAATTGACCCAAATCGTTGATGAATGTTATAAAAGTTAACTGGCATTAATAATTTAACGGACAGTACAATCAACATATTCAAATCAACCCCATAAATATAAAGGGCTAAAATGAAAATTTTAATTTAGACATTAAGCGAAGCCCCCTTTTCTATACAGGCTATCCCCAGATCTACATCTGTATAAATTTTTTAGACCCAATATATTTCTCAAACTTCTTCTCCGGTCACTCTATTCCCACCGACCGCCACCCGACTACCCTCTCCTCCTAGACTTTTCTTCCCTGTTGGAATAAGGGTTTTTCCCATGAATGATTGCTCCAGGTCGACTCATTCCGGCTCGCAATCATGCACAATCGAAACTGCAACAGTAACAGAGAGCTTGAGTTCCGGTGAAAAATTTCTGCTCCGGCGGTATTGAAAACATTTAGTGGCGAGCCTTTAAAGATCAACAATCACTGAAAATTAGAGACACGAACGGGTTCGATCGCCGGCGAATTTCGGGAACTGTGTATGTAAATTTGGGGATTGGGCTTCGACAGATTGGGATTTGGAAGAGGGCGTATTAGATCCAGGGTTTTATCATTCCCCATCCCCTTTCCCGTTCCTACCTTCACCATCAACCAACCCATCCCTTTCTGCCAACCCATCAGATCTCTCCAATTTCTGGCGACCAACAACAACCTCCACCTAAATATCTGGTCCACCCCCCCTTTCTTGTCTCACCCCCTCTTCGTCTACACTCTTTCTTCCTCTGTGATGCAACATTGCAACTCCCTTCCTTTCTGTAAGTTTTGATTACATGATGTATGAGGGCTTTCATGAAATTAATGGTGACGGTGGTAATGGGGATGAAGGTGGTGAAGTGGTGGTGGTGGGTTAATGAAAGTATAATTTTTACATAATTTTCATTTGATATAAATTTTATTCCTGTTTATTTAAACCATAAGTATTTTAAAAGACTAAAATTAATATAAATATTAATAAGGATGAAGAACAACAGTAGCAAATGGCGGTGGTGTTTGTGTTAGAGAGAAGTTGTGATTTCTCTCCAAATTTAGTTTTTGGTAGAGATAGAAAGGCTTGGTCAAAATGATTTGGGTGGTGAAATTTGAGCAGGTTAGGAGTTTGTTTTGCTAGGGGGAAATTGAAAAGTTTGGTAATAATATCTGTTAAATTATTAACGCCAGTTAACATTTATTAACACTCGTAACGATTTTGGTTAATTTTGTTAATTTATCAATAGCACGCATGTTACTTTTGTTGTTTCGATTGTACGCAGGTCAAAGTGAAAATCTGTAATAGTACGCAGGTTAATTTGGTAGTTTACTCGGTAATAATTACAGGAGTACTACCGATTAAAACGAAAATCAAAATTTGGGGGAAAAATGAAGATGAATCTCTGAGGGGGCGAACAACAATCAGAAAGAAAATGACGGACTCCATTGATGAAGAGTCCAGTTTTTATGCCGAGGCGTCAACTTTGAGTTCGCATTTCGCTTGGTAAACCAACAATTCGATGCAACAGCTGGTAATCTGTTCATTTTTTTATTTTTTTTATTTTTTTTTCAGCGTATTTTTATTGTAGCCGTACTTGTTCTAGAATCTGTAGTTTGTCAAGTTCATTCAAGAGTAGTCACTTTGTCTGGAATTGGTTCGTGTATGATTTTTTTAGGGATATGCATGGGTATATGGTTGATAATTGTTTGATTATCTAGTTTGGAGCTCTGTTATGGCTCGAAAGTTGCTGAGTGAGTGAATTCATGTGTTTATCCTTTCCAGTAAATACTCCCTCCGTCCCGGACTAAGGTTCCTAGTTTGGTTCGTTTGCACGGAGATTAAGAAAAAATAAATGTTGTGAGTTTGAAAAGTAAAGTAAGAGAGATAAAGTGGATAGAGAATTTTTGTTGTGAGAATCACAAGTGTGTCCCATTGTCCATTTTAAGTAATAAAGCAACTAAAAACCTTACTCTGAGACAAACCAAAAAGGAAAGCAAGAACCTTCGTATGAGACAGAGGGAGTATGTGGTATTGAATTCAAGCTGTTTTAGCGTCATTGGATGTGTGTGTGAGCTGTAGTAGATTTTGTGCGTAAGAGGGTTTGAGGAAGAGGGAAGAGAGGGAGGGAGGGAATGGGATAAGGTGAGAGAGTTGGAAGTAGGTACTAAGCATTGTAAATGAATTTGTCGAGGGATTATAAGAGATGGAAACCAAGTTGGATTTTTAGGACTTGTGAAAGATATTGGGAGTGTGTGGAAAAAGAACACAACTTAAATTTATCTTGATACAAATCTAGAAATTCGGATCTGCATTCCATAATTAAGCACCACTATAATATAGTGAAACTAGTCAATAAATTATTAGTTTCCAAGGCTCCCTTGTATATGCAATTTGATGTAGAATTTGATTTCTGTATGCTATTTAAGATAATAAAGTGTGCTTAGTTGCGTTACTGTTGAGAAATAACTCCCCATTCTACTAGTGAGCAGCAATTCTTAGAAAGAACTCCTTAGTCTCTCACACTTCTTTATCATAAAGGGGTTTGTAAACTGACCCTTCTACTTCAGAATTCTAAGTGTAGAAATTTGTAGAATTTAGATTAGATTTCTGGTGCTATGGTATTGGAGTCTGGAGTTATAAGAGAGTTTTCTTTCCCTTGTCTTTGAGTTGAACGCTTGCAGCTCTCAGCGTCATCTGCTTTTGTTGTTTCAAGCATTGTTTTTCAGATTCTATTAATTGCTCTTAACCAAAATAAATGTCCTTATCAACTTTACACAAGTTTTAAGGAACGTTAACTGTGTGAATCTCATTCAATACACTGAAATTGTCCTAGCGGGGTCAAATCAGCGGGGCTCATTACATTTTCTATCTGACTAATAAAGAAGTACTTTAAACAATTGGCCTATGGTAACAGGGGACTTTATTATGCCCAAATTGGAATTGGGAACTCTTATTTTGTGATGCGCAGAGTAATGGTTTTGGTTTATGAAGGGTTATCTGATGACTGCAGCTTGGCTATAAATATAGGGTTCCCTTTTTGTTTGTTTGTTTGTTTTCTGTCAATCATTTTATTGTTCTTTTGTTTTTGATTATCTTCTCTTATTCATCTAAGATGACTTTGCATCGTCAGTAGAACCATGAGTTTCACCTCTAGAGCCAGTGAGGCTCCAGCTATACTACAGTTGCAGCAATGGGGAGCATCTGGACTTCAACTTAACCTTTCACAGTTTCGTGAAGCTTTCCTATCTCCAACAAGGGAGTTGCTATTATTACTATCTTATCAATGTGAAGCTCTACTCCTTCCTCTAGTCAAAGGTGAATACGATGACTCAGTTGCCTCTACTGTGAGTGTGCTATATCCTTGCTGATTAAGTATTTGATTTATCTCTTTCCTCTCCAGATGACGCCATAAGTAGCAATGATTATCATGGACCTCTTCAGAATCCCAGTTTCTTAGACTCTTATTCACCAAAGTTGGCATCATTTAGTAGGTCAGATTCGCAGGATAAAATTTCACTCAATTCTGAAACAACTGAAATTGATGACTCAAAATCTAATGGCTACCTGTTAGTTTGTGATGTAAATTCACTTGCTTGGGGTATATGTGGTGATTCGTATGACCAGCATGAGGCAGCTTCATTTAGAGAAATTCTTCTTGTGTCTGGAAGCCATGGGGTGACAATTCATGCTTTCCGTCAACCCCCTGAAACCAATGGCTTGACTGAATTTGCTCAGGAGGGTGAAAGTGGAGGAGGTAAATGGGTGGAATGGGGGCCATCTACTGCCTTACCTTATTGTTCGGGTGTAAATAGGACTCAAAGAGCGGGGAAAACTCTTGATACTTCTTTTATGGGAGCTGGGGAGGATGACTCATCAAGAAAAGATACTCAAAAGAGATGGTTGCGCTCTTTTTTCACAAAAGTTGATACATCAAAATTTAAAGGTTACTATTGGACCAAGTTCCCAGAGAGGTCACAGTACCCATCCTCAGCTGGGATCGTTTCATTTGGTATTTTCGACAGTGATTCTGGAATTTGGAGATTCATATTTGATCGCACTACAAACTTAAATGAAAAAGAGACATTCAGCGATTCAGATCCTTCGGACGGTAGCTTCTCATACAAATGCAATAAAGTGTTTGCTAGCAGTTCACAGGACTTGTTAGGGTTTGCCTTAACGCTGGTGGATTCCATACCTGTCAACACCACAAATGAACCAGAAAAAAACTGGAGAAGATTCGTACTTGTTGCTAGGATAGGCAGCTGGGGAATACAGTGGATTAGCTCGGTGAAGCTTGATGAGTATGTAAACGTTCCGACGCTTGAATGGGCAGACTTTGGATTTTCTGATAAATTTCTTATTTGTCTTAATGTGACTGGATTACTCTGCATTTTTGGTGCTAATACTGGTGACTACGTAGCCCAGATAGATCTATCGCAAATATATGGATGTCACCCTCAATTTCATTCTCATGAGGAAGAAACTGTCCAAAGTGACGTTGTTTGCAGAAGTACTAATATCAAATCTAAAGGAGAGAATACACTGTCTTGTCGACCAGGGGAATTTGTTCGTAAAACTATGTTTAGAAGACTACTAGTTGCTTCAGATACCTTAATGTTAGCTGTGATTGATGAATGTGGTGTAGTTTATACAATATGTGTTAATGACCATATCCCAGGTATAAATAACTCAGTTGAGAAAGCGCTCCCACAATATGAGAGGTTAGGGGTTGGAACAATGGTCGGTTGGGAGGTTGGCGGTGCTGAAATTAGCCACCGAAGGCAGTTATCTAGTCTTTCTCCATTAAAGCATACAAGTCAGTTTAACCATAACATTGGGAGTATTGAGCTTCCTAAATTCCAAGATGGTATGAAAAAGACCGAGTCATTTATCACTAGCTTCACTTCTGCATCTCAGATAATAGAAAATAATTTTGAAAGTGGTGAAGTACCATCTCGTTCTATGAGAAGTATATTTGTCCCGACAGATAGATATACCGGAGATGATATTATCTTCTTTTCTACATTTGGAATCACCCGGCTTATCAGTGAACAAAAGACAATGAGAAATATCTGCTCCCAGATTGTCCATTTCAACTTGTATGTAGACTTGTATATAAAGGATGACATAAGCTCTGGCTCAGAAGATCAGAGACTTTCTGCTGGAGAAGCTGTTGGTTGCATATTTCAAGGATGTTTTTATTTGGTGACAAATGCTGCATTTTCAGTAGTTCTTCCTTCAATTGCAATTTCTTCAGATTACATCCCCATTGAAGCCATTGGATATCGGCAGACCAATATTAATACTGGCAATGCTGGTCATGCCTGGGACCTTTTTGAAATGAAAGGATCTAAGCAACCTTGGCCATCCTGGAAAATAGAAGTTTTGGACAGAGTTCTTCTGTATGAAGGCCATGAAGAGGCAGACCGCTTATGCTTCAAAAATGGTAAAGAGTTTTATGGCTGGATTTTTTTTTTTGCCCCCATATCTTAAAGCCAGACAATGGCCACGTTATGGTTACTCGAAATTGCTAGTTCATTTCTTATGCCATAACGTGCTGCCTAAAGTTGTGTCATTCATTCTTAGTTATTTCGGTGGTGCAAGCTAAACAACTTCAGTAATATGATCTTCTAGTTCTGTAATTTGTGTGTTTAGTTCTAAATTATTCCGAGTATTTTGAGTGCTCGACACTTTAGAGTTACTTTTCAGGAAAGTAGAGTAAATGAAACTAGCAAACACTACAATAAGAGGATGAGAGGCCATTGAACAAGAGTAAATAGATGAGTCATAAACTAAAACAAAAGGAAGCTAGGAAATTAACTAAAGTCCAATCATGATGGATCCTAGATGGGATCCCCTAAATGAATACAGTTACCTATACCGTGTTAAGACTCCAAGAGATTGAGCGATTGCTAAATATTATGGAAGTCCTCTCTGTAAAAATAAAAAAAGGATAACAAACTCCTCCGTTGCTGAAAGCAAAGGCTAGCATCAGTGCCCCTGCTGAATCTTCTTCAAATATTCACATGGATGAATAAAGATATAGGTCCAAGGCTTATTAAAACATGTTGCTAAGTACACACTTAACAATAGATAAATATAAATTCCTTAGATTGCAACGCATGCTTACACGTCACCCCAATCTGGGAGTCTTCTTAACGCTATGTCCCATTACATGTCCATATTGAGCTTATTAAGAACCAGCGGCAAGGCTCTAATATAAATGAACTTTAACTTTACACGATTGAGGAGAGTGAAAAGTAGCCAGTTTAAGCAAACAAATAAGTGAGATGAGAAAACAAAGATAATACAAATGTGGGTCCTCCCAAATCGAAAAAATGCTTAAGGGAGAAGATTTATCAAGTTAAGTGCCTCCTTAACTGCCTGGTTGAGTATTGTACAAAAGAAGTGAAAAGTCCTAGAACGGGACACCCTCTTGGATCCACCATTGCACAATGAAAATCTTATTTTGGGATGGCGTAACAAATCTTTCTTCTGAGCTATTTAGTGCAGAGAGAAGCCTAATCTCTGCCAAGCACAATTGTACAAGCTCAGCAGTGCTGCAGTTTCGATGGGTAGGGTACTTGTGTCCACTGTTTTGCTTCTCTTACATTCTTAATCAAAATCCAGTAACTGTCTTCTATATTTGATTCTTTGATGGGATTGCTTTGGAATTTAGAGAACATAGAAATCTGCCTTAGCTCAGTTGTAACCTGATTCATGCTGTCCAGGGTAGAAAAAATGAATGTGTCAGCATACTAGTTTGACTTTTGTTATGAAAGGGTAAAGAAACAGCTCCATCACTTATCAAGTATTCTATCTTTTGGTGAAAATAAGAAAGAGAATGTACAAATAATATAGAGATTGAGATGTATACAGTCCAATCACCTCTCCTTGTCTGTTTTCCTTTAAAGTTTAAATGAGCAGTGCCTATAATCTGTTAGAATGAAAAAGAATGTTTACATTCTATTTCTTGTAAATTTTGGAAATGATACCCCAAATCACAAAACTATTTAATCATCTGTTACTTAAATGAATTGGTGAAGTTAAGATGGGGCATGAATGTTCCTCCTTCACAGAAAGATTACAAACTGGACTCATAGAGACATAATCAGAGTTCAGACAGATGCATGATTCAGATAGGAAGACAGAAAAAGCTTATCAGTGAGAGAAGATGTTAAAGAGAAAAAGAAGAGAGGAGTGGATTACACATGGGAGGTGCTTCCCCTTATACACACACACACACACACACACACACACACACGTATACTCCCTCCGTCTTTTTAGTTTGTTCACATAGGTTTCAAGGAAAATTGTTTATTAGTAGTTGAGTGGGTGTTGTGAGTATGGGATATGTAAGTGGGGTTGGAATTGTGAGTGGGATAGTTGTTGTGAGTATGACAAGTGGGTCCCAATGAATAAAGAATAATATAAACTTTCTTTTTTGGGGTGTGAACAATCAAATGAGACACCCAAAATGGCAAAAAGTGAACAAATAAAAAAGACGGAGGGAGTATATGTATGTATACTGTACTCATCCGGTATCAAAACTGTGCTTTCACGCAATCAGTTATTTTATCATATTCGATGTTTTACGCACTTCGACCGTCAACAGTATGATATATATTTATGTATACATTCATTTTTGAATTTGATGATTACTTTCAAATTCATGTCAGATTGGAACATCAAGATTTCTCGGATGCGTCGCTTACAAGTAGCTTTGGACTACTTGAAATATGAGGAAATCGAAATGTAAGATTTATGGTGTTTCTGCCAATCATTTATTATTAGCCTTTTCTGATCCATTTTGTTACTACTCTTTAATCATTGATTCTTATGATTAGCAGATGATACAATACCCTATGGTTGGGATATGATTATGGTCTTATCGGAAGTTAAGGAACTTCTTTATTAATTAATATGTTATAGTATGCTTTCTTTCAGGATACATATTATTTACAACAAGTGTCTAACATCATTTTTCTTCCCTATTGACGTGGTTTCTCATAAGGGCGAAAATGGCTCTTTGCACCATTGTTGCTCTTTCACCCTCATCTGTTTTTGTTTGTTGTCTTATCTATGGTACATTTTTCTTTGTTCTAAAAACAAAATCCTATTTTTGCTTCTATTTGCGGATAAGCCCCTCTTTTAAATCTTCGTTTTCTTCCTAAATTTACATGATGGGAGGATGAGGAGGTACTTAATTCGTAGAAAAAGTATACTTAATGGCCGAACGACCTTAGACAATCCTTCCTCATCTTATCATCTATGGATGAAACTCTTTTTTCTTCCTAAACACCTCATTCCCAATTGATCATTTCTTGTATCACCACACTTCCTGAGTAGCATACGCATCTTCACCATACTCATCTTAGGAACATGAAACTGTTTAACCTTCATTACCATATAATAGTGCATGCCTAATTGCCGTGGTTAGAATTTTCCTTTTAATGCATGGGCATGCTGGTATCACATAGAAATCCTATTGCACTCTTTTATATCGACCAACCTGTTTTGATTCTATGAGCCACATCTCCATTCAATTCTTCATCATTTTGGATAGTAGATCCTAGATAGCAAAATAAAATCCAAACCTTAGACAATCCTCCCATCTAAGGTGATCGCTCATGCTCCCTTCTTCCAACCCAACTTAGCGTACATTCTAGTTAGTTGGTCTTGCTTGGTCTCAACCTAAAACCTCAAAACTCCGAAGGCTGTCTCTACGATTCTAACTTACTTTTAATTCATTCTTTTGTCTCATCAATCAACACAAGATATGCGAGCATCAAACATCACAATATATCGTCCTTTTTAATTGACTTTGCCAATTCGTCCACAAAAAGAGAAAAGATTAAGTGCAGAACCTTGACGCACTTCAGTCGTAATAGGAAACACTTCATGTTTTCCCGTCACTAGTTCGCACACTCTTACCAACTCCGTCATATATGTCCTTAATGATTTCAATATATTTCCTCGAAATGCCTTTCGTTGCTAAAGACTACCAAAGTACCTCTCTTGGTACTTTATCATAGGTCTCCAAATAAATGAAAACCATATGTAAATCATTCATTTTCCCCTGATAGTTCTCCATTATCCGTCTCATAAATATATTGCCTCCATAGCCGATCTTCCTCGCGTAAGTCCAAATGGTTCTCCGAGATCTTCACACTTCTCCTTAGTCCTTGTTTCTAAAGTTTTATAGTACAACTAATTAGATTGATCCCCCTTGATAGTTGGCACAATCTTCGACATTACCTTTGTTATTGTACAAAGGTATTAGAGTACTTTTTCTCCACTCTAATGACATCATTTCTCCATATCGTGTTAATAAGTGTTGTTAATGATTCGATTCCTCTCTTTGGAAAACATCTTTATACCTCAATAGGTGTGTCATTATGCCTTACTACTTTCTTCAATCACATATTTTCAATGCGATTTTCACTTCACCCTTTTGAATTCTCCGCATAAATTCTGGATTAGCCATACTTGAAGGATGTTTAAATCTCCAATATCTTGCTCGTGATCGCCGTTATCAAACTACAACTTCCATCCATCTTTATCTCCGACCAGAACGCTTTGGTCTATATCCTTCACACATTTAACCCTCCCAATGTTTTGTATCATCATATCCCTCATACGAGCAAGTCTATAGTTACTTCTTTTATACCCTATCTACTATTAGTGCTTGATTCACCTTTGCTCTTGCATTTGGAATTGTCGTTTTTTGCTTCTGTTCTATCCTTCTTATGCTTCTCATAGTTCTCAATTGCTCCTACATTCCCCAACAATTTATAGCATTCTCGCTTGCCCTTTATCGCTTGCCTCATTTTTAAAATTTTTTAATGTTATTATTATTATTATGGTTATTATTATTACTCCCTCCGCCCCAGTTTAAAGTTCTTAGTTTGACTATGTACGCTTATTAAGAAACTAAGGCAAAAACAAAGGAAATGAGTCAACCAAAAGTAGTGAGTGAAGGATATAAATGTCCAAAACACTATTCATGAAGCAAGTGGGTGAAAGCAAGTTAGGTAAGTAATGTTTTTTTGTAATTAAGTGAACTTTTTGAGGGCAAGATTCTCCAAAGCACTATTCATTCTTTTCCATTTATGGAATAAAGCAACTAAGAACCTTAAACTGGAAAAGACCAAAAAGGAAAGTAAGAACCTTAAACTGGGACAGAGGGAGTATTATTTTTGGTTGTTTCATCAACTTGTGAGTTTTTATATGTTAGAAGAATCTGTAGGTTGGACATGAAGTTTGAATTTTCTGTTCCTTTTTCTGGTGGACAGTTCTTTAGAAATGCTTGCGGGCGTGAGTTTAGCGGAAGAAGGTGTCCTGAGATTGCTCTTTGCTGCTGTCTATCTGATGTTTGATAAAGTTGGTAATGATAGTGAGGTCTCCGCTGCATCAAGGTATGCTGTCCTTCGCGTTCATCATGTATAATCACAAATCTTATGGACCTTAAAATCAGTAGTAATAGGATTGCCCAGGTTTCGTTTTCTGGTTTTCTGGATCAAAGATTTAAGTTTTGTTTAGAGAACTCTTTCAAATAAAATCCAGCAGCTTATATCTCATGAATTCTTCAAAAGCTTGTGACACGAGTTCAGTTTGAGAAATTTCCTCTTCAGTAATTTATCATTTCTAGAAAATAAGCATTAAAAAGTGGCATTGGCCACATTAAGTTACAAACCCTTCAAAGATTATATAACAGCGGTAAGTCCTTTTTTTAATCCAGCGTACTTTGTCTTGACTCACTTTTACCATTATACTATTTCTTCAAATGCAATTGTATTTGTTTTTCACTTGCACCAAAAATTAACATCATCATTCGTTTTGTAACGACAGAGCTTATGTGGCATCCACACCAACATGATCAATTGTGTGCCAAGCCACATCAGCAGAATTGATGATTGACTTGGCTTGCCATGTAATCAATCATGCTTATATGGCAACCACGTTAGCTTAATATGATGATGTGACACACCATTCAACTCCACAGTTACAAAAAATTAACGGTCTGAACTTTTAAATCAAAACAGAAAGAGAATCTTAAGTACAACGGCTTTATAAAAAAACAGTACAATGGTTAGTAAAAATAGACCAAAAGTACGATAGGCAAAAATGAAGTTATCCTATTTACTATGATAATTAGAGAGGGCCTGAGAATTTGTATCAAGCCTTAGTTCTCCTCATATGCGACCTTAGCTACGGCATGAAGAGATAAGCAAATTGCAGCAATAACTCATCACAAACTAAGCAAGTGCCTATTTGTGCACTAAAAGTAGCGGGAAAGCAAATGCAAACCCGAAGCAGCGTAATCTGAACTTTAATACTCATGTTGGGCTACCAACTCAGTTTAAAGAGTATGGGTTAGAGAGAGGCCCAACAGGCAACAATAGATATCAGGTCTGAACAACAAGTATACCGTTAATAACTTCTCTGTCATATGGCCGAATCGCCCTCAGCTTTTTTTTTTTTAGTTTAGTAATCTTATTCAATTTATGTTTTTATTATTTATTTCCGTATGTTTTTTCATGATACATACAGGCTTCTGGCATTGGCAACCCGCTTTGCAATCAGAATGATACGTAAATATGGACTATTGCAGCAAAGAAAGAATGCATTCATGTCAAAGGGATTTAGGGGAATGGAAGACTGTTATCTTCCAATGCTTTTGCCTGACAATGAACATAGCGAAATTGAAAATTCAAGAAGGCTTCAGGAGATGGCTCAGTATCTGGAAACCATTAGAAATCTGCAGTGTCGGCTTAGTAACAAATTTAACAGACCATCTCAAAGATTGGTATTCCTTTGTGGCTCTGCCTATCTGTACTTGTTTACTGCTTTCACATCTTTTCTCAAATGGACTGATCTCATCTGACTTATTTTGACAGACGGATGGTTCAGGGGCATTGAGTTTGTTAGATTCAGAGTTAGCACAGGATGATGTTGAACATTCAAATCCTTCCACAAATGCATTATTGTTGGAGACTTCCAATCAACAAGAACTTTCATCTGTGGCATCTGTTATGAATTTGACTACTAAAAAACTTGCTTTGATGTCAGTGGATTCCTTTGACTCCAAAGCTGATTTGAATCTGGAGAACTCTGGGGTAGCATCTGTCCTGGGACCAGAAAGAAATGTTTCAGGAAGGATCACTTTTCCCTTTGAAAATCCCAAGGATATGATTGCGCGCTGGGATATAGATAATTTGGACCAAAAAAACATTGTCAAAGACGCCTTAGTTTCTGGTCGTCTTCCTCTGGCAGTCCTCAAATTGCATCTTCGTCATCTAGGAGATACAATCACTACCAGTGAGCCTCATGATACGTTCAGCGAAGTTCGTGACATCGGAAGGGCTATTGCTTATGATCTGTTTCTAAAGGTAGCTTGTGAAATGGTTATCTGGATGACTAGGGTTTTTCCTATGCTGTTCTAAATGTTTTACGTTCTATAGGATGAAACTGGACTTGCTGTAACAACACTTCAAAAGCTTGGAGAGGATGTGGAAAGTTGCCTCAGACAGCTGGTTTTTGGCACAGTCAGGAGATCTCTTCGGGTGCAAGTGGCTGTAGAGATGAAAAGATATGGTTATCTTGGACCATATGACTGGAAGATTTTGGACGGAACATCACTTATCGAGGTAAGCTGGTTTGTATACGATCTTCCACACCAAACCGCTTAGATTCACAATTTTAGTTTTACGGATTTAAGCTGACAGTTCGTTGTCTTTATGGAAAGAGGGTGTACCCTTGCTGTAGTTTTTGGAGAACATTTTCTGCCCGGCAACTCGAGTTGGTGGTAACAGAGAGTAGAAATGCACCTGAAGATATCAAGCTACGGCTGTTACACTCACCATCTGACAGTTTTGCCATAGCCTGTGGCGAGGTTGACGGGGTTGTGTTAGGCTCATGGGCGAATGCCAGTGAACATTCTAGCATTCCTGTGGTCGATGATGACAGCACCCATGCTTTTTATTGGGCTGCAGCTGCAGTCTGGTCTAATGCTTGGGATCAGAGAACTATTGATCGCGTAAGTCTGTATTTTATGTGCTATCATTTTTGTCTCCTAAAGGTTTATTCAATTGAGCTTGAAATTATGATGCTTGATACTACTCGGAGGTAGATAACTAGCTATCCCAGTTTCTTATCTGTGTTGAATTCAATTTGTCGACTTTGCTAAGAATGTATACTATGGAAGTTCTCTTGTAATGCCTCGACATGACCACACAAGTTTTGCAGTTAAATATTGAGAAAGCCCTACTTTCTGTTGGTTTTAATGTTACTTTGCGTGATTGAATAGGCTTATTGTTTTTTCTTATTTTGTTACCTATTTCCTGTTTTCTTTCTGAACTCCTCGCATCACTAATCTCATAACCACAAAGTCAATTCCTATTTATTTACCGTACTTGGACACCTGTTACCATTGTTTCTTGTAAGTTAATTGTTTAGAATTGAGTTTCAATGTTTCATGATGTAAATGTTATGTGAGATTTACGATTTGAGAGAAACAAATAATCGAGCATGACTACTTTATGCTTGATTCTTTTATCAGACCAGAGGTTTTGATATGTTAAAAATGCACTTTTTGCAACCTTTTCAAAGATAGGGCTAAAATTATGATGAGTTACAATCTAGGAAGCAATCAGTCCATTAACACTTTATCCAGTTAGCGTTGAGGACAACACTATTGTGAGTGTACAGTACTAGTGTGTTTGTGTGTATAACTTGTAGAGATTTCAAGAATAGTTAGAAAGTCCTTATGTGTTAATCTTATGGTTAGATTCACAATTTCTTCCCTTTTGCATTCTAATTTACCACATATGATACCGTTGTTGCAACTCGTAGAGACCACATGGAAAGATGATTGAAGAATTAAGAACGGTAGAAAAGAGTACCTTTGAACATATGATAAGTTACAGAGGGCTTGCTCATGGGTCTTTCTCATCATAGTAATGCATTTAATTTATATAATATAACTCCACTCAAGTCAGCGCATTTCTGTTCCAATTGCTTGGAAATTGATACACGAGTCCTTTTTAGCCATTCAGTTATATATTTCTTTATCGTTGTCATTCATCTTACTTTTGTTCTTCTCAAACCTCTATTCTAAGTTGTTGACATAATTATTATATTACTTTCAGCAATGCTCTCATGAAACTTCTTTGATGCTTACAAACAATGGACCGTGATAGTTAACTTCAAAATGTGAAGCCATTTTCCATTTATAAACTTGAAGGCACACCCAACATGAAACAGCTCTAATAATTATTCTTCTTTTTAGTTCGTATTTTCCGGTTATCTTCTTTCCAAATTTTATGTTTCGTTACTCAATAAGTAAATGACAATCATATGTGACAAAAATTAAATAAATCGTGAGAGGACCCTCTGGTATGCTTCAGCTCTTAGCTTGCAGAGAGTGCATTTCCTTGTTCTTTGGGCTGGTGATCTTGCTGCTATGTTTTGTTTGGTAGTTGTTTACTGCTGTCTTTGCTTCTCAACTTGAGTTTCTGTGTGCTTTTACACAGATTTTTGCCCAGAGTCATGAATAGTTTTTAGCTTGGATTGTTGCTTAAAAGGTTTACTTAATTGATTATTTTTTTGTTTCTCACTGTATAGATAGTGCTGGGTCAACCTTTTCTTATGGGTGTTAACATATTGTGGGAGTCGCAACTTGAGTACTGCATATGCCACAATGACTGGGTAGAAGTTTCCAAGCTCCTAGATATGATTCCATCATATTCTTTACCTGGTGGAGGCCTCCGAATCAGTTTGGAGAATTTACACTCTACTTCTGTTGCTGGATGCAATAGGGAATTCAGGGACTACAGAAACTATGTTTGTTCTTTTGAAGATTTGGATGCTGTATGCATTGATGTTCCAGAAATCAGAATATTAAGGGTTTCAGCTGATATTATGCCCTCCATGTGGTTGAGAACGCTTATGGAGAAACAGCTTGCTAAGAAATTCATTTTTCTGAAGGAATACTGGGAAGGTACGACGGAAATAGTACGTTTTTTGGCACAGTCAGGCTTCATCACTAATGTGTCTGAAGCTCCATTGTTGGATGAGTTGGTGGAGGGTTCACCTGAGCTGAACTTCTCAAACTCTAGTGAAGGTAGTAATCCTGATGCTCTGAATGGTTTGCACAAACTTGTTGTATATCACTGCTCTCAACAAAATCTTCCAAACCTCCTTGATCTTTACCTTGATCACCACAAGTTGGCTCTAGATAATGAAGCTCTATCGCAAGTTCAGGATGCTGTGGTAAGTTAATTTTATTGACTTCATTTTTCATCTATATAGGTTGGAATGGAGATTGTATGGTGTGCATTGATCATCTGGTGTTATCTCTTAGCCTGCATACATGTGCGCATTTTATTTGTTTTCGAAGTAAATTATCACTTTGCAAGCGTAACTAAATTTGCTTTCCCTTAATTATGAGTCCGCTTGTGCCCAGTTCTCTCTCTAGAAGCTTTATTACTGACATAAAGTTGTAGTCTTCTTTCTCTGTTATACTGGGCATGTTCTTGTGTAACATGTTGGTTCTGATTTTCAGAATTCTCAAAAGTACTCTGTTCCTTCTCCTTACAGCATTTGTTCGGCCATGATAGTCTAGTGTAATTGCATCTCACTATTGATAGGGTACTGAACTTTTTCAAGTTTAAGAGGAAACTCTTATTTGACTTTGAAGTTGGTGTTGTATTCCGTATGTTTATGTCATAAAATTAACAAGAGAGCTTATGTGGCCGATGAGAATACCTGTGATGCAGCTCAAAGTGGTGTAAATAAATAAAAAAATTAGCTGCAAAACTGCAAGGAAGTCTTTAGAAGGCCAATAAAGGGAGAAATGTCCAAAATTAAAAATATAATGATTCATAAGAAAACTTTCTGTTTTGCTGAGCAATGAAAAGGTTATTATTGATTACAAATAATCAGCCAAAACAGTTGATTCTTGTATATAAAATCCCAAAATGATGTTCAAACATTGATTAAAGCTTTCAGCTTTCCAAGAGATTCCTTCGGGAAACCAAATTACAAATACCAAGACTCTAGACTAATGAAAATGAAGTTCAGGGAAAGAATCTTCCATATCTATTAACACAAAAATACTTGACATTGAAGTTTCAGACTGCTGCATTATTTGCCTCAGTTGAACTTGTGCTCGCGTTTGGCATTGTTGGACCATTTGAATCTTGAACTTGGAAACCTGATAAATCCATCCCCCTTTGGAGCTGTAATTGCGTCATTTCAAAAAATTGCGAATTGCTTGAAGAAAGGAAACAAATCTTGTTTGACCCATTACCATCAACTCATATTTCAAAATTTTCTCATTAAATTCTTCAGCTGTAAATTCCTACCGATCCAGAACGTGCTAATGGCCGAGAAATTCCCAGATACAGTCTTGGTGATCATAAACTTCATTAAAAGCCACTGGTTCAGCCTTTTGCACCTTTTTTTTTTCCCGATCAATACAATAAACTGTTTAGCTAACTGGAGATGGATTTTATGGAAGTACAAAAAAGTAAACAATTTTTTTATGGTTTGTGGATGCAAGTGAGGAAAGGAAATGGTCTCAACATGCATACAAGCGTAGCGTAACAGTCGCTATTATGGTTCTTACAAGAGAAGCAAAGATACGTTTTTCATCACAAGTAATATTCATTATGCTAGCATGAAAAATGGGGGAAATGAGAATCACCTAGTCTTAGAGAATACAGCAACTCAAAGTTTCGGAAGAGAAAAATCAGGGAGATCAGGTCTCCATGGGGGTCAGAAGACTAAAAATTACAGAATGGAGTAAATTTTCAAGCACATGATTGAAATGAAATTGCATAGGGGCCTTTATGTAGCTTAAACCTTATTCAGAAAGCAGAATTTTGAAGGACTCTTGGCTAAAACCTAACGACAGAAGTACTCTAGGTGAATACATAATTTAAAACATATTCTGAGCTGATAAATAGATTATATTAAATCCTATGAGGGCCTACATTTGAGCCTACACTTCTCATAAATTACAGATCCTTCTTGGATTATCAAGCCCTTCTCTTTTCTCATCAAAAGGGAGCACCAGAAACACATATTATGCTTCCACTGTTGCTATATTTCAGTTTACTATTCTGTTTGAAGAATGCGTTGAAAATCATTATGTTCTTTCATTGCTGTTTACAGGGAGATAGCCAATGGGTGAAATGGTTGCTCTTGTTAAGGGTTAAAGGGAATGAGTATGACGCATCATTCTCTAATGCTCGTTTAATCGCATCACATAATCTGGTTCCTGGTAATAGCCTAGCTGATCTAGAAATTGATGATCTTATCCGAACGGTTGATGATATTGCAGAAGGCGCAGGGGAATTGGCAGCCATAGCCACCCTAATGTATGCCCCTGTTCCTATTCAAGATTGTCTGAGCACCGGCAGTGTAAATAGGCACCGTAACTCCTCTGCTCAGTGCACACTGGAGAGCCTTAGGCCAGCGATACAACGTTTTCCCACACTGTGGCGCACAGTTGTGGCAGCATGTTTTGGACAAGATCCAATTTGCAATTATTTTAGCCCTAGAGAGAAAGGCAAGTTTTACCATCTTAGTTTTTTGCTTCTTATAATGGGTAAATATAAAGTCACAAAAAAATCTCACAAAACTTGGCTCACAAAATGATGTGTCAAGATTTTATTGGTGCTTTTAATTAGAGTGTGGCGGGTCCACAATCGATGCAACCAATAAAATATCGCCACCTCATTTTGTATCCATCATTTTGTAGACTTTTTTTATGCCCCTAGCATTGCCCTCTTATAATTGGTACTTTCTGATGATGTTTTATCTGTCTGATTGTTTTTCCTGAGGGCCTGACCAATCATATCCCGTTGTGCAGTGTTTGGAAGCTCAATTTTATCAGATTACTTGAACTGGCGTGATAACATATTTTACTCTGCTGGGCATGACACTTCACTTTTACAGATGCTCCCGGGATGGTTCTCTAAGGCTGTCCGGAGATTGATTCAGCTTTATGTCCAGGCTAGTTATGATTTGTTAATCATTTTCATGTTTCTTATTTAGGTTTTATTTTTTTAATTTTTTTTACATATTACTAGGTCGTAAATCACCCGATTTTGTACTGTACTCCCTCCGGTCCAAAAGAGCTGTCGCTTTTTGGTTTTTCAACAGTTTTAAGAAAAGCAATTATTACTACAACTTAATGAAGTACCAAATTTAAGCATTACTTGTCTTTCTCTCCTACATTACTTCACTCAATAGAACAGTTAATACAATACAAAAGTTTCAATGCAAGGGTAAAAGTAGAATTTGAATGCTTTTAACCCAAACGCGACAATTATTTTGGACCAAAAGTTTCATCCAAAAACACCAGCTATTCTGGTCCGGACGCTTGTGTTTCTAATGCCTTAATTTTAAATAGTACTGTTTATATTATACATTTGTTTCTCTATATTATTGTCACTACAGGGTCCTCTAGGTTGGCAGTCTCTTGCAGGACTGCCTGTTGGTGAATCATTCCTACTAAGGGACATCGACTATGTAGTTGATGGTAGTGATCAGGGTGAGATAAGCACAATGACCTGGGAAGCTGCTATCCAGAAACATGTTGAAGAGCAGCTGTATGGTTCTTCGGTTGAGGTTCGTGAAGCAATGGGAATTATGTTTTACTAATTTCACAACTTTTTGGACTTTTAAATGTGCATGTTGTTCTGGTTAATTAATAAATCCCTCTGTCCCAAAATAAAATTCGCACATTGACTTTTTATGGTCAACTTGATTGAACTTTGACTAAGAAGAAATAATGAAATTTAATTATCCTCATGTAATTAAATAATAGTTATTGAACCATTAGAAATATCTCCTTAGCTTTCTCATTTTATTTATTTATTTATTTTATTTTACCATCTCTCCATTTTCCCATTGTTTTCTCATCTCTTCTTTAATGCTCCATATGATGATTCATGCTAGCTGAGGGCTAAGGCATTGTTGTTGTTGTTTGTTGTTATGGACCATTAGAAATACTATCAATAACTATTTTTGGAATTTCATGAAGATATATATTTTTGATCAAATAATGTTCAAAGTTTAATATAGTTGACTAAGAAAGTCGAAGTATGCAATATAATTGGACGGAGGTAGTACTTATTGTTGTCATTCCACATTTATGAGGCTAGTTTTCCATCTTCGAAAAAATTGGGGTGTTAATGTTAGTAATGTAGGACAACTGGGCTTCAAAGTCGCTCTTTGATCTCGTTTAGAAGGGCAATAAATATAGATTGGATACATTCTTTAAAGGAGGAGGAAGATGACCTATAGAGGGAAAGTAGAGTTGTTTGTTTATTTCTTTTTCACCTATAGAATTACCGTGTCTGAAGTATCGTTTTCACTTCGCATTAAGGAACCATGCAGGATTTATGACGTAATTTCCGTCAAGGAATGGAAATGGGATGGAGATGTAGGAGTATCATGGTTAATAAAGTTATTTCATAAAATTGTGAAGCCAACGAGCGAATGAATTGCTGTAACAATTTACAAACGTAAAGCAGACACCCAAATTCATTGTACATATTATAAAAGTAGGATTGTAATGAGCTTTATGATGAAGCTTTGGGAGACAAAGTTTTGAATAGACTAAGATATGAGACAAGTCTATTGGAGAATAAGTTGAGGTTTATGCCCAAATATATTGATAAATTTCTTTCTTCAATGGAGTTGGATGACCTATTCTCATTGCTTGTTCATTTGGTTCATAGGAGAACAGTATCACCCAGAGTTTAATCCGGCTTGCTGGGCTCCAACACCGTTTCATTTTGAGAATATGTGATTATCTCACCCTGGTTTTCTGTGTTAGGTAGATTTTCGGTTGGAGGAGTGATTGGATCAACTTCCGATATTTTGCACAATGAAGCTGATCTGGTAGAGTTTGTTTCTACAACTAAATTAAAGTATTGAAGATGAGTATTACAGATTGGAACTAGGAGGTGTTTGTCGATATGGAGAATTTTAAATGGGGATGGGGATATGTTGGCGAGCTATGAAGCATGGATAGGGGTGTGGCATATGGGCACCACACAATGGGGGGAGGGGGTTATGCGATACAAAACTGCAATATACTAATGCAAAAAAATAAATAAAATAAATAGTACATTCCATATGAATATTTTTCGTTATTGTGATTGACAACTTACATAGGAGATGACACTATCCATGATGTCATATCAAAGCAATTTTTCTGAATTCATACAGCAGGCCATATGGGAGAGTAAATCTCGCATGTGAAGTGATTAACTTATGGCTAGTTGCCGATTAACCTGTCTTCATATCTATTGGTTTTAATCCAGAAATCTCGCTATTATTAAAAAATTTGCAAACAAGCCCATGATGATATAGAATTAAATGCAACTTTTCACCCCTGTATCAAAAACGTACCTGTGTCGTATCGAATCCGTACCCACGACATGTCTGTGCCATACCCATGATGCATTCGGTAAAAAAGGATTAATACATAGTCGTGTCCGATATGTGCCCATCTGTATCCGCCCGTATCCTTTTCCTATTTGTGTCTGGTACCGCCACGAAGGTCATTTTGGAGTATCTGCACATCATAGCTGGCGAGTATTTCTGAGATTGATAGGTTATAGGAGATCGGACTCATATTAGATGGTCTTGTAGTCTTGTAGGCGGAGTTCAGTTTGAACAAGTTTGAGGAAGTTCTGTTGAGGGAGGACAAGATTGAAGCTGGTCAAGGTAGCTGTTTTTAGAAGTGAGGCAGATAGGCTAATGAATTGCATGGTATCTTGCCTTCAGTGTAACATTGCAAAGAGACAGTAGATTACTTGTTTTCGGTTTCAGCGTATTTCCAGATCACCCATGGTTGGTCAAAGGTTTGCGTATTCATAAAATTGGGGCTCCGGGAGAGTGAAGGAGAGTACCCTTTTGTTGTCTGAGTGCTTGCAGTTTGGTGTATTTGGATTAGAGCGAAATTCCAGGATCTTCATGTGTTACAGTTGCCTTTCACATTACTTCAGGGTCTTGTAGTTGTCTTGCTTCTTTATCAGGGTCTTTCTATGGGTGTGCACTTTGTGTTGTGCTGGCAATTTGAATCACACTTTTATGCTCCTAATTGATAAAATGCTTCATGACATTATTAGTATCGCTACTTTAATTATCATTCTGGACTGACAATTCTGTCATGTACAGTGTAATCTCATTGTATGAACATTAGGCGCTTATATAGCTTGCCTGCCGCTGGTTGTGTAGGCTGTCAATCTGTTTTGAGCTAAGTTTTTGTTATCTCACTTCTTTCATTGGTTTCAGGGAAGTGGACTTGGACTTGAGCACCACTTACATCGTGGGAGAGCTTTGGCAGCATTTAACCACCTTCTTTCGGTTAGAGTCCAAAAGCTGAAACTGGAAATTGGGACCAGTAGAGACAATTCAGCACAAGGGCAGTCAAATGTTCAATCAGATGTTCTAACACTTCTGGCACCTGTAGTTCAGAGTGAAGAGCCCCTTCTTTCTTCTGTAAGTCTTTTTGTGCTTCTTAATGTTTATACTCAAATGACTTCGAATTGCATACAAAATTCTGCAACAAAGTTCATTTTGTCAATTCAGCCTTTTTGGTCGGATGTAATATGAAACATCAACTAAACAAAATAATAATCTTCGAAAGTCATAAAGTGTTCTAATGCTGTTTTTATTGAATTTATTTGCTTTATTGGTGGAAATGGAGGGGGGGGGGGGTTGCAGTAAATGGTAATAAAAATGACTACTCGAGAATCAAGCATGCTCTGGTGGCAGTAATTATTAACATTACTACTGCTGTTGCAGCAGTAGCCATTCTTTGGTGTTTTGGACATTAAATAGACTGTAAATGGAGCGAATCCCTCGTCTTGCAATCTAATCTAGAGTTGCTGAATGTGGATTTCTTCTGAATGAAGTTATCATGAATACCCTTCCTAATTTATTCTTGTAGGTTGTACAGTGTGGCAGCGTTATAGTTTTCTAAGTTCACTGTTCATACATGGAAAAGAAAAGGAATGGTTTTACATGAGCAGAGACACACAGTAGGAGTAAGAGAGAAGGATAAACTAAAATCCTTCTTTATACCTTGTAAGCTGTGGCTTATCAACTGAAAAACATGCTGTAGGAATTAAATTTGCAAGCGCCTACTTTTTGACATCTCTTTAGTAAGTTACTTGTCGTGGATGCAAATGTTCATGCATCTAGCAGAAGTTACAAAGCACAACTGAAGGCCAAATTGGTGTTGGTGATTTTCAGAAAAGTCTGAAATAATCAGTCATATCAATATTAAATCTTATCAACTTTATGATATTTCTCTGAATATCTTAAATATTCTTTCTGCTTGTAGGTCATACCCCTTGCCATAATGCATTTTGAGGATTCTGTATTGGTAGCTTCTTGTGCTTTTCTGTTAGAGCTATGTGGTTTATCTGCCAGTATGCTTAGGATAGATATTGCTGCTTTAAGAAGGATATCTTCGTTCTACACATCTGGTGATAGCCATGGAGGTTATGGACAACTTTCACCTATGGACTCTTCATTTCAGTCAACTTTTCTTGAGGGTGATATTACTGATTCTCTAGCTCGAGCATTGGCGCAAGATTATCTGAAACATGAAAGTATGGGCATTGTGAGTGAAAGTGTTAGTCCCAGTAACACTAGTACTAAACAACCATCTCGAGCTCTGATGCTTGTTAAACAGCACCTGGAAAAGGCAAGTCTCCCTAGGATCATAGGTGGAACATCATGTGGTTCTTGGCTAATGAATGGAAACGGAGATGGAGCTGAGTTACGGGCTCAACAAAAAGCTGCAAGCCAGCACTGGAATTTAGTTACAACTTTCTGTAGGATGCATCAAATGCCCTTGAGCACGAAATATCTTACTGCATTAGTGAGAGACAATGACTGGGTATGCTAATATTCTTTGTCTCTTTTGAATGTATGAATATAGTTTTTTGGATCACAACGATTCGAAGTTATGTTATTGCCAATTAGGTTGGATTTTTATCTGAAGCTCAAGTTGGAGGATATCCTATTGAGACTACTATCCAAGTTGTAAGCATTTTCTCTGTTAATTACATTCCTTTTACATGTAAATGCTTTCCCTAATCCCTATTACTGGAACGATGAAATAATTGTCTGTTTGTCGAGCACGTCTGTTGTCATTCAGGCATCAAAGGAATTTAATGATCCTCGTCTAAAAGTTCACATATCCACGGTTCTGAAAGCCATGCAGTCAAGAAAAAAAGCTGTCTCTTCTTCAAGCTTAGATTCTGCAGAGAAACGAAGCGAATGTTCCATAATGGAAGAAAAGAATTACATTCTCGTTGAACTCTTTGGTATTATAGCGGACTGTGAGAAGCAGATACGTCCTGGAGAGGCTCTTCTCCTAAAAGCTAAGGACTTGTGCTGGTCTGTTCTGGCAATGACTGCTTCGTGTTTTCTAGACGTGTCTCCATTATCATGCCTAACAGTTTGGCTTGAAATCACTGCAGCAAGGTTAGCGGTAGCTTCTTCCCTTAAAAATGCATGCTAATTTTTTGTAGTGTACTATTTCAAAACTAGCTCAAAACCAGAGATGCGTAGATTTCGTGAAACATCTAAATGTAAATTGTAAATGGAAGAATCCTTGAGCTCATTGACGGAAAAACCACTCCTCCTCCCCCCGCACCCGGTGAATATAGCAACAATCCCTTTCTTCACGTCATATAAATTAACTGGCAATGAGCAGCACTACAATTCTATGTGATTTGGTAAGTTAGATTTGAATAAAATAGTACAAACATTTCACTTTTAGAAAGAAACTTCAGCTGAAATTCCCAAGATTCACAAAATAATCTGAATATTTTCACTTTCCAAGTAAATGAAGGGCAGGGCAATGTTTTTTCTTTTTTTTTTTGATGACCAATAAAATGATAATTTTAATATGTCAGCTTGATTTTTGGTCAGATATATTTTTCAACAAAGTATGATGGAAATTATTCTAAAGTATCTTTAGGAGTGTACAGTGAAAAATCCATAATGACTAATAAAACACATATTGAGCAATTGAAGGCACTTTATTGTGCCATCTTTTTGTTTGCGCATTGAGCTACTAGTTAAATCCATTAACTTCTGTTATCCATCAAATTGTTCACTATCATCCGCAAAACTTTATGGTGTCCTTAGATAGAGTATGCAAATGAAATCTCACCAGGATTGTATGGTTATGTATACTTTTACATATGCTCATAGGTTGATTTATGGTTTGAGGAATGGGAGTGGTTAAACCACTTAAGCAATGAGACCATGTCATGGTTATTTTAGTTGTCATTATCTATGGCTCGAATAGACATAAGATAGCGTGTCCCTACATAAGCTATGCAGATATGCTCAACCCAATAAGGCACTTACAATTACAATCCTGATAGTATTAGGTATATTTTTTCAGGTTTCCGCTTAATCTTATGTACTGTTTCTAGTTTGCTGATAGTGTTTTCAGCTTTCATTTCCATAAGAAACTATAATTCAAAAAGGATTATGATAATTTGTGTAATGACGTTGGACGGTCTCAAGTATAATCTTGTAACACACTGATTTTCTCAGGGAGACCTCGTCTATTAAGGTCAATGACATTGCTTCGCAGATTGCTAATAATGTTGGAGCAGCGGTGGAAGCCACTAATTTGATGTCTGTGAGTGGTAGATCCCATGCACTTCATTACAACCGCAGAAATTCAAAGCGTAGGCGGCTTTTGGAGTCAGCATTAGTGGATATCTTAACTTCCAAAGTCTCTGATGTGTCTACTACCTCCAGCGCTGCCAACATATTTGCGTCCAACAACATTATTGTTGAAGATGAAACAGAAAAGCAAGCTACTCAGAGTACTAGTGGTACTGATGAAGCACCTCAGTCATTATCAAAGATGGTTGCAGTGCTTTGTGAACAACGTTTATTTCTTCCTTTGCTAAGGGCTTTCGAAATGTTCCTTCCTTTGTGTTCACTCTTACCATTCATCCGTGCTCTTCAGGTTTGTTAATAAGATGAAATTTTGTTGGCTTTAAAGTAATGACTTCGTCGAATGGAAATGAATTGGGCCTTCGACTGGAAAATGGGGTGGGTGGGGGATAGGTTGTTAATGGTGCTCATCAAGCACACTGAAGTAGCTTTTTCGTTGCTCCCATTGAACTAATTACTGTAGATAACTTCCATTTCTAGTAAAGTTTGCATGTTTTCTAGGAAAGAATATTCTCATATTGCTTGAATCCGAGTATCTAATTGATTCTAATACAATGGGAACAAAGTCGTCAATTTCCTCGTTTTCATTGATTTATCATTTCCGTATAGATGAATCACCTGAATGCTTGATACATGCCTTCGCATATCTGCAATGGTGTTTCTTTGTCAATGTAGTGTTGGGTTAGATATTGAGACCGTGCAAAGCGTTTTCAGTGACTGGAGGTGGTTTACAGACCATTCTTGTTTTTGTGTCATCTTACTTCTTCTGTACATGCAACATTCACTATTCATTTTTTAGGGCAACAAGCAATGAACTCTCATGTGATTCATGATTTTCCGTCTAGGCTCTGAGGGGCTGTTAATTGAGTGAAACAACAGTTGTAGGGAAACTATTTACCTTTCGAAATTGCGTTAACAACATTCAACCAGATTGACGGGTTTGCAAAAATTGAGTAGTCCATGGGCTTGGGTGATTTGGTAGTGGTTTTATTACTCTTTCTTCTAGCATTGCCGCATCCAGAGCGAAACTGGAATAGACCAAAGCAGATCCTTGTTAAATACCCCCTTTTCCATTCCCCTGCTCTTCTTAGCTTGAAGACGTTTTCCAGTTACTGAACGTATTGTTTTATTGGATATTGCAAGGTGAATGGGGAATAAAATATTAACAAATATATATAACCTTCTAGCTGTTTGTTCTTCCGGCAGAACTCAATATTTAATACTCCTTCCGGTCCAAAATAGTTGGCACTTTTGGACTAATGTTTTGGTCCAAAATAATTGTCACTTTTGAGTGAAAAGCATTTACATTCCACTATTACCCTTGGTTTGGTACTTGTTGCTTTGTAATAATTTTTTTTATTGTGTGAAATAATGTTGGTACTTGTTGTATTGTGTTAATTATATTATTGTGTGAAGTAATGTAGGTGAGAAAGACATTTAATGAGGGTAAATTTGGTAGTTTAATCATTAAATGATAGGAATGATGGCTGTTCTTAAAACTTGTGAAAAGTCCAAAAGCGACAGCTATTTTGGACCGGAGGGAGTATAACCTAGGAATGAAGGTGTATATAATTTTAAAGCTCATAATAAAAAACAGTTTTAAATCTATTGTTTAACCCATCAAGTTTTGATATGCAAGCGCGAAGGAGTAAAATCGTTAATGTTTTAGAATTATTGATCAGTTATCTGAAACAGAAGTGTTTCTATTTCGAAGTATTAGTGAAAAAGTGCTATTCTGATAAAATGTTGACTTTCTCTAGTTGAGCAAGTTAATACTCATTTCTTGTTTCTCAAGCAAGTAATATTGCCATTTTGTCAGACACTCGACTTTATGAGATTGTTTCATTTTCCTTATTTTCCTGTTAAAATGTTGACTTGCTCTAGTTTCCAGGCTTTCTCCCAAATGCGTCTATCAGAAGCTTCTATTCATCTAGGATCCTTTTCTTCCAGGATTAAGGAAGAGTCTCTCAATTTACAAACAAGTACCGGAAGAGAAGGATTTATTGGGACTTCTTGGATATGTTCCACTGCTGTGAAAGCTTCTGATGCAATGCTTTCAACATGTCCATCACCTTACGAAAGAAGATGCTTGTTACAGCTACTTATTGCTACCGACTTTGGGGATGGAGGATCTGCTATGACATATTATAGGAGGCTTTATTGGAAGATAAATTTAGCAGAGCCTTCACTACGCAAGGATGATGGTCTACAGCTAGGGAATGAGTCTCTGGATGACGCTTCACTCTTAGAAGCTTTAGAAATAAATGGGCATTGGGAAAAGGCACGCAACTGGGCCAGACAACTAGAGGCCAGTGGTGGATCCTGGAAATCTGCTTCACAGCTTGTGACCGAGAAGCAGGCACGACACTTATCATTTACTCCGTTCTATTGTTTCTTTTCAGTAGTTGAATAAATGAGTGTTTATTGTATGTTCCATCACTATTACTACTCCTTGGGACTCTTGATCATGGTTCAGAATATGGTAACATCATTGAGGTAAGCTTGCATATCGTGTTGGAAACCACAACATCAAAGTATTTTCATCTTCACAATTAGCAAAACCTTTGTAGCAAACTGGAACCAACACATAAAATTCCTTACCCAATTTAAAGATAAAATCATACATGTGGTCAGTACTAAATTTGGTATATATATATATATATATTCGAAAAAGAATTGATTACAATTAAGTGAATGAGTAGTTTTCCATCTTTACTTGTGAAATGACTACTAACCTTGTCCTCCTGTAGTTTGTATTGAACAAGTTCTTACTGTTGGAGTTTAATGTCTTCAATTTGCTTGGTGTTTGCATACCATATATTGGGTAGCTGAGTTGATCTACAATGTAACTCACTAGGATCATCCATCTATCTATCAGATCGCCTTTATTTCAATAATTGAGGATGCTTGTTTAACAATCTAGGGACTAGATGACCGCAGTTTGCTATTTGTAACTTTTTCCTTCAGTTATTTCTTCACTCTCTTGTCTTCTTATTTTGTTCCACCTGTTATCTCCAAGGGTCTGCAAGCTAAAAGTGTAAAATATTATATGCTCCCTACCCTGAAGCATACTCTAGGTTCTGCTTACCAGCTGTAGCTTTGTTATCATATGAAGTTTCTTAGACGTACAATTGCGAAAGTAATTGCTTTCAATCTTCTAAACTCTAATAATCCGCCTCTCCTTTCTGTGCAGGCTGAGTCAATGGTAGCTGAGTGGAAAGAATTTCTTTGGGATGTTCCAGAAGAAAGGGTCGCTTTGTGGGGCCATTGCCAGACTCTTTTTCTCAGATATTCTTTCCCTCCATTGCAGGTACAGTTCAGAGACTTAACTTTCAAACACGATCACTATTTTAATTAGTTGAGAAATGCAGCAATGTTATGTAGGGTACTTGTTAACAATCTGTTTACAGATATGTCATGCTTATGCATTGGTGACACTCCTACATTAAATGTATTTTTTTTGTAAATGTGTTTTGAGTTTGACCCAGAATATATTTTTTCTACAGTGGAATCCTTATCAAGTTCTCTGGTAACAGATAGTTGTTAGGACCCTGTATTTATCGTAATGTCCTCCTGCTGATGGTTCGGCTGTTTATATATGTGGTCATGATTCCTTATGTCTTTTTCTGGTCCCTTCTATATTCTTAATTTCCTTTCTGCAGGCAGGATTATTTTTCCTTAAGCATGCAGAAGCTGTGGAAAGAGATCTTCCAGCTAAAGAGCTACATGAACTGCTGCTCCTCTCTCTACAGTGGTTAAGTGGGATGATAACTCAGTCTATCCCGTAAGTTTATCGCCCTACCATGATGCTTCTTTTGGGTTATACAATCAGATGCCTTACATTAACCTATTGACTTTATGATGAATTTTTCAGAGTGTATCCATTGCATCTTCTGCGAGAAATTGAGACTAGAGCGTGGCTGCTGGCCGTAGAATCTGAAGCTCAGGTCAAGAGTGATGGAGACATGCCATTAGTCAGTTCTAATAGTAGGGATTGTGGGACCGGAAAGAGCTCCAGTATTGTAGACCGCACTGCAAGTATTATTTCGAAGATGGACAATCATATAAATACAATGAGTAAGGTTGAGAAAAATGATCCAAGAGACTCTAGTTTTTCGCTTCCAAAGAACTCGCAAGAGATGGATGCTAGCTTTACAAATACATCAGGAGGGAGCTCAAAACTGAAACGTCGAACCAAAGGCTTTGTGACATCAAGGCGGCCTTTGATTGATACAGCTGAGAAAAATACAGATTCTGACGATGGTCTACTCCCTCTTCATACAAGACCTGATACACATTTACAAGATGAAAATATCAAAATGGATTTATCTTTGTCAAGGTGGGAGGAGAGCATAGGACCCACAGAGCTGGAAAGGGCTGTTCTTTCTTTGTTGGAATTCGGACAAATAACTGCTGCCAGACAACTTCAGCACAAGCTATCTCCTGGACATATACCATCTGAATTTGTTGTTGTAGATGCAGCTCTGAAGCTTGCTTCTGCTTCAACTCCTAGTGGCACAGTATCCATATCAATGTTGGATGAAGAAGTGCGCACTGTTAATAAGTCATACAACTTACCGGCTGCTCATCATCTTACTGATCCAATGCAGGTCTTTATTCGCAGCCTTTACTCGATTTTGTTCTTTACATTTGTAGACAATGAGTAACGGTGATGTGTCCAAGTGAACAAGTTGTTGGAAAGGATATATGGCTTCTCTGCCCCTTTAGATTTCCTGGTTTCATACCCAGGCATGTCGTAGATGGTCATACCTGAACAACGATCTACAATCATGTTAAACTTAGCATGATTCTATCCTTAACATCTGTAGATACAGTAGCATAGATCAGTGGCGTATCCAGGATTTACAGTGAGGGGGGTCAAAAATTATATAGAAAATATATAAAAAAAAACACTAAAAAAATGACAATAAAAAACACACATATATAAAGCCTTTTTTTCATACGAATTCAAATTTTGATGTTAGAATATTAGGCTCTTGGGTAGCGGGAAATTGAAGAGGTTAGACTCTTGAACTTGAGGCTCTCCACTACTTTGCGAATGTTTCAGTTTCTTGACATAGTTTTCGAGCACTGTTAGAAAATGCGCAAAAAACATATTAACAATGTCACCGGCCATACACAAACAAATCAACAAGGGCACAGGCCATGAAACCACAACAACAAAGCCACTAAACCACAAGGCCACTGGCCATAAAACCACAACAACAAGGCCACTGGCCATAAACAACCACACGAGCAAAGACTATAAGGCCACTGGCCATAAAACCACAGCAACAAGGCACTAAACCAGAAGGCCACTGGCCATAACACCACAACAACAAGGCCACTGGCCATAAAACCACAACAATAAGGCCACTGGCCATACACAAACACGTAACAAGATTATAGTTCAGTTTCTAACCTCCGGGACGGGAGCCTCATTCGCTTTAGAGTCCGAAGTAGCCGAACCACGTGTTCAAAGGAGGACCCATTTTTCTGTAGAAAATAAGCTAGAGTTAAAATCCCAAATTCGTTTTGATATCCTCTGTTAACCAATTATCAAAACGACAAAACATTCCAGATTTTTCCGTAGAAGAAAAACCCAATTCACAAATTCGTTTCTTGATTTCATATAGCTAAAATTGTAATGGGTTTCGTAAATTCAGCATCCAAAGAATAAATAGCAGACTTCATTATATATACACGCTGCGTGTACAAAACATTCCAGAATCTACATTTTCACATTCAGAATTGAAAAACCCAATTCACGAATTTGATGTTTTTGCCGTAGAAGAAAACGAAAAAAAAAGAAGCCGATTGAAAGAAAGGGCGAACTAGATTTTTTGGGAAATTTAGGGATTTGAGATTAGGGACGGTTCGGACGAAAGAGTAAAAAGGGCGACAAAGGGGAGAAAGATTACCTGCGGCAACTGGAGTCTATGGCTGCAAGTTCGACCGATTTCTTCTTCTTCGGCGACGGCGTCTCTCTCAGTTCTTCGCAATCGCTCGTCGTCGACTCTAAACCCGCTTGCGGCAAACAAAAGTGATAAGTTTAGGTAAATTGTGTAAATGTCGAGTATTTATATGTAGGGATTTGAGGGGGGTCAATTGAAATTTTTCAGGGGGGTTAAAATTAAAATTTGAACAATTTTAAAGGGTCAAAATAGGTATAAACGGGTATAAACGGGAAAGTCAGGGGGTCAATTAACCCCCCTCACATAAACGTGCGTCCGCCCCTGGCATAGATGGATATGATCAAAGAGGAGAAGTTTAACTGAGTGCTGGTACAAGTCCGACATCATAATGCAGAGTATATAGCAATAGTCAAACGAGAGGGTGATAATTCTCATTTAGTCTTAAGGAACGGTTGTCTGGTTGAGGGTGATAATTCTCATATAGTATTAAGGAACGGTTGTCTGTATGGATTGACGCTTTAAGAAATTTTTGTAGTTCAGAATCTGTGTTGCATTAACAATTTTCCAGTAAGTTTCATCTTAATTCTCATTTAGGCCTCACTTTTCCTTCCACACAGTTTACCAGGAATATAGGATCTGTTAGCAGACTTCTGTCAAGTAGTTTTAGATTCTAAATGCGTTCCTTGTGCCATTTTTTGCGTAGGCAGGAATATATAATATTTCTTGCAAGTTAATCTGAAGAGAGTTAGGATTTTCTGCCAACCAAATTGTAGGAATTATTTGACATTTGTAATTTTGCAGACGGAGTGCATGAACACTTCATGTTGAAACCCATCTCGACTTTCATATGTAGTGCAACATTAATGTGACCATCATCACCTTTGAAAATGAGCTCCTAATAGTGACAAATGTGGTTTTCTTGTTCGTAGATGTTTTTCTTTTAATGTTACATAGCCAGATATTAGTAAAGGCATCTTGTTATTCAGACAGAATAACCACAATTTTAAACTAGTTCTTTTTCTTTTCCTTAAATCAAGGTACTGGAGAATTTGATTTCCGTTTTCACAGAAGGCAGAGGTCGTGGATTGTGTAGGAGAATATTGTCTGTTGTAAAAGCTGCAAATGTGTTGGGGCTTTCATTTTCAGAGGCATTTGATAAGCAGCCAGTGGAACTGCTACAGCTTCTATCTCTTAAAGCCCAAGACTCTTTCGAGGAAGCATATCTCCTAGTGCAAACTCATTCCATGCCAGCAGCTAGTATTGCTCAAATTCTTGCCGAGTCCTTCCTAAAGGTGCATTTTGTGCTTATTAACTTAGTTCGTAGATTGATTCTTCTGCTCCTTTTACTGTACTCTTTACTTAGAAAACAAGAATGTGCTGATGTGTGTTTACTCTCCTGAGTGGGCTATGCTAGGCTTCATCTGCTTAATAAAATATGGTGAGACAGTTTTCAAATTGAGACTGGAAATTTGTAACTATTAATAACATGTCGGCATGTCCCATATTTGGGGTTCAGATTTATCAGTGGCAGAGCCAGTAATGTTCATCACAAGGGTCGATAAGTTATTGTTAATGATTAACCTTATGAAGAATAATATTATGCTCAAACTGGCCAAGGGTGCCTCTCAAGTTTGACAACCATTACATGTTCAACTTCTACAGTTGAGCCCAGAACATAACACATCTTAGATACTCTTTTTCTTTTTTGGGAAAACTCCGTTTTTGTCCATCATACTTTGGGGCGTGTTTCACTTTTACCATCAAACACTTTTTCACTTTTACCATCGTAGGACAAACAATGGTGTCATTTTACGACATATTAGAATATCAAATGACACCAATGTTTGTGCTACGATGGTAAATATGAAACTAATCTGGGTATTATGAAACCATTGTTTTTTTGTACGATGGTAAAAATGAAAAAGAAATGAAGTTTGTTGGTAAAAGTGAACCACATCCCAAACTACAATGGACAAATACGTAGTTTTCTCTACTTTTTTAGAATAGCATGAATTTTTCACCGTGACTCAAGATGGGTTACATGAAGACCAATATTAACTTTGGGATTACTAAAGAAATATGGAAAATCCAAGAACAAAGCAGCTATTGGAAGTGTGCTATGAATGACATCATCTTGCTTACATATTTCTGCCATTGATTGTAATACTGTTTACACAAGGTTTTCAATTTTCGATAAGAACTTGCTGGGTGTTTGTTCTAGCTTGTTTGCTTTAATTGTTCTATTGTTTCAAAAATCAGAAGGGTTCATTACATTTTTTTCAGAAATTCAGGTGGGTCAATTTAGTGTAATTCAAAAAGTACATATCGGAGTTGGGTCAAATTGCAGTTTTTCAGAAACTTAATAGGAAGGTCAATTGACCCCTCTATCTTCTTTCTAAGTTGCCGTTGGATATCATAAAATGACTGATGAGATGGAAATTAACCGTTACATGCTTTCACTCTAGGGTTTAGTAGCTGCGCATCGTGGGGGATATATCGAATCTCAAAAGGAGGAAGGACCTGCTCCTCTGTTATGGAGATTTTCAGACTTCTTGACCTGGGCTGAGCTCTGCCCCTCAGAACCAGAAGTCGGGCATGCATTGATGCGATTAGTGATCACAGGACAAGAAATCCCGCATGCTTGTGAGGTAACATCTTTATACTTGTGGTAGGTCTTGACCTGTATGTACAAATAATTATGCAGTAAATAAGTTAACTTTTACTATAATATGCTGTGGAATGTAATTTGTAAATGTTGCTTCCATCAGCACAATGGATTAATGACTTTTCCGCTTTTCTTTGTTGTAAGGTAGGTATTACTTCCTCCATCCCATAGTAAGTATCACACTTCCCTTTTTGGTCCATCCCAAAATAAGTGTCACGTATCTGAAATAGTCTTAGTGCAATTTTACCACGGTACAAGCAATGTACAAACAAGTAAAGCACATTCTGTAAAGTTTGACAAGTTAATTGTGACACTTACTATGGGACAGAGGGAGTACTAGACTCCCAAACATTGCCTCAACTTATAATGTCTATATTATAATAATATTAAAAGAAACCCCCTACCCCCTAATAATGGTTGTTCTAGCAATACTGATGCTAACAGCAGTTAATATGGTGATCTATGAAACACAGATAGTCCAAAATGGCCACGGCACCCTTATCGGATATGATAGACACCGGATATACGTGTTGGATACCTGTTATCCATATCGTGATTATGATCTTTAAATTTTCAAATCGGATACCCCTCGGATACATTGGCGATACACCTTGGATTTGTCGAATATGATTAAGTCTAGTTTAACTATGGGGGTTTCTTAAACTTTGATGCTAGAAGAAATATGAAAGTAAAGAAGGTAAAGAATAAGTTGATCTAGAAAAAGATTTTCTTATCAACAGGTATAGGGTTTATTCGTTTTCTGTTATTCTATGTATGTACCCATAGTCAACATAGTATTTAGTATAATTACTTAAAGATCGCATTTGACTTGTCAACGTTCTTATGATATTAACAGTAATGGTAATGCACTAACTATTGGGTTTACTTAACACAGCTTCTTGAATTTACAGTGCTAAATTCTGCTGACGTGTGTGATGTTTCAGGTTGAGCTTCTTATTCTGTCCCACCACTTCTACAAGTCATCCGCTTGCCTTGATGGTGTTGATGTTCTTGTGGCCCTTGCAGCAACTAGGGTAGAAGCTTATGTTTCGGAGGGTGATTTTCCGTGTTTGGCACGCCTAATAACAGGCGTTGGAAACTTCCATGCCCTTAATTTTATACTTGGGATTCTTATTGAAAACGGCCAGCTGGATCTCCTTCTACAGAAATATTCAGCTGCTGCAGACGCAAATGCTGGCACTGCTGAGGCTGTCAGGGGATTCCGTATGGCTGTTCTCATATCATTGAAGCAATTCAATCCCAATGATCTCGACGCTTTCGCGATGGTTTGTACTTCTACACCTATTCCAATTTCATGGGAGCATTCACCATTATTTTTATTTTTATTTTGATATCTTGCAGCCTCTGTTGCAGAGAAAAAATGGGACCATTTTTTCACACATTACAGGAAGTATTGTTGGTTCACTTGAAATTGACAAACACAAAGTTAGAATTAGCTAGTCAATAACATCATTGTTGCACATAGAGATAGTAATTGATTATTATGGGGTTAGTTTCGCTGTCCACCCATGAGGTTTGGACAAAGTCTCACCCCCCCCCCCCCCCCAAACGAGGTTTGGTTTCATCTTACTTATCCCCTTTTGTCAACTGTATTTAAAAATTGACTATTTTGCCCTTTATCTTTGAAGTGGCTAATTTAATATTTGGAAGAAGATTTAGTGGTAACATTGTCATTTCCTTCAAATAAAGTTCACAAAAGGGGGTAATTGAGACAAAAACAAACCTCATAGGGGCAGTTAGCTTGTCCAAACCTCAGGGGGTAAGCAGTGAAGTTAACCCTATTATAATGGCACAACCTTAAGACACATCTCGTTCTTTTCCAGCGGTTTTTTTTTCCCATTGCCTTTTTGGTTGTAGAACTGATAATTCACACTCTCTTTTCTTTCATCCCAGGTATATAATCATTTTGACATGAAGCATGAAACGGCTTCACTCCTCGAATCATGTGCCGAGCAATCAGCCAAGGCATGGTTCCTTCGCTACGACAACGACGAAAATGAGGACCTCCTAGAATCCATGCGCTACTACATAGAAGCTGCTGAAGTTCACTCCTCAATCGATGCAGGCAACAAAACCCGTTCTGCCTGTGCTCAAGCCTCCCTAGTCTCACTTCAAATACGTATGCCAGATATCCAATGGCTCAATTTAACCGCCACAAACGCTCGAAGGGTCCTAGTAGACCAATCACGTTTTCAAGAAGCACTAATTGTTGCTGAAGCTTATGGCCTCAATCAGCCCGGTGAGTGGGCCCTAGTAATTTGGAATCAGATGCTTAAACCGGAACTTACCGAACAGTTTGTGGAGGAATTTGTGTCTGTTCTTCCCCTTCAATCCACAATGCTTTTTGAAATAGCGAGGTTTTATCGTGCTGAGGTGGCAGCTCGAGGGGACCAATCACAGTTCTCGGTTTGGCTGACGGGTGGAGGGCTGCCTGCTGAGTGGGCTAAGTATCTTGGGAGATCGTTTAGATGCTTGTTGAAGAGGACACGAGATTTGAGGCTGAGGGTGCAGCTGGCAAATGTTGCGACGGGGTTTGTTGATGTGATTGATGCGTGCGCGAAGGTGTTAGATCGAGTCCCTGATAATGGTGGACCACTTGTGTTGAGGAAAGGCCATGGTGGTGCTTATCTTCCTCTCATGTAGAGTGGGTGATCTGTTAGTTTCATATTTTCCTGGGGGTGGTATGAAAATTTTGGGTCGGGAGCTGTAAATGGGAAATGAAGAGTTTGACACATTGTTGATTTTCACTTTGAGAAGAGTTTTTTTTTTTTTTTACCTTCAAAAATAAATAAAACATTATTATTTATTCAGCAGCAGCAGCAGCATCACATATTTCTTGAAGAAAAATACAGAGTTTAGGTTAAACAGACATATTATCCCTTGTGTTGACTTCATCTCAAATTTTTGTTTCATATTATTGAAAATATGGGTCTTTTGGGGTCCACTAGTGTCATTCTTTTGTATTGAGCTAGTGTACATTTGTGGCCTTGAACGGGATGTACATATATGTATGTACAAGCTTTGGATCAATTGAGTTTGGGATGTGTTTTCTTGTTAATTCATTTCTTATACTCCACGGCTGGTTGGTTGGTTGACCTCTTTCAAAATAATTGTCGCGTTTTTAAATAAGATACTTTTTTTTTTCCCCCGAAATATCGGGTCGTGCATTGTAGTGATTTTATTGACAAATCTGCTAATGTATTGAAGTATGTTTATGAGTTCTTTCACTTGTTTCCGTATTTTAGGCAGATACATGTCGGGGATAGTTACCCCAAGCGCTTTCTGTATCTTTGGCGGAGACATGTTTATGGTTCTCGTAAGTAAGAGGGAGAATTAGTGGAAGGAAGTGTTGCGTAGAAAAAGTCAAAAGATGAGAGAATGAGTAGAGGAAATAGTAATTTGATTGATGTTGTGACAATAAAAACTTTTTATTTTGAGTAGTATAAAGTAAATTAAGGGGGACCAAAATTAAAATTGTATGAAGTGAGTTGGGACGGAGCAGGGGCGGATCTGTTGTTGCCCAGACAATGCCAATTTTTTTTTTTTTTTTTTTTTTTGTAGAAATCAGTGTTCTAAAATTACTACAATAATGGAGTATTTGTGAAGGCAACGAAGTGAAGGCAGAGGCGTAGGCGCGAAGGTGCGGCAGCAAGAGTTGGTGGCGGAGGGTAAGGGCTGCTGCATATTTGACAGACTTTGAGGAAGAAGTCTGTGAGTGAAATTTCTTGGAGTACAGAGAGAAATGGAGAGACGAAGAGTTAAAAGGCATTGATTTTTGACCTTGGAAAGTGGGGAAAGTTGATTGTTTTATTTTGTGGACAAAAGTTAGTGTGTTGTATTGTACCACGGAAGATGATACATTTACACTTGGTGTATAGAAAGATTCTATACACCACCAATATATGTGTGACACATAATATCTAAAGAGGGAATTTTAGGAGAGAGATTCTTTCATGGGCTCCATCTAAAACACTTGGCATTATTTTATTTGTAGTGTATCCATACACTTGGTGTAAGTGTAACCTTTTCCATTGTACCACTGGTACATTAGTTGAATGTCAGGGATTTCATTTGGTGTGTGGCTCCACATTGATAACACTATTTAGTTCAAGTAGATATAGACTGACAAAACAACTTTTGGTTGTTTAAAAATAAAAAATTGCATTTTATATTGTAAATTTTATTATTTTTTTTATAATTATAATTGAATTTAGTTTTTATAAAAGCTGAAATTGTAGGGTAGAATTATGAATATTAAGTACGAGAGGAATATTTATCGAAAATTTGGCTCCGTTTAGGCCCCGCTTAGACCCCGTTTAGTCCCCTAGGCGCTAGGCGCTATCCCAACGCCTAGTAGTCGCCTAGCGTTTTTTAGAACCTTGGTAGAAAGGGATGTATTCATGTCTATTAGTGAGGATGAGATTTTAACTTATTTTCAAAAGATGAATCCTAAAAAACATCAAATGTAAATTGTGTTTATTTTATGTAATGTTGACGTACTGAAACCTATTATATTTATGTAGGTAAACGTATTCAATCTTAGTTTCGCGCCATTTTTTTTTTTCTTTTTTTTTTTTGAAAGAACAGGCAACACCAAATATTTTGGTGTAAATCCTCCACTGGGACGGAGGGAGTATCTAAGAGTACAACTATATGAGTATTTAAAATTCTTTTTTTTAATGCTATTTCCAGGTAAATGGATTACAGTTGGGCAAAAAAGAAAATAGAGTTTGTTGAGGATTTGAGCCTTGATTAATTCGTCCTTTTACTTAAAGTTGACTGAGGCTTTGTGATGCCCCATTGACTGAGGCTTTGAGGCTTAGTGTTCCCACCAGTTCAACCTCTTTAGCAACTTGGTGATTTCCAGCGTAAGCAATATGCATAATTCAATGAGTTGAAGTTTTGGTGATTTGGGGTTTTTGTGTCAGTTGCTTGAATGCTTGGGGGTTGAGGGATTATGCTGCCTTGATGAAATTCATTTAAGTGTGTATTTGGCAACTCAAAGGCTTGGACTTGGAGGTGCCATCACCTTTTTTTTTTCTTTTTCGAAACTTGCTTCTTAGGAGGATTTTCATCAGCTTCATTTTACAAACCCGTAGTGTTGCTTTGTTATCTGTATGCAATCTGGGAAGATTGACGTACTGCTCAACAATGCAGGTATTTCTGGAGTATTTATGGGTGCATGGGCAAAAACCGCTTCCCTCATGGCTGCCTCTGCAGCAATTCAATTGCCCTCTCCTCCCATCTCCAGTGTCTCTCTCATAGCGTGGTGTGTTCATGAACGTGGTGGAGGCCACAATGTTTGAACAAATAAGACTGAGGATTGCAGCGGAATATGGGAGTATAGGTGAATAACTCTCCTTAATTTTCATTCAGTGTGAAATTTAACATAGCATTTTTTTTTTAATCTTAGTTGACATTTGCCTTTAAAATGAAGTGTGTGTGTGTGTGTGTGGGGGGGGGGGGGTGCCGGGGGGGGGGGGTGTTGTTGCTGTTTTTTTGGTTTAGTAATGTCCTTATTCTTAAATGGTGATATTGGTTTTGTGGAAGAGGTTGCGTTTTACACATCACATGTGTCTGGTGTTCAATCATTAGCTTTTCCTTCTATTGGGTTTTCTCTTATCAGGATTTTTTCAGGGGTGTAAAGAGGGCATGCTCAACCTGGGGAGAAATGAAGCAAAAGACGATATACCTTTCATGGTCATTCCAAGAAATCAAGTTTATGTATTGCTTCATGGTGTAAGAATGTCCTAGAGTTATGGGCTTTAATTTACAATGATGTTTCTGTAATTTTGATAAGCTTCCCATTAAATAAGCTAAACTCAAAAGGCATTTTGTAACTGTTGTGGAAGTTGTTTGCTTAAATGGTCCAAGTTTTAATTGAATTTGGAAGACGTCATTCGAAATCACAATTATAGCCGTTTCAATCTTTGAACATGTAACTTGACTATCCAGTATTGTTATCGTGTCACAGTTGCACTTTTTTTAGGACTGATCAAGTGGATACTCCACACTGTCATCGTGTCTATAATGTCACTCACTGTACTATTATCACGTCTATAACTCATCATTGTTTTTGTACATACCCGTGCCATTGGAGTACAACTAACAACTTGTGCACCAAACAAATAAAAATAGGGGAAATGACAATTTAGGGTCCAGAGTTTGGGGGGTGTGTGCCAATAGGGGTCTGATGTATCAATTTTGTCAATTTAGGGTCCAAAGTTAACAACGTTAGCCAATTAAGGGTTTTTGGACTAAGTTACAAAGAAAATCCAGTTAAGTAACAGAAAAACTTAACTGAAGTTAGTTTTGGATGTTCGCCTGGGCTGTCATTTCACACACCCCTTATACAATTGACCCTAAATTTTCTTTCACTTTTATTATTATATTTTCGAATAATTTTAATTAATTCAAAAATAATAATGAATAAAATAATAAGCAAATAAAAAATTAAAGTGGTTTTTTTTTTTTGAAACCGCAAATAATGAAGTTATAAACAAGGAATATTAATAATAAAAATAAAAAATAATTTTATGAATAAAATAAAATAATTGGAATACTAATATTAATAATGAAACAATACTAACCACCACCACAAAATTTTTTTTGTCCAAATCCCCACTTTCTTCTTTCTAAAAAAATAAAGTGGGGGTTTTTTTTTTGGAATATATTTTTTTTACACTTTTTCCTTTTTAAAAATTATACTTTTTATTTTATAGTGGTTATAATGAAATAAATATTTTTACTGTATTTCTTGAAAAAATATTTTCGGTAAATGACGTCTTAATTATTAGTTAATTTAATATAAAAAATTATTAAAATTTAATATTTCATTTTTTTTATTAATTTTCTTCATCTGAAATGACAATATGTTCATGCAAATAATCAAAACAAACTCCAGTTAAGTCCATGTTAAAACACGTGTGACTTAACTGGATTCCGTTAACAGAATCGTTAAAAAACCCTAACCTGCACAACTTTTGCAACTTTGGACCCTAAATTGACAAAATTGATACATCAGACCCCTATTGACACACCCCCCCAAACTTTGGACCCTAAATTGTCATTTCCCCATAAAAATACTACTCACACCACAATTTTCCATTTTACCCTTATCCCACCGCCACCGCCACCGCGGTCCAAAAACTAACACATTTTCTTCCCACCTTCGTGTTTACTTTTATTACTTCCGTCTCATTGCGTAGAAGAACCTATCAAATCATAAAGAACAATGCCTGATCTGGTGAGTAAATGCAAGTTATCTCTTCAAATTTATAGGAAATTTACATTTACTCAATTTAATTTTAGATCAAACATGCATATTTTAGGCTTTCATTGTTGATTTAAACATCAATTTCATAAACACCAAACCTGATATTTTGAATTGTTCGGCCACTGCTCACAAAACTTGAGTTTCTGATTGTAATTTTTGTTCTTCTCAAGTGACAAGTTCTTATTAATTAGGATTTGGTTCGAATTCGAAGCTTTTATGTTGTTGAGAGTGACTGCCTCTTTATGTTTTAGCCTTTTGAGGTAGTTTCATTGTTTTAGATAACTACTTTCTTTTTAGGCTTTGTGTTTCTATATTGTTTCATCCGCTATTTTCCTTGTGGATTACTTTCTAGAGTTTTAGTGTATCTTCAGAACTTCTTTTTAGGCTTTGGACTCGGGGAGTTTGGTAGGGATTTTTGGGGGTCACACGCCTACGTAGTCCATACTAGCAGTACATCATATGAAAGAAATAACACAATAATTTGGTAACTCAGTTCATCAATATATGACTACGTCTGAGGGTGTCGCCTAGCCATAATATTCACTATAATCAATATATGGTTGTTTATAACTTTGCACATATGTGATCACAGATACGAGCGTGGCCACTCTCTATGCTAATTACTCCCATTATATATGTCCTCTCTAGAAGAACACACGCATCACTGTCATGGCAAGGGGCGGCGGAGTGCCATCCTGGCGCTCCTACCCCCTCCGGATTCTCATGACACTTTTATGGCTCTGACGCTATAGTATCTTGGCTTTCCCTTGTGCACACAATGTTTATGGGCATCACTTAGTTTATATGAGGATACAATAACCAAAACCTAATCTAAGTAGGAAATCCAATTTCCTAAACCTAGTCAAACAAGGAATCCCAAGAAACCTATATTGACTCAAATATAGTTTCCATTTCCTTTCTTGGTTTTGGCTCCACAACCCAACAAAAGTCATAGTGACTTTCCGCATCAGGGAGATTGTTTGGACTTTGGAAGGGTATATGTTGTTTTAATGTTGTTTATTTCAATCTTCTAGCCTTTGTACTTATATCTTGTTGGTGTTGTGGTTGCTAGTTTGCGTGCCCAAAGCATGAAGTCCTAAGTATGGAAAGCATCTGTAAACTCTTACCCACTTCTCAGAGTGATATATTGAATTGAGTATGGGCATATGGTTCATCAATCTCTTTGTCTATAGTATTCAAATTTGTTTCCCCCCAAAAATATTTTGATCGCCATGTCAGTTTAACTTCGTTTAGCTATCATTGTGTAGAGTGATGCTATTCTTCAGCAGCGCTCTTACTTGCTTTTAGCCTGTGAATATGTTCTCTTCCTGGGAACTTGATAGAGCCTGGGGTGGTGCATTGTAAATCGATGTGGTTTGCAACTTAGTGGTTGCTTGTCCCCGTTTGTCCAAGTTTAGATGTCATAGCTGTCGGTAAGCATCTTGTTTTGTTGTGGTCAGAATACTTGTGTTAATCATGAATATATATACAGACAGTGGCTGGGTGCTAAGAAGAAGTGTTCTGGACATGCATGGCATGTTACGCTAACACCAGTTAGTGTGCTATTACTGTCTTTCTGGAGTCTACTTGCTCTTTGTAAGCTTTATTTCCTCATGTTTATGCTCTGTAGATGGTTGGAGTTGGGGGAGTGGTTGAGATCATTGGTAAAGATGCTAGCCGTAAGTGTTCATTTAGTTTTTTCTTCATTTGTAGCCCAATTATTTGAGTGCAAAGATTGCTACAGCTTTGAAGTTAATAGAACTTTTTAAATCTTATTGTTGCTTATGATTATCTTACCTACGAAGGTTTTCTATAGAGGTTCATTGGAGTTTCATTAGGAGACGATAGGGATCTTTTGTCTGCTTCACGTTTCCCCAAATTGGTTTTAACACCCTTGAAGTTGTAAGCCTACTTTTGAGTGATCATTGAAATTGCCTACTAGTGGTATGCATGTCTTGTAAGTGATGTAGTTGCTGCTTCATCTTTCTGCATACATTTGGAAGCCCATGCTTTGCTCTAAATATCGTCTTTGGAAAGCCTGCAGCTTTGAGTGTTAGATGTTGTTGACAGTTGATGTGCTATTTCAGGTTCGATTGAATATTGGGTTTACATGTTCGCGCTTCCCATTGGTTCAGGGAGTATATCTTTAGAGTACGAGGCACTTTTTTTCATGGCTCATTGTTCATTGGTACATCACTGCAGAAAGATTTTTTTTTTTTTTAAATTGTCAAAAGTGAAGATAGTAGTTCTCATTCAGTCTGAACGGTTGACTGGTAGGAGTGAAGCTTTAAGATTCTTTGTCATTGCAAAATAGGAGTAGTATAAACAGTTCCCCTGTAATTTCCATCCCACACGTCATTTGGTCTTCACATTTCTTCCCTACAGTTTGTATGTAATAGGAGATTAGTTAACTGATTCGCGGGTAGTTTTTTATTCTGTTTGCTTCAAAAGTGATTCCCGTGCCCATTTTTGCTTTAGGCAGGAATATTGAATATCTGTATAGACACAGGATTTTTCAGAGACCAAATGGTAGGAATTATTTGACAATTGTACTATTGCGGAGAAGATGTAGTCCACGATCACTTCATGTTGAAATTCATCTCTGCTTTGATATGTTGTGCAATGTAAAACTGTCCATCATCACCTTTGAAAATGAGCTTCATAGTCACAAATGTATTTATCGTGTTTTTCTTTTAATTGGTATCCACTTCTAATCTGAAAACTTTTTTCTCTTCAATTGAAGCTGCTGGAGAGTTTGATTTCCAATTTCACAGAAGGCAGATGACATGGATTGTTGCAACATAAAGATACTCTGGAGCATAGATATCAAAAGCCCGCCTAGGCTCCGGGCACACCTTTTGCGCCTTGGTGCGCCTTGGGCCTTTAATAACTATGGGACGCACCATAGTCATCAAATGCGCGCCTAGGTGCGCGCCTAGGCTCCGGGCACACCTTTTGCGCCTTGGTGCGCCTTGGGCCTTTAATAACTATGCTCTGGAGGAGATTAGGAAGAAGCTTGTGGACCGGTGCATTGAGATGTTCAGTGATAAAGCAGAGAACGAGGAGGTGTACAACAACTTCTACAAAGTTTTTCTCAAATAAGTTAAACTAGGAATCCTTGAGGATAGCGAGAACAAAGAGAAATTGGCTGATTTGCTGTGATACCAGTCAAACAAGAGAGAGTTGACAAGCTTGAAGGAATATGTCACCCGGCTGAAAGACCGCCAGGAGCAGATCTTGTTTATCTTCGTCACACAGATGAGATCTAGACGACTGTTGGGAACTCGCCACTCCTGGAAAAGATCAAGAATAGACGCTCCGAAGGGCTCATCATGGTTGAAGCTATTGATAAGAATGTAGTTGGGCAGCTCGGGGAGTATAAAGGAAGGAAGCTTATAAATCTTGATGACGAGATACAAAAAGAAAAGAAAAAAAAGAGAAAGGGAGTCCTTAGAGAGGCTTTGCGAGAATATCAAGGGCATTCTCCAGAAAAAGACTGCGAGAGGAGTTGTTTCTGAAAGTATTATGAGTGAGAACATTCCATGTTGTACAGTGGCTGGAGACTTTAAGGAATTTCCAGAGGAGTTACTTCTCGATAACACTCACCCATTGGGAGCATCCTGCCTGACTTCATGGCAAGAAGATCAACCCTTATAATGCCACCATGGAGAAGAAATGGAGAATATTATGTTTTGGGGCTTTCATTTTCAGAGGCATTTGACTACTAGCTAGATGAAGCATTCACTTAATGCCCAAGACTCTTTCGAGAAAGCATATCTTCTAGTGCAAACTCATTCCTTTCCAGAAGCTGACAACGTCGCTCAAATTCTTACCGAGTTTTTTCTAAAGGTGCATTTTTCTTACTCAATTAGTTTATAGTTTGATTGTTCTGTAAGCTTCACCGGCGCTTCCGCCTCCCACCAAACCTCTTCACCGCCACCGTCCTCATTCCACTGGCCAGATTCTCATCTCCTCTTCTACTGGCTACCTCCATCTCAACTCCAATATTTTGATTAAAATGAGAAGATTATTGTTTTTTTTTTTTGTTGAAAGTATGAGTCTGGGAGATATACCTCATAGTTTAAACTTGAAACTACCTCCGTTTTTAAAGATAGGCTCATTTGGTTTTTGATGGTTAACATTAGTTTCACCAAACATTAATGTCAATATAATCATCCCAATAAAATTTCTAAAAACTGTTAAAGTTGAATCATAAGTGATTCATCAATTACAATTTTTGAAATTTCATTGGAATGATTAGATTGACATGAATGTTTAGTCAAAGTTCACTTGTGTTGACGATAAAAAAAATGAGACTATGTTACCGCGACAGATGGAATATGAGATAAGTCTCTTATGTTTTAATTAATCTTTTTTGCCTTTATCTCTCAACTTTTTGTCCAACTCTCAGAGTCTTTTTGTCTTTGAGCATGTTGGTGTTAGGCCTAGAGCGCGCATGTTGAGGCTGGGGTATTTTTGTCCAAATGGCTTTAGAAGGATATTGGAAAATGTATGTCCTCAGTTTTAGTATCAGCCCAGGGACCCTATATGGAATCGTCTCTATTTTCAGTTTCCTCTATAGGTGACTAGTGGTACCCCTTCGACTTATTAAGGTTTTCAAGCAAGGTGATGTAGTCGACGAGCTCGCACTCGGGTTTTTGGACGAGTTTGATCGTAAAGGGCGTAACTTTTGACTCCGGATGAGTTATGGGACACACAATATATCAAAACGATCGTCTTTTCGAGAGAAACAAAAGTCATCGGGCTTTGCCCCTTGATCAGGCTTTAAAAAGCCCAAATTCCGCTTCTAAGGGCCTCAAAAGGCCTTCTGAAGTTTTATCAGTTTTTTTGGACTTTTTCGTATTTTGCAGTTTTAGGGTTATTTCGAATTAGGGTTGCTGAACACTTTATATTCATTGTTTTAGGGTTTCAAAGGCAGTTTTTGCCGTTTAATAAACATTTCGTTGTTTTCTCCCAACTATTCGTATTGATTAAGTTCTACGATTGTTGAAGATCGATCGCTAGTATTGATTAAATTCTACTAGGGTTGATTCCTATCAAGTCTTCTGCTACGTCACAAGGGGATATCTAACCCTTCTAGCTATATGCATGTATTCTTTCTAATCTTAGTCGTGAAATTCAGCTTCATCTAAGGGGCGCTAGTGTTACACTTTGATTTAATAGGGTTTCCTACGCCGCCTCCTATATCCCACCCTCACCCTCTCTCTATATCTTCTATCTAATCCTAGTCCTTCATTTCAATTGCATCCAAGGGTGCTAGTGGTCCCATTCGACTTATTAGGGTTTTCAAGTAGGGGTGCTTTCCGCCGTCTGATATATCTAACCCCCTCCTATATATCTTCTATCTAATCCAGGTCGTTAATTTCAACTTCATCTAAGGGCTAAGGTGAGACCCTTGACTTATATTAGGTTTTTCAAGCAGGTTGCTCTCCGCCGTCACATATATCCAACTCCTTCTCTCTTTCTTTTCTATAAATATGATCATTGCTTCCGTTTTATTTCATGTCCGACTCAGTCTCTTCATATCTAAATTTATATGTTGATTCAACTTGGAAACTCCCTTGATGTTGTTCCCTAATCAGCACATCCATGGTACACTGCAGATGGTTAATCTCAGTGTGATTAGTGCTATTAATCGCGCTCTGGTTCGTTATCTCGCCCCTTTCATTTTAGTCATAATTTCCATCTTTGTTTTGTGTGTCTTTGTGATGTAAAGATCGTCATTAATACTTTCTTGTATGATTATCTATAGTTATGATCTGGTGAAGTTTGATAGATATATCTGTCACTTCCAACATTTTTTCTGTCAATGAGGTGTAAATGAAGCTTGTTATTGGGCTGCCAGAGATTAAATAAGGATTCGTTAAAATCTAAGCTTAATACGAGCTTGTGTGTTAGATACATATAAATGTTACCTTATCATAACTCTGTAAATATTCAAGAAAAGATGTTGATATATCTTGATTTTGATTTAGTAATCTATGATGCATAAGCAAAATAGAAACATGATGCACAGTCTATTATGCTTGTGGATCTTGTAGATGTGATTCTCAATCAATTGATTGTATTATCTGCATGAAATGTTTCGAGGTGCTATATGTGTGTGTGTGTGTTGAATAATTATTTGAATTTCTTTTATGATACTCCATCGATTTGATGATGAATGTCCGTTCTTGTTCTTGTTCAAGAGGACATTTATATTGGGATGGTGGTAGTATACGATTCATTTTCCTCATAGCTTTCTCTATTAAGCCGTATGTATCTTTATGTACATGTTTGTTAATTCTCAGATTATATGCATACAGTTCTGTTAGTAAATGTGTATATGTTCACTGAATAATAAGTTTAAGATCAATGTAAATTCATAAATAAACATCAATATTCTTAGTTTAAATCAATGTAAATTGGCAAGTTTTAACATTAATATTTTCAAAATAATGAAGCCCGCTTAGATTCCAATTTAGAAAATAACAAACCGATTAATCCCCTCCATCTAGGTTGGATCTTATTGCATCGCAACATAATTTATTAGAATCCAGGTGGGTGTTGAGCCGAAATTTCAATCTAGAGAATACACTGATTATTTCATCTATCTAGACTTACTTTTCTACTTATTTTGTAGGTTTGCGCAATTACGTGTACGAATTCACGTAGTAGATCGTTGTTCTTGGTATATCGGATGAAGATTGCTCCCATGCTTATTCAAGGTATTAATGTGTACATTGGTGCAGCTAGAGTGACATGTCATTAGTTTCTTGGTATATATTTCAAGTAGTTGACCTGCAAAGTATATAGCACTTAAATATGTACTCCCACCGTCCCTAAATGAATGTCCAAATTTCAAATCGAGGGACATTCTAAAAATCTCTACTTTTTATACACTTTGGTGGCAAAGATCCATTTATGTTCTTCAAATCTTCTTTCCAAACATTTAGTTTTGCAAGTATAGAGACTAGTGATTTTTTTGGTAAAATAACATTTAGGGAGAAAGTTTATTACGATAAAGCCATTCATTTTGAGACGAAAATTTCTTGAAAACGGACTTTCATGTAGGGACAGAGGGAGTTATTTATTATTCCTTCTAGTTTACTAACTTAATAATACGAATGAATGCAGGGAAAATCGGATAGGGCTTTTGCATCTAATGCATATGAGCCTTACCCTATGTCGCGAGTAAGGCTCATAAACATTACATTGAAGGCCGCTTCTTGCGGTTATTATTCATAGTTTTGTGCACATATGGGGGTGGGGGGTGTAGGGGATGGGGTTAGCTTCTGTTCCAACCTAGTGGAGTCGCTTCGTCTTGCTTTTCTTCCACCAGTCCATCTCAAGATATGTTCAAGTTCTCTTACTTTCCCCGTTCCTGCTTATGAAATTACAAACTACACCTTTATGTTTCTCTCTCCTCCTATATATTCCCTCGTCCATCGTACTTCCTTTATCTCCACCGTACTTGCTCTATCTCAAATACTTCGTTATGTTGTACCACTAAATCCTTAATTGTTGATGAAGATACCCATTGAGTTGAAGCTAGAGGTGATGGGGGCGGGGCGGCAATGGCGGAGCTAGCAGCAACGGGAATTATGGAAACTCCATCGCGATGGATTATGGACTAAAATGTTGATGAGTTGATACAATTTTTTTGTTGTATATTGTCATTTATCCGGATGTAATTACTTAGTGTACTTTGATGAGCTATATGTTATTAAATAAATGCATTTTGTGACAATGATTTTTTTTTAGTTATGTTTTCATTCTAGTCAGGAAAAGACATTAGTCATCTTTTATATAATATACATAAGATTCAAGTTGCGGTTAAAATTGGCTGTAGAAGGTCAATTGCAATTTAATTACGTGCGTTTAAAAAAAATTATAATTGCTTATTCAATTTGTAATTGATATAATCCGATTTTTAGATTAAAGATTTGTTAAAATGAGTTTATATTAAATATTCAAGTATTAAGGTTTTGAAAATCTCAACAGTCTTCGTTTACTTATATTGTTAAAACAAAATTTTGGACCAAAATTATCCCCAACTCCATTGGTAGGGGCAAAAGTGTCATAAAAACTAATTTCTCACTTTGAAACCGTTATTTGCGTCTTGGGTGACAGTTCCAATCGATTGAATGCATTAACAGATTTATTTGATGGCATTTTGGACCAAACACACAAAAAACTATACTAGTATATACTTTTTTCGTCCCATTTGAAGCTTCACCATATTGGTGATGGCACAAAAATTAAGAAAAGTGGTGAGTGTAAGAAGGGTTGTGAGAGAGAAAAAGTTAGTAGATATGACATGTGGGGCCTACAATTTAAATATGTGAGAGAGAAAAGTTAGTGGGTATGACAAGTGGGTCCCATAATTTAAGTATGTGAGAAGAAGAAGCGAGTGGGTATGACAAGTGAGGCCTACATTTGTTACCATTTTAGAAAATGATGAAGCTTTCAACGGGACACTCATTTGAGTAAAAAGTGAAGCTTCAAATGGGACGGGATGAGTATTAAAAGTCAAGGTAAAGACTAAGTCTTTAGGTGGTGCCATGTGGACAAGTTTTAGATAACTCTTGCTTTTGGTGGTGCCACATCATCCATAGCATTTTAATTAGGTAACTTTTCATTTTTCTCTTATTAGCTAATAGTATTAATTAATTATAATAGTTACTATATTAGTTAACTATTACTATTAATAGTATTAGTTTATTATAATAGTTAACTATATAAGATAACTATTACTATTAATAGTATAAGTTAAGTATAATAGTTACTATAAAGGGTAACTATTACTATTAATAGTTTAGTTAAATGTAATAGTTAACTATATAAGATAACCATTACTATTAATAGTATTAGTAAATGTAAAAGTTATTATATAAGATAACTATTACTATTAATAGTATTAATTAATTGTAATAGTTAATTATATAACATGATTATTAATATTAGTAATATTAGTTAAGTGTAATAATTACTATATAAAGTAACTATTATTAACGATAATATTAACTAATTAGAGTAGTTACAATATAGGAGTATTGTAACTATTACTATTTTTTTGAAAAAAAAATACTATTATTAGTATTAGTTACTATATATAGTAACTATTACTTTTAACTTATTATTTACGATAAAAGTTATTCCCCCGTCTCATGGTACGAGTCATACTTTCTATTTTGATACATCCCAGAGTAAGAGTCTCTTCTTTCCTAAAATGGCAAAGAATCTTTACTATTCATCCCGCTCATTCTCTCTCATACTTTACTTTTATACTCACAACACCATCAATTTACTATTCTCTCCCACCCATTCTCTCTCTTACTTTACTTTTACACTCACAACACTTAAATCACTTCCACCATTTCTTATTCTCTGTGCATTTGAGAGGTATGACTCTTACTCTGGGACGGAGTGAGCACTACTTAGGTAACCATTATCTTTTAATTTAATATTTAAGCTCATAATTACTATAATTAAAATATTATTTTCTCAATCGATCAAGAGTAAAATTTGACATCATTATGGGACAAATGAAGTATTTTTTAAAAAAAATTATAAACTTATTCTTAACCAATACTATTAACCAATCTTAATATCTATTTTATTCTATACTAACAAAAACTATTTCCACTATTATTAAAAAATCACAAGTGGATTTATATATATATTTTTTTAATTTTTTTATATTTATTTAAAATATTTAATAATTATATAATGTAAATATAAATATCCACGCACAAAAGAAAACACTCGTGCGAAGCACGGTTTAATCCCTAGTACTTAAAAAAAAAAAAAAAAAAAAAAAAAACAAGCAGAAAGGCTAAACCTCGGGCCAAATGGATTTCAAAGCTTGCGTACTTGGGTCCGCTCCATGTACAATCGATAGACTCAATATGCTCCATTTGTCCGCGGAATTTGAATGGAAATCGTCAAAAAGCCCTAAATTATAAATTAGGCAAAAATTGGCATGTCACGCCTTAAATTGGTAAAATTTGGATGCCAAGCCCCAAGCTGCGGTCGCTCACGGATATTAAGCCCTATTTTGTATCTTATGCTTGATTTATTAGCGTTTTCTCAAAGGGTATTGTACGACGTCTCTTATATCTCACCCTCTCTCTCCATATTTTCTATCTAATCCTAGCCGTTAATTTCAATTTCATCAAAGGGTTGCTAGTGGTACCATTCAAATTATTAATTAGGGTTTTCGGGGGGGGGGGGGGGCGCGCTCTTCGGCGTCTCATATATTTAACCCTCTTCTTGTATATATCTTCTATCAAATCCGAGTCGTTAATTTGAACTTCATCTAAAGGCTATTGAGTTAGCTTTTGAGTTATTAGGGTTTTCAAGTAGGTTGCTCTCCGCCGTCACATATATCCAACTCACTCTCCCTTTGTTTTCTATAAATATGACCATTGCTTCCCTTTTGTTACATGTCCTACTCTATCTCTTCATCTCTTAATTTGATTCAACTTGGAAACTCCCTGGATGTGGTTCCCTAACCAGCACATCCATGATACATTGCAGATGGTTGATCTTAATGTGATTAATGCTATTAATCACGCTCTGGTTTGTAATCTCTCCCCTCCCTTTTTAGTCATAACTTCTCTGTTTGTTACCCCCCCTCCATCCCAACCAAAATGATTGACAAATTTTCTCTTGATTTCATTCATTTTGGGACAGAGGTAGTATGTGTCTCTGTGATGTAGAGACTAGCACCAATACTTTCTTGTATGACCGTGGATAGTTATGATCCGGTGAAGTTTGAGATATCTGTGTCAATTTTTCGTTAAATGAATATTATTAATGGGCCGCCAAAGATTAAATAATGATTCATTAAGATTGAAGCTTGATATATCTAAATGTTACCGTATCTTAACGTTGCATACACATCAAGAAATGAGGTTAATATATCTTGATTTTGATTTAAATTAATTTATGATGCAAATCACATGCTTTGATATTTTTATCAAATTTTAGTAGTATATTATTGTATGTATGTTATATAAACAAGATACACTTGTATGTATGTTACATAAACAAGATACAGACATGGTGATTTTCTCATGATGTAAAAACACAAAGGAAAGATTCCAGTCTAGTCTATCAAGCTCTTTGTTGAGCCCAAATTGTTGGTGTTGGTGTCCTAGGCACGTTTGTTAAACGTTGTATAAGTTATCATTTTATTCATAATAATAAAGAGATAATAAGATTATTATTATGGCTCGTGTTTGCTTATAATAATCTCCGTCCCTGGAGCTTGTTAAGCACTAGTATAAAGGCTAAATGATCATGGGATGATCATGTTAGATTTATGGGTACTTGTTTGGAACAAGGTACTGGACATGACCCGCGGTATGAGATTTATGTCATGGTCGATGTCATATATAAATCTCATATTAGTTATGTCATTTGAATCCTTAGACATGAAGTTATTATAGTCTTCCACTTGATGAACATTATGTTTGACATATTCAAACGCTGCCTTAACACGGTAGTTATAAAGGGTATGATTGGCATGATTGGATTCACGTAGGGAAGAATAATAAGCCAAATGGATTTGTCCCTCTTCGGAGAGATGTCAAGCTTGGGCCCCTCGAAGGAATGATGTTGGTGAAATGTTTGGCCAAACCCAAATGGATTGATTGGATCAATGTCATTTGGATTATCAACATATTCGGAATCGAGAAAGTATTGAACAATACAAGTTGACTTGTTGACCATGACTTGTGTTCAATGACATCGGAGACAAAGGGATTATGACATGTTCTAAAAGGAATACGAACTTGTATCTAGTTATACTATTTGGGTAGGTATGACGGTTTGCTAGAACCTAATCATATCTTATGGTTTCATGTTTGAACCTATTGCCAACTTAGTGTAATCCTAGAGGGTCACACACAAATAGAACGAATCGTAAAGGACTAAATGAGAATTATGGAAAAATATCAGTGTTTGGCTCTGGCACGGTCGTGCGCCTTAAAATGGCACGGTCGTGCCATAAATCCAAACCAAGGCAAACCTGTCGACATGATTGGCACGACCGTGCCAAATTATCAAGCACGACCGTGCCGAAAATGGGCGGCTGGGGAATTCGCGCGGACTAGATGGCACGACCGTGCCAGATTGTAGGGCACGACCGTGCCAGTCAAGTCGGCCAGAGTTCCTTGTTGCCTAATTTGGTGACGGGATTTATGTTTCCTAAGTCCTTAAGGGTTAAGGATTAGGACCTATAAAAGGATTCTTTCAGCAGCCATTAGACACATGATTATGAGTGCCTCCATAAGGTTTTGAGAGGTTATTTTCTTGTTCTAAGATCCAAAAGTGAAGAACAAGAATATTCATAATTCCATATAGTTCTTACAATTGTGAAAGCGTGTTTCATATTTGGTCTAGCAACCAAATCAAGTGTTCTTGATATTCGTTCGTGGTGTGGATACCGCTAGAGGGTGAAACTTATCATCTTCATAGTTCGTGATTCTTGCTTTATTCGTGATCAAGATTTCAAGCCTCCATCGAATTCAAGGTTGCAAAATCAAAGGCATCAACGGTTAGTATTCTAGTATTCATTATGTTGTATTTGACTTAATCATATGAATGGATCTATGGGCTTTGGGTTTCATAAATTTTAAATGCTTAATTCCGCTGCGCATGTTACTACGAAACCCAACAGTGGTATCAGAGCCCCGTTCATGTTGATTATTTCAATACATAATCATGTTGTTTGTATATAAATTGTTTATGTGCCTAGCATGATTTGAATATTAGGATTATGATGTTTATGTGGTCTATGCGTTTTATGTGGTTTATTGTTTTATAAACTTTAATCGCACTGTTCAATCGCAATTAAAATTATGGTGGATTTAAAATTGTTTGGATTATCAATTTTTGATTGGATCAAAGCTTTGATATTCTAGGGATTCAAGAATAAATCGTTTATTCAAGGTTTTGATGATCATGGTGATTGGATCACCAAGAACACCAAATCCTAATTGAATCGGGAAAAACAATTTTGAGATAAATTTTGGAACTTTAAAAATTTGGATTTTTCGCAAGGGGTCCGACCGGACCCAAGCCTTGACGCGGCCGGACCTAGGGTTTGGCGCGGGGGTAGGGTTTGGGTTTTGGGTGTGGATCTTGGGTTTAAATCTCCTATTTTTTGTAGTCTTGTGATTCTAAGATTAGTTCAAGGTTTGGATGACTAATCTACGTTCATCGAGATTGTGTTTCCCAAACTTGATCGCAATCAAGGTTTCAAAGATAAAACGAAATTAGAATTATGAAGAGTTCATAATTGCTAAAATTGAGAAACAAAGTTCTTGATTCAATGATTGGAGATCCATGTGGAATTGTGAATGCAATTGGCCTGCGTTCATCGAGACCATCTATTGCTTAGTTTCGGCCACATGGACTACTTTCTTGGTTTCTTGAATTAGTGCGGAATTGTGGTTGCCAATGGCTTAGTTCGGCCGCACTTCTTGTTGTCTTGATTTGGAGATGATAACCAAAGTTCAAATAATCTCATCCTCATAATTATAGAGAAACTAATGACACATAAATATTATGCTTAAATTAATGGAGATTAATTTAGTGGCTAAACTTGATGCGTAACATGTTTATCTTATGTGCTCATAAATGTGTTGAATGCTATATGTAATGAACCTTCAAAGAAAGTTTTAAGTCCTTTTGCCACGCCATGATTAAAACACTTGTTTGTGCAAGGGTATTTTCATGTGGGCTCGCCAAAGCGAGGTGCATTGATTTTACTTTTGTATGAGCAAGATGAGTGAATAAGAGTTTCCTATGCGTTTAAAATGGTTGGACTTAATAAGGCGTCAAAACAGTTTTGGGCCTAGGCAAAGATGAGATTAAACATGCTTTCAAAATTGGATCCCTAAGAATCATATGAGATATGATTGACAAGAAATTGTCTACCTAATTAATTTGATTTTGAGCGGTCCGCCTCCGTGGACTCAAAGTTAAATTAAAGTTGGATCTTAGCACAATTTCAAAAGAATCTCATGAAAAGATCTAAGAGTCATATAAGATATGATTGACAGGGTTGTCTACCTAATTAATTTAGTTTTGAGCGGTGCGCCAAAGCGTACTCAAAATTAAGTTAAAGTTGGATCTTAGCCCATTTAAATTATATCATACATTGGATGTATATGAAGGTTATATAATTTAGTGGGAGTATTTTGGAAAATACACTATTTATCTCTTTAATGAGATTGGTACTTGTAAAATTTCGGAAATTTTGCATGTGTTGTAGATAATGACAACTAACTTCGTTGCGATCAATCCTTGTTAAGGATAAAGCTTCATAAGAATGGTTCTAAGGCAAGAAGATGGGTTGTACATTCTTGATGGGCCTAATCCTAAAGAACCCAAAGCCGGAATAGACAATCACAAGAATCATGAGTATGATTCTAGGAATGTGAGTTGTCTTATGCTCGCGATTATGTGCTCAAAACTCCAACAAAGTTTGGAACTTGTAGAAGCCTATTAGATAGGCGTGGAGTTGAGTTACATGTTTCAAAGAGAAATCTAGGCAAGAGAGGTATAAAAACCATTATTGCATTCGCTTCTTGCAAAAGGAGTAAAGGGCAATAAGTGGAACCTCACATGCTTAAGATAAAGGCTACATAGAGCATCTTGAGAAACTTGATTGTCCAATTGGATTGGAGCTAGTCATGGATCTTATTCTTAATTCATTGCCTAAGAGTTATAATCACTTTGTGATAAACTATAACATACTTGGAATGAATAAGAATCTCTCCGAGTTGCATAATATGCTAAAAACTGCAGAGATGAAGATAATGGAGAAAGGTTCTCCAATGCTCATGTTTCATGATGGAAAAGGAGGCCAAATGCCAAAAGAAAGGTAAGACAGACTTGTCAAACCTAAAGGAAATAATTTTGGTTATAATAATAACTCTAATAGATGCAATTTAGTAAAATGGCAATTGGATTGACCATTTAGAATTGTAGTCAAAAATTTTGGGTGATCAATAAAAGGAATGGTAGTGGGACTACCACTCGGAATATTTATGTTGTAAATTATTCTTTCTAAATTTAATTATTGGGTATTGGATACCAGAATAATTAGTAAGATGAAAGACTACTTATAGTAAAGTTTTATCTACAAACAGTAATGATGCAATGGTTGCAACATTGTTCGTAGAACACTTGTAAAGTGACTTTACTGATGAAGTAGAAAACATTATTTTGCTATAAGATAATGAAGGATATTAATTTCTTATTTGGAATAAGAAAAGTGCTTTATTTATTATGATTTACTTCATTGTGTTATCATATAAATAAATCTTATATCCTAAATTTTGAAGAACAAAATAATAAAGACTATAACATAAATAATTAAAATTCTTTATGCATTATTGTTTTGATCAAATAAATGAGAAATGCATATCTAAAATTCCATGGGACGGAGTTTTAAGTCATATGATTTGGAATCATATGATTTATGCAAACTTATTTACTTGGACCAAGACATCTTTTACTATGATTGGTAAAAGGCTAATATCTTAGTCGACCTAATACATTTTGACGTATATGGTGCATTAAGAAGCAATGCTAAAAGAGAATTTTGGTTATACTTGGTAAAACTATTCAAAGATTCTGATTGGATCATGATGATGAATAATTTAACCAAGAATTTGACAGTCATCATTAAAGTTGTGAAATGGTTTCACAAATTAACTTCACTAAGAACATCATTCTAAATGATGTGTCTACGTGGAAGTATAAGAACCTTCATTAGATGATAACGTCATATTGATCTTCCATTATTTGTTTTGGGGTTATGTATTTAAAACCGCTATGATTATACTAATCTGAATTCCATCAAGAGAGGTTAAACGGTGAAAGAAAACTCGGTTTGTCTTTCATAAAGATTTAAGATGGTAAGACCCTTTTGGAAAGGAGTTGTCTGGGACACACTCACATTTAAATCTAATAAATATATTTTCATGGGATATCCTAAGGAAACTTGAGGATAAAATTTTACTCATGAGAAACAAATGGTTTGTTGCCTATGATGATACTTTTCTAGACAAAAGGTTTATCTCTAAAAGAATCAGTGGGAGTAAAACATATCTCGAATGGTTCGAGACCCAGAAAATAGTATTTAACCTATGATGGAAGTTGAACAAGTTTTCACAAGGGGTTGTGAAAATCCGTTCAAGATATACAAGTACTTGCACATATGATAAAACACAATCTATTAGAAGAAATATTGGATATTTCGAAATAGAAAGTATTGAGGTAAAGTTCATTTAGAATGAAGTATTTACCACCTATCAAAGATGCAATATCAACTCCACATTTAGATTAATGACTTGGAGTCATAAAATCTAAAAGACAATTCATGTATAATAATCAAGTTTGGAACTTATCATTCTAACCTAAGGTGTAAAAACCAAAGGAGATGAATGACTTTTCTTGGAGAAAAATGTTACATGGGTAGCAAGAAACTTATTAGAATTTTCATAGTCACATGTTCATATTTGGAATATGAAATTTGACAAAATGATGTCAAAACAAGCGTTCCTCAACGGGAACTCACTTAAGGATGTATTGGATACAATCTAAAGGTTTTGACAGTCAAAGAAAATTCTGATAAATTATGAAAGTTGCAGAAATCCACTGGATGGATTAAAGCAAACTTGTGGGAGTTGGAATCTCCGTTTTGATAAATCAAAAGAGTTTGACTTGATCAATAACGAAGATGAACCTTGTATACACAAGAAGATTAGTGGGAGCATAGTGATATTCCTTAAATTAAATATGTGGATAACATATTGCTCATTGGAAACGACATTCCTACACGTTAGTCTGCAAAGATTTTGTTAAGAAAGTGTTTCGCAATAAAGAATATGGATGAAACTACATATGTCCTTGGCATTAAGATCTATAGAGATAGATCAAAGAAGCTAATTGATTAAGCCAAAGTACATACATTGACAAAGTCATAAGAAGATTCCGCAAGGAAAATTCTAAGAGAGGACGGTTGTTAATGTTACATGGAGTTTTCTATGCAAAGACTCAAATGTCCTGAGACAAATGATGAGCATGAGAAGAATGAATGGGATGCAATTTGCTTCGGCAATTGGATCCATCATACCATGATAAGTACTAAGCCGGATATATCTAAATGCTTGGAGCATGACGAGTAGATATTAATCCGACAACCGGTGAGAATCACTGGATGGCTGTGAAACAATTCTTAAAGTACTTAAGAAGGACTAAAGATTTGTTTTGATCTATGGAGGGATGGAAGATGATCTCGTCGTATATGAGTACACGGATGCATACTTCCAAACTGACAAAGATAATAGAAAAATCGCAATCGAGTTTTATAACTAATGGTGAAGCTGTAAGTTGGAATGGTTCCAATCAGAGTACAGTCACTAATTCTATGACTAAAACTAAGTATATCGCTGCATAGGATGCTGCAAAGGAAGTTGTTTGGATTAAGAAGTTCATTGGTGAACTTAAGATGGTTCCTAGTATTGCTAATCCAATAGACCATATTAGTGATAATAGTGGTGCTATTGATCAAGCAAAGGAACCAAGAGCACATCCCAAATCCAAACACATACTTAGGCGTTCTCTTATCGTTCGAGAAATCGTTGATAAGGGAGACGTACATATATGCAAAGTACCTACTAATGATAACGTTACGGACACACTAAACAATGGGACTTCCACAAGCTAAGACATGATGGTCATGTTAGGTCCATGGGTATTGGATACCTAGGGAATTGGGCCTAGGGCAAGTGGGAGATTGTTGGTGTTGGTGCCCTAGGCACGTTTGTTAAACGTTGTATAAGTTATCATTTTATTCATAATAATAAAGAGATAATAAGATTATTATTATGGCTCGTGTTTGCTTATAATAATCTCCGTCCCTGGAGCTTGTTAAGCACTAGTATAAAGGCTAAATGATCATGGGATGATCATGTTAGATTTATGGGTACTTGTTTGGAACAAGGTACTGGACATGACCCGCGGTATGAGATTTATGTCATGGTCGATGTCATATATAAATCTCATATTAGTTATGTCATTTGAATCCTTAGACATGAAGTTATTATAGTCTTCCACTTGATGAACATTATGTTTGACATATTCAAACGCTGCCTTAACACGGTAGTTATAAAGGGTATGATTGGCATGATTGGATTCACGTAGGGAAGAATAATAAGCCAAATGGATTTGTCCCTCTTCGGAGAGATGTCAAGCTTGGGCCCCTCGAAGGAATGATGTTGGTGAAATGTTTGGCCAAACCCAAATGGATTGATTGGATCAATGTCATTTGGATTATCAACATATTCGGAATCGAGAAAGTATTGAACAATACAAGTTGACTTGTTGACCATGACTTGTGTTCAATGACATCGGAGACAAAGGGATTATGACATGTTCTAAAAGGAATACGAACTTGTATCTAATTATACTATTTGGGTAGGTATGACGGTTTGCTAGAACCTAATCATATCTTATGGTTTCATGTTTGAACCTATTGCCAACTTAGTGTAATCCTAGAGGGTCACACACAAATAGAACGAATCGTAAAGGACTAAATGGGAATTATGGAAAAATATCAGTGTTTGGCTCTGGCACGGTCGTGCGCCTTAAAATGGCACGGTCGTGCCATAAATCCAAACCAAGGCAAACCTGTCGACATGATTGGCACGACCGTGCCAAATTATCAAGCACGACCGTGCCGAAAATGGGCGGCTGGGGAATTCTCGCGGACTAGATGGCACGACCGTGCCAGATTGTAGGGCACGACCGTGCCAGTCAAGTCGGCCAGAGTTCCTTGTTGCCTAATTTGGTGACGGGATTTATGTTTCCTAAGTCCTTAAGGGTTAAGGATTAGGACCTATAAAAGGATTCTTTCAGCAGCCATTAGACACATGATTATGAGTGCCTCCATAAGGTTTTGAGAGGTTATTTTCTTGTTCTAAGATCCAAAAAGTGAAGAACAAGAATATTCATAATTCCATATAGTTCTTACAATTGTGAAAACGTGTTTCATAATTTGGTCTAGCAACCAAGATCAAGTGTTCTTGATATTCGTTCGTGGTGTGGATACCGCTAGAGGGTGAAACTTATCATCTTCTTAGTTCGTGATTCTTGCTTTGTTCGTGATCAAGATTTCAAGCCTCCATCGAATCCAAGGTTGCAAAATCAAAGGCATCAAGGGTTAGTATTCTAGTATTCATTATGTTGTATTTGACTTAATCATATGAATGGATCTATGGGCTTTGGGTTTCATAAATTTTAAATGCTTAATTCCGCTGCGCATGTTACTACGAAACCCAACACAAATATCATCCTAGAGAATGTAGTGATTATTTCATTTATTTTAATAGTTATTTTCTACCAATTTTGTAGGTCTACCGAACCAGGTGTATCGGTTCATGTAGTAGATCGTTGTTCTTGGTATATCAAATCAAGAAGATTGCCCCCTTCCTTATTCAAGGTATCAATGTGTACTTTAATGTAGCTAATGACGCGTCATTAGTTTGATGGTGTATGTGTGTGTATTTCAAGTATTGACCTACAAAAGTATATAGCATTCAAAGATGTATTTTATTATTACCTCCAATATACTAACTTAACAATACTATTTGCAGGTAAAATCGAATGGGGGCACTAACGCATGCGAGCCTTACCCTACGCGTAAGGTAAGACTTTTTGCATGTACTGCATACAAGCCTTACCCTATGTGGAAAGTAAGGCTCATAGACATTGTATTGAAAGCCGCTTCTTGCGGTTATTCATAATTTTGTGCACAAGTAGGGACAGGGGTGTTGGGTTATTCCCAATGTGGCGGAGTCACTTGCTCCGTTCTGCTTTTCCTCCGCCCCATGATTTGTTTAAGTTCTCTTACCTTCCCTTATGTTGTACCACTATCCCTAATTGTTGATGAGGATACACCCACTGAGGTGAAGCTATAGATGAAGGGGGCGGGGGAACAATGGGGGAGGTAGCAACAACGGGAATTATAGAAATAGAGGAGCTTTCTATGGTGGTCGAAAAGGCTGGAAATTTCATCGCATTTATTCATGCTCTAATATATTAACGAGTTGATACATTTTTATGTTGTATTGTACGGTTATTTATCCGGATGTAAAAGTTGATGTATATTGTAATGATGAGGTATATGTTATTGAATGAATACATATTATGCCCGTGATTTTTTCTAAGTTGTGTTGTTCATTCTAGTTAGGAAAGACACTATTCATATTTTATATAACGTAGACAAGATTCAAATTAATGTCAAAATTGGTACAAGAAAGTAAATTGTGATTTAATTACTCGAGTTTTGCAAAGTTTTGTATTTTGTTATTCAGTTTGCAATTGTTATAACCCGATTTCTAGATTTGTTAAAACGAGTTTCTCTTATTTACAAAAATATCACCACACATTTTCAAACATATTTTTTCTGATCGCTTGAAAAAACATGTTTATTCCTATATTTTCTCAATATTTCCCTCACCCACCCTAGTTCAACCCGTCTGTTTCTCCCCTCCCCAATCCTCAAGCCCACCCAACATCTTCCATTCACTTTTTTTGTTCTTCAAAATCCTATAACCTGCGTCCTCTCCATCTTTCCCTTTTCCACTTTGGCTCTCCCTCTTCCCTCACCAAAATCAGTATATTTGAGATCCAAAATAAAGTTGCCTCGAAAATGGAGGACGCCAGACAAAAAGTGAGAAGTCGCGGAGAGGAGAGCGGATTGCTTGAGAATGGTGGAGAGAGATGAAGTGATGAAATTTCGGGAGAAGTGACTCAAGAGAAGATTAGTTGACAGACTCAATCCTCAATCTCCTCAACCTACATCAGATGAGAGACTCCCACCCGAGCTCCTTGACTACGTGCTCAGGACCTCGGCGACATCCAAGCCGCACTCTCGTGTAAGATTACTTTAAATGGCTGATGGGCTCTCCTAACCACGTGCTCTCTGCCATACGCTTTACGTCTCATCACGACATCCGGTGGTTACATATTGTACCATCCAGACTGCGGACCAATCAAGAGGCACCACGTGGCCTAACACACAATGATTTTAGCCGGATCAAAGATAACCTTTCCAAGGTATCTCAGACTATAAATAGCTCTCTCCCTCTTTCTCTCTCTCTTATCGGAGGTACGCTCATACATGCACACACACCACTACGCACAAAACCCTAATTCTCTCCAAGGGCATTCAAAGCCTTGTTCTTAGCTTCCTCAAAGATCTTACTCTCACACCTAAAGGCCTAAGCTGGGATCAAACCCAGCTCTAACCTCAAACGGTGCTATTTGTTGTTTTGTGATCACAAACCCCACATCATACAAGCCAGATATCCATCCAATCATATTGACCCCAACAATCATGGTGTCATCTCTCCTTCATGCATGTAATATCAAAATCTAACTAACTTCTTCGTTAATCACATCCTCGACATCTAAGTACTTAATACTCCCTCTATCCCAGGAAGATATACCAATTTTGACTTTTTATGGTCAACAAAAATAAACTTTGACCAAACATTAGTGTCGATCTCATCTAATGATTCTAGTGAAAATCTAAAAGTTGTAATTGATTAATCATTAAGTGATTTATCAATAACACTTTTTATTATGATGATTAGATTGACACCAATTGGTCAAAGTTCATTTTTATTGACCATAAAAAATTAAAATGAAACTATATTTTCGGGAATGAGGGAGTAACGAACACGAATTTTAACGAAGAATTCTGTCAAGAAATCTTGAGTTGACATAAAAGAGCATTTCAGCCCCTGATTTAACTCTCACGTTGCGAGCTCAATCCTTAGCAAAACCCCTTTCTCGTCAAACAACGGCTAGTTTCTCATACATGATAACATCAATGCAAGCCGAGAAAGGAATCAATGGAGTCTTATCTAGGGTTCCATCAACAACATTCCTATCCCCAATCGTTTACGAAGGCGAGCGCGCCGCCTCCGACACCGGCGTCGTCGCCAAGGATTTCCTCGAGAGCACCGGCAGGCGCATGGATCGTCGGGACAACGTTATTGGTCCTTGTCGTTCTTCTTATCGAGATGGATCGGAACCCCTGCCTGGGGCTCCCCAAAAGTGATCGGCTTTCGTTCGGTTATCAGGTCAGAGTTCTCTCTAGGGTTTTGTACGGCAATAAAAATCCTTCATTTCTCTATTTCCTGAGATTGGGTTTTGGAGTTCTCCCTTTCCTGTAGCGTGATTATATATATATATATATATATATATATATATATATATATAGTACAAGTTGCTCTCTTTGTTCCAGATTAGTATGGCTTTTTTGGAACACACCTTCGGATACGTACACCTACTTTACTAAATTCATCACCAACTTTCAATAATTCATACAAATTACCAACCTCTCATCATGTTACCGATCTAATGGAATTTTGTATCATACTCTCTAGTTTTTATTCGATCTTGTGTAGACAATGGGCACAAGTGTGTCTCTCTGTAAACAAGCTGTTTGAAAAGGATATATGGCTTCTCTGCTCTTTCAGATTCTTGGTGTCATACACAGGCATGTTGTAGATGGTTTTGTCTGAACAACCTTATTACATTCATGTTAACCTTAGCATGATGTCATCCTTGTTGATATGATCAAAGAGGAAAAGTTTATCAGAATGCTAGTACCAGTCAAGACTCCTTATTTCAGATTTTAATGTAGCCATAGTCAATACTCAATAGAGAGAAAGAATTCTTGTCTAGTCTTAACGTTTAAGGAACGGTTGACTGGCAGGATTGTAGCTTTAACATTCTTTTGCTGTTCAAAATCATAGTAGCATAAACAGTTCTCCATTAAGTTCTAGAATGTGTAGATGTGTCATGTGTCTACTCTCCAAAGTGTGCTATGCTACCAAGAGCAAATTTGGACATTCATTTTGTGACGGGGGAGTGTTCATAACATGTCCCATAGTTGCGGTTGAGGATTATTAATGGCAGAGGCTGCACAACCAGTAATTTAATTTCATCACATGGGCCAAGAAAGTAGTGTTAATAATTAACAATATGAAGAATAAAATTATGTTGAAATTGGCCAAAGGGGCCTGCCTCTCAAGTTTGGCAACCATTACATGTTCGACATCTTCAATTGAAAAAATAACATACTTTAGATACTCCCTTTTCCTTTTTCCATATATTGAAGAGGGTACTATCTATAAAAGGTTTTCAATTCAAAGAGAACTTGCAATATATTAGGTCTAGCTTATTTGCTTTATTTGTTCTTCCTTTTGTTTTCATTCTCTTTTTTAAATTCATAGGGTTCATTGCAGTTTTTAAGTAATCCAAGTGGGCCATTTTTGTGTAGTAGTTTCAAAAAGTACATCTCAATGGTGGTTGGAGGAGAGGGGGTTGGTCAAACAACAGTTTTTCAAAACTCAATGGCAAGGTCAGTAAATTACCCTTTCATCTTACAATTTTCCCCCTGGTCGCATATGATGGCCGATGAGATGTAAAGTTAGCCATTGTTACTTTCTTTTATTCTAGGGGTTTCTAGGTGCGCATCGTGGGTGTGTATGTGGGGGGGGGGGGGGGATATATCAATTCTAAGGGAGAAGGTCTTGCTCCTCTGTTATGGTTTTCACTTTTCATGATGGTGAGGCCCGATCATTGACGTGGCTTTTAGCAGTGACAAAAATGTTGGGTCTGGTTCATTAGGCTTTCACAAAGACAGCGGTGTAATTTTGGTTAATAGTCGGGTAGGTATTGGTCAAGACTATGGCGCCTACTGAAGAACAAGGGTGGCTCGGTGGTGATTTCTATGGTTTTGATGGTGCGATACTCAAGAGATGTAGCGTTTGGGGTGCTTCTTTCTGGTTGGGTCAGCGAGTTTTTGGTGCAAGGTTTATAGGAGAACATGCCTACCATGAGTAATTGAAGTGTTATGCTGATAATTCATAGTTGTCAAAGGCGAGAAGCGGGAGAAAGGTACCAGAGCGAGGCGAGAGGCAAGCGACAAAAAAGTGAGTAGTGTTGAAAAATAGAAAAATATTGTTAAAATCTGGAATATGTACATATATATGTACTCCCTCCGTCCCATAATTATGTGCATATATTTTCTTTTTGGGCGTCTCATTGATAAGTCACTTTCCTAAAATGGCAACAAATCTTTACTATTACTCATACTCATTCTCTCCCCTACTTTACTTTTATACTCACAACACCAATCAACCTACGATTTCCCACCCCAATTTCTATCTCCTATTCACTTTTCACACTCACAACAACTACCCACTACTATTCATCCTTTAATTCCCGTGCACAACTCATTTTAAGCACATAGTTATGGGACGGAGGGAGTATATAGAGTTAAGCACCTATTTAGTCCCTAACCTATTAACTTTTTCACCTTTTCGTCCTCAACCTATTTTTTTTCACCTTTTCGTCCTCAATGTATGTATTCATGTGTTCATTTCGTCCTTCCGTCACATTTCCGGTTAAATCTCAGTTAAATCTAGTGACGTGGCAAGTGATGTCACTCTTTTGGCTTATATGGCATTATGTGGAAGTTTCTAAGGGTTGAATTGTGATTTTTTAAACTGTTAAACTTTAAAGTATTTCTATATACATGAAGGGTGTTAGAAGAAATTCCTTACCCTTAAATTAGAAAACCTAAAGCCATATTTTCACTTCTCTCGTCTCTCCAGTCTCCATCCATCTCCCCAACGCCCATCACACCATCTAACGCCGCCGCTGCTCTCCGCCTTGCAAAGCCATCATTCTCCAACATCTCTTGCCCTAATTTATTTTCTAGATGCGTACACAACAACAACCCCACCCCCCTTAAACGGTTCTTCAATCCAAAATCCCAGAATCCGATCCCCTGCGCAACGCCTAATCAGCCAGTCCGACACCGTCCTGCGCCGCTCCAACTCTTCCCTCCCCGTCTCTCCCGATCTCGTCTCGAAGGCTTCTTGGCGACGAAGCCCTTAAACGTCGTTCCTCCCTCCACCCAGATCTGATTTCTTATCCGATCTGAATAATCAAATCTGGATTATTGGTATTTTGAAATCGTCAACTAGATCTCGGTTTGATTGTGCGTCTTTGGCTGTATGTTGTGATTTCAAATCTGGATTATAACATTTGAAATCGTCAATCGATTGTTTGCTCCATGTGCTCGTCTATCTGTGTGTTCAACTTTCTGGTTTTGAGATGGTGGTGCTTGTGAACTTTAATGGTTTGTTGGCTGTGGTCGTGGTGGCGAGTGGACAGTGGACGGTGGTGTGATGGTTGTGGTTAGTGAATGGTGGCTGAGAAATGGTTGTGGGTGGTGGGTGGTGGTGAGAGTATAAATGACTTGACCAAAAATCCTAATTCGAGCGGGACGGAGGGAGAATAAATTAGAACGAAATTAAAATTTTAATTTTTTCGAGATAAAAATGAGTTTTCTTGAAATATAAATTTATTATAGAAATATGAACTTGCACCATTTTTCTGTTAAAAATAAATTGCACCATTTTTTTAATATTCAAAATTAATTTTCAATGAAATATAAAAAAGATAGTACAATTTATTTTGCTTAACAATATATTCTTATTTTTTCTGAGATTTTCTAATTTTTTATATATTTTCTTTTTAGTATTTATTTAATATTACCTCTGTTCCTAAATGAGTGTCCAAATTTTATTTTAAAGGACACTGAAAATCTCAATTTTTTTGTACAATTTGGTAGCAAATATTCATATATAATCTTGTAATCTCCTTTCCAAACATAATTTTGCACGTATAAAGAAACTGGTGAAAAAAATTTCGAAAAAAATATTTAGGGAGAAAGTTATGCTAAAAAAAGACACTCATTTTGGGACAAATATTTCTTGAAAATGGACACTCATTTAGGGTCAGAGGGAGTATTACACTTTCATCCCTTATGGTTCTACATCAACAACTTTTCATACATACAATCCCATATAAGCCAAAAGAGGGACATCACTTGCCATGTCACTGGATTTAACTGAGATTTAACAGGAAATGTGACGGAAGGACGAAATGAACCCATGAATACATACATTGAGGACGAAAAGGTGAAAAAAAATAGGTTGAGGACGAAAAGGTGAAAAAGTTAATAGGTTAGGGACTAAATAGGTGCTTAACTCGGGAGTATATACCACATAAAAAGAGCTTAAAACATGTTATTAACTAGAATAAAACAGTAAATAAATATCACAACTCCACGTTTAATTGTATTATTAACATAATTATTACCCTAAAGTATAAATTTAAAGACAAATGGCACATGAGTACTAGTAGTACTATGTTCAAATCAACAAAATAAGTGCTAGACAATTAACAAAATAAGTACTAGACTGCTAGTTTGAGAGTGAAATAAACATGAAGTCTTTAACAAAATCAGACATAAAGAAAATCAAGGACCATCATCTTCCTCATCGTCCAAGTCATTGATCTGTTAAAGTAGGGGAAATTAGGCTAGAAACAGTAAGTCAACTGCTATAAAAAAGGATGTAGTTTGACGACAAAACGACAGTGCAACAATAAGTTTTCCACTATCACGCTAAAGCGTTACTTTTTTGAAAAAAAGCGTCGCCGGAAAAGCGATCATCGCCTGTCTGGTTGGGGAAGGAGCGACGAACTCGAAAGGCGACGAAAAAAGCGAGGCTTTTTGACAACTATGTAATAATGTTGCTAGAGTCCCTTAGTTTGAGTGTTTGTTTGTGTGATTATCAATATTAGGGTTTCATACAAGGAGAAATCACGAAGGTGGTGCGTTTCCGGTCAGAGAATAATCCCGCAAGGACATATGATGATGTTTCAATGGAGCAAAGTATGGGCTTTGCCAAAGCTCTTCAAACGTCTCTCTGCATTGGATCTATGTTTATATTTGTATAGGTTTGAATAAATAACTTAATGGTGATTTGTAATTGTCTTCTTGTTTATGTTTGATTGATGGACAGATTAGGAAAGGTTGATAATTGGTTTTGATGTCGAGAGGCCATTTAATGATTCTTCCTGCTCAAAGGTGATGTCCATGTCATTTTTTGGCAGCGGGAGTGAAAATTTTGCCTTAAGAAGAAGAAAGATACGTTTTTTGGTAGACATTACCATCTATTACGCCTGTACTCATGGCCAAATTTAGAGTTTTGGGTGAAACTGATGGTAGGATGGCTGCCTGACGTGATTTTGTTTTTACATGTAGATGAGAGATAACAAGATGCTTTTACATGTAATCATCAATCCTTCGTAGTCACAAATTTATTTTTTGGTGATCTTAGATGTTTTTCTTTTGAACATATTAATAAAGTACATCCAGTTATCCAGAATAACCATGCACTCTTAAACTAAAACATTCTTTTTCCCCTTCAATTCAAGGTACTGGAGGACATGGATTCTGTAGGAAAGTTTTAGTTGCTGTAAAGCTGCAAATGTGTTGGGGCTTTCATTTCAGTGGCATTTGACAAGTAGTAAGATGAACTGCTACAGTCTTCTCTTAAAGCCCAAGACTCTTTTGAGGAAGCATATCTTCTAGTGCAAACTCGTTTCTTGCGTGCAGCTAGTGTTGCTCAAATTCCTACTGAGTCCTTTCTAAAGGTGCATTTTTCTTATTCACATAGTTCATAGCTTGATTGTTCCGTTTATTTTACTTCTGTTCTAAACTTATAAAGTAAATATAACTGACCTGGATGGACAATAATCAGGCGCAGGCTTCACTTTCGCTTGCATTTAATCCTTGGAAAACTAGGCACATAGTGAATAATCCTTGTTTGAGCTCTGATTCCATCATAAGCTACTACAAGAACCTTTTCCATGAGGAGAGACATAGTAAATGGATTATGGGGTGCTTCAGGGCGCCAACTTTCTCTGTCCTTGTTAATGGCAAAGCTTAGTAGTGGTTTGAGGCTTCTAGAGGGCTACGCTAGGGTGACCCTTTATCTCTTTTTCTTTTTACCCTAATTGCATATATTTTGAGTAGACTTATAGTCATGGAGAGGAGGTTGGAATTGTGGAAGGGTGTAAAATGGGAAGAGATGATATCATGATTTCTCATCTTCAATTTGCTGATGACACAATGTTGTTTGTTGATGAGTGTGTTTCAAAATTTTAAGAATGTGCTTACTATTCTTCAGCTTTGTGAGAGTGTGTCTGGGTGGGCAAAATAGCACATTAGTCCCCCAAAGTTTCATATGAGTTGCAATTTACGTCCTAATGTTCCAATTTTGGCAATTTGGTGCCTAATGTTCACCTTTTGTGGCGAAATGGGTCTTTTTTGGATGGTTATGGATGGAAGCTAACAAAATTAACGAAAAATTTAATGAGCTTCTTTAAAAATTGCATTTTTTACCCATAAAGTTCAATAATTATTTATGTTGACCCCATTTTGTTAAAAACTTTACAACTCCTAAAATTATATATATATAGATATACATACATATACATATATATAGATATACATACATATACATAGATATACATATACATACATATACATAGATATACATATACATACATATATATATATATACATATATATATATATATATATACATATATATATACATACATACATATATATATACATATATATATACATACATACATATATATATATATATATATATATATATATATATATATATACATTATATTATATTAATAAAAGAATGTACTCCCTCCAGCCCACCCGAATTAGGATTTTTTGGTTGGGCACGGGGATTAAGGAAAAAGTGTTAGTGGAGTAAATGTTGTGAGTATGAAAAGTGAAGTAGGAGAGAGAAAAGAATTTTTTTTCAAATAATAGGGTTTGAAACTTTTATGTACCAAAGTACCACCCAAATTCAACTAAGTACCAAAACAACACTTTCGTTTGAAAGTGTTATTGGCAATAACGTTTTCATTAATGAAAACTTCACTGCCATTCACGTTTTCCCTGTTCCTAGTTGACCAAACAATAACCGGTTTGTTAAATTTAAATCGGTTTATGTGAGGCCGGTTTGTTAGATTAGGGTTAGTGCACTGCCAAAAACGTTATTGGCATTAACAATTTCTGACGATTTCTGCGACTTGCCAGAAAACGGCAATAGCAATAACGTTTTCTCTGGGAAAACGGCAATACCAGTTAGAATATTTAGAATAAGTGCGTAAAAGAGCATACCTTTCTTTTCCTCATGTGCAGTTTACATGATATAGATAGTTCCTGATGATAGGTAATCCAGAGAGTAATGAGCAACTTCTAGACCCTTAGGATCAATCTGAGCCAAGAAAAAAAAAAAAAAAAAAAGAAAAAAAGTTAGAATGCTGCATTACTTTTCATTCACATTAATGTGGGGTTAAGAAAGAATCCTTACTAGGTTCAGAAAAAATGCTACTCTCTCCGTCCCAAAATGATAGTCTCATTTGCCATTTTTGTGGCGTAAAAGAGCATACCTTTCTTAGATGTAGGTATGGTGGGGAGGATGTACATTACACCCATCAGTATATGTTATGGTACAGACGAATTACCGGCTATTGATCCAACACCCATCAGTATATGTTAAGCACACATTTCGGTCCATGTTCAAAATGACTACCTTCAAACGGGTTTTCATCATCTCCTCCCCAGTAGCACATGAAAATAAGTGGAATTCCACTCATATTTACTCCTAAAAAAATGAATTCGACAGTCAAAATACTAATTTATTAACAATGCATATACAAAAAAACATCTAATAACTCTAATAATTATATTAAACAAATTAAAACATATAAGAAAGATTAAAATATACCTTAAATGCTTTGAATCTTCACCTGGAAAAATTTGTATTTTTTTTTTTTTTGTACTTGAACACTTGTAGGTGTATGAATGTTGGGAGAGAAGAAGAGAGTTAGGAAAATACGAAATGAAGGGAATGGGGGCAGTGTCTTAGAATGAACTGCAATGTCAATTGGTATTTGTAGAATGAACTGAAAACTCCATTGCCAGTTAAGTTTTTAGAATAAACTAAAAACTTCACTGCCATTGAAGTTTTTAGAATTAATTTCACTTTTCAGAAAGCGTGAATGGCATTAACGTTTATGCATCTTAACAAACCGGGGTCTCATTTAAATTGAACAAACCGGCTCATTTTAATTTAACAAACCGGGGTTAAAAGCTGGTCAACGGAGGAACCTAAAAACGTTATTGCTAGTGGAGTTTTCTAGGCTGAAAACGTTATTGCCACTAACACTTTCAAAGGAAAGTGTCATTTTGGTACATAGTTGAATTTGGGTGGTACATTGGTAGATAAAAATTCCAAACCCTATTATTTGAAAAAAAAATCGAGAGAAAATGGGGTAGAGAATAATGAGTGGAAAGTTGTTGTGAGTGTGAATGTGGGTCCCATTAAATAAAACACTTCCATTTCTGGGTTGTCCTAATTCAAATGGGACACCCAAAATGGAAATTTGTCCAAATTCGAGTGGGATGGAGGGAGTATATTTAAAATATTGTTTATCATTTAATTTTTTTTTTTTGAATAGTTGTAAAAATTATAAAAATAAAAATATCTTACACTAAAGTCATTTATAATTCTAATTCCTTAAGTAAAGGGGCTAAAATTATGTTTAGAAATAAAGTAAAGGGCTAAATTTAGAGGCCCAACCCATAAGGGCCATGCGGATATTAGTCCATAGTTTAGCCTTAAAAAACTTCTTTTAACCTAAATTTGCTTGAAAAGGGAAAATAAAAAATCAAACCTAAACTTCTACCTTCTTCGTCTCCTTCCCCCACCCCACCCCACCCACATACACACACATACACCAGCCACCTTCACATCTCTTCTTCTCCCATGCTTTTCTTACTCCCACAACGCCAACTTGCATTTCTGGGTAAGAAATGCAATTTTTTAAGAAGCTCGTTAAATTTTTCGTTAATTTCGTTAGCTTCCATCCATGACCATCCAAAAAAGACCCATTTCGTCACAAAAGGTGAACATTAGGCACCAAATTGCCAAAATTGGAACATTAGGACCTAAATTGCAACTCATATGAAACTTTGGGGCACTAATGTGCTAGTTGCCTGTGTCTGGGTTGAAGATTAGCATGGCGAAATGTGGGATTGCTGGAATCAATATCGGAGAGGAAGTGGAAATGAGATATGTTCCCTTGATCGGGTGCCAAGTAATTTCTTGGCCGTAATCTTATCTTGGTGATCCTTTGGGCGGTAATCCGAGGACAATCTCTTTTTGGGATCCGGTTGTGTAGAGTGGGTTAATAAACGCCTAACAAGTTGGAATCGTGCCTACTTTTCTCTCAAGGTGGGCATAGACATGGCCATTCACGGTTAACCGCCGGTTGACAAAACCGGTTTGGTCTAACCGTAACCTAAACGGCTAACCGTTCTCCCCGGTCCCGGTTTCCCGGTTTATCCGGTTGAACCGGTTACTTTCTTTCTTTTTTTTTCTTTTTTTTTTTAAAAAACAGTGCTAAAAACTGAAATTGTTTTTTTTTTTTAGAAAAAACAAAAAAACTTCAGTTTTTTAACAGTGTTTTATTAATTAAAAACTAACTGAAACTGTCAAAAAACTAACTGAAACTGTCAAAAACTAACTGAAACTGTCAAAAAACTAACTGAAACTGTCAAAAACTAACTAAATAACACAATTTTTTTAGTAAAAAAAAGGGACGGTACCCTTAAATTTTATTAATTAAAATTAAAATTACAATGAGGGGGACAACCAATCCTTGCCCTTTTATAATTTAAGGGAGGAAAAAAATGGAGCCTTACCTCAACTAAACTATTACAATGAAATAAAAATAAACCTATTCTAAAAATTAAAATAAAAACTATCTTAATTCCGTCCCCTTCCGAACTTCCCGTAGAGTCTTCCAAGTCGTATTGGTATTGTGGATCTACATTTACTAGATCCTCTTCATAAGGCATATCTTGCTCCCTCTTTTCCGCTCTAACCCAATCACCAAGTAAGAGTTGATTTTCCAAATTTTCACAAGTTAGTTGGGAACGTCTTGCATCCAAAACATTTCCTCCCACACTAAATGCCGATTCGACCGCCACGGTTGAAGCGGGAGAAGCTAAGACTTCATTTGCAATTAAAGAGAGTATGAGATAAGTTTCTTGCCTTTGTGACCACCACCTCAAAATATCAAAAGTGGTTGGATTTGAAGTGTTTTGTACAACTTCATGTCTAGTAGAGAAATATGCTTCTAACTCGTACGGAATGCTAGAGGTAGAAGAAGAAGAAGAAGAAGACGTTCTAGGACGTTTTGGGGATTAAATTTCATTAACAAAACTATATGGATCGTCATTCTCCTCATATTGTGTATCAATACCAATATCTTCTTCATTAGGACTTGAGCCATATTAAGAAAGATTTCCATGAATTGCACTATACTCATTATAAAGAGTCACCAAATCTTGTTTTGTATTTTCAACAATAATCGCCGGGTTTTCGTAGAATCCGTCCCCATTGGGATATAAATTTGCATAATAAAACGTTATTATGCGAACTAAATCTTTCAATTTAACACGGGGATCCAACATCTTTGCAAGCAAAAATAGAGACGGAATGTTATCAAAATATTTGACCCACTTTACCTTCATGGAAGCAATGCTTTGGTTTAAAATGGTGCAATTTTGCAAATTTTGCAAAAGACCATCTTTTGCCAAAATGGCGTGCAACTTTCTACAAATATTTTCCGCGGAATGAGGTGGTTCAAAACTTTCATATGCAAGTAATCTTTTTTGTAAAGTCCACGAATTATCGATCCAATGGCATGTAACATCCAAATAACTATTTTTTTGCCAATTATCACTCCAACCATCGGCACAAATTGAAACTCTTTGATCTAATTTTGATAAAACATCAATTAAAAAATGTTTATATTCCAAAACCACTTTTTTAATATCGCGTACGAGGGTCGTACGTGGTACTTTGGAGGCGGCCGGATTTAAAGAAAGTCTAATAAACCGTTCATAAAATTCATCATCCGCAAAGTTAAAAGCAAGCCCTTTAACACACACAAATTTGTACAATTCTTTCCTATAAACGACATTATTAAACTTAAATAAGACCGAAGACGTACCTTGGGTGTTAGGTTGAGCAAATTGTAATTGAGCTTGATCACTCTCAATCCCAACTTTTTCGGGATGTTTGCTATTGAGGTGGGTGTTCAATGATCCATGCCCTCCACATTTTGTGAACGCGTAACTTTTGGTACAATAGTTGCATTCCGCTCGAAAATGTACAAAGTCGTTGGGGCCAATTTGTACTTTTCGGAAATGGATCGTAAAAGTGTCGGATTTGGATTCTCGTGGTTGACGTTGCCCCCGACCACCTCTTCCCATGCCCCGAGCTCGGCCTCGGCCGGCCCTACCACTTTGAGCAACATTTTCTTCAACATTTTGCTCACTTTCCTCAAAATGTGACTCAAATTGTGGGTTAAGTGAGGAAGAATCAACATGTTCCTTGCCGCTCCTTCGAGATGAGGCCATTTGTTAAAAAACTAACTGAAACTGTTTCGAAACTGACTTAAAATCGCTAAAAAACTGACTGAAAATGATGAAAAACACAGATTTTGTCAAAAAACTAACTGAAACCGTCAAAAAAACTAACTGAAACTATCACAAAACTGACTGGAATTCGAAAAAACTAACTGGAAAATGTTGTGAAAGTGAAACTGACTGGAAATCGCTAAAAACTGACTGAAACTGATGAAAAATACAGATTTTGTTAAAAAAAACTAACTGAAACTGTCAAAAAACTAACTGAAACAGTAAAAAAATTTACTGGAATTCGAAAAACGAACTGGAAAATGTTTTGAAACTGACTGGAAATGGTTAAAAAACTGACTGGAATTTTCGAAATAAATTATAAAAGTTATTTCGTTAGAAAACTAACTGGAAATTGTTAGAAAACTGACTGAAATTCTGCAAACTAACTGAAAATATGAGAGATTGTGAGAGACTTTGGAATTAGTAGAGAGAGAAAGAGTAGAGAGAAGGTGTGGAACTAAAATGCTTGGAGGGAGGGGGTATTTATATCTTTGCTATGTTTGACAAATTTTTTTTTTTTTTTTTCAATTTTTTTTTTTTTTTTTTTCATTTTTGGCCACCCAGTTAAATGAACTAATGGCTAGTTTGAAAACTAGCCGTTTTTGGACAGTGTCAGACCTGGGGAAGTGTGGGGGACCCAGGTGTAAAAGCTGAGATCTAGCCGTTAGGCGGATAAACCGCCGGTTTATATGGCCGGTTTAACCGGCGGTTGACCGGTTTTGAAAAATCCTAACCTTAACCGGACCGGCTAACCGACGGTTCACGGTTGAGGCGGTCGCCGGTTAACCGGTTGGCCGGTTTTGACCGGTTAAAAACCGCCGGTTTCCGGTTTAAAGTGGCCATGTCTAGTAATAAGTTAAATGCCAATTTGAATATCCTAATCCCATAGAAAAGATAAAATAAGATAAATAATAAAAGACATCCCGTGCGTCGCCCGCATTCGGAAAGGGTATTCACAGTGGCGACTCTGCTGGGGACTAGCTTTGAACTTTTCAAATATAGAGGGTCAAACTTTCGTCAATATCTAGACATGGCCACTTTAAACCGGAAACCGGCTAACTGCCGGTTTTTAACCGGTCAAAACCGGCCAACCGGTTAACCGGCGACCGCCTCAACCGTGAACCGTCGGTTAGCCGGTCCGGTTAAGGTTAGGATTTTTCAAAACCGGTCAACCGCCGGTTAATAACCGTGAACCAACCGCCGGTTAAACCAGCCATATAAACCGGCGGTTTAACCGCCTAACGGCTAGATCTCAGCTTTTACACCTGGGCCCACCACACTTCCCCAGGTCTGACACTGTCCAAAAACGGCTAGTTTTCAAACTAGCCGTTAGTTCACTTAACTGGGCGGCCAAAAATGAAAAAATGATTCCCCAGGTCTGACACTGTCCAAAAACGGCTAGTTTTCAAAAACTAGCCGTTAGTTCACTTAACTGGGCGGCCAAAAATGAAAAAATGAAATAAAATTGTCAAACATTGCAAAGATATAAATACGCCCTCCTAGCATTTTAGTTCCACACCTTCTCTCTACTCTTTCTCTCTCTACTAATTCCAAAGTCTCTCACAATCTCTCATATTTCCAGTTAGTTTGCAGAATTTCAGTCAGTTTTCTAACAATTTCCAGTTAGTTTTCTAACGAAATAACTTTTGTAATTTATTTCGAAAATTCCAGTCAGTTTCAAAACATTTTCCAGTTAGTTTTTCGAATTCCAGTCATTTTTTTGACTGTTTCAGTTAGTTTTTTGACAGTTTCAGTTAGTTTTTTTTTTTTTTTTAACAAAATCTGTGTTTTTCATCAGTTTTAGTTTTTTGACTGGAATTCAAAAAAAACTAATTGGAAAATTCCAGTCAGTTTCAAAACATTTTCCAATTAGTTTTTTTGAATTCCAGTCAGTTTTTTGATAGTTTCTGTTAGTTTTTTTGACGGTTTCAGTTAGTTTTTTGACAAAATCTGTGTTTTCATCATTTTCAGTCAGTTTTTTAGCGATTTTCAGTCAGTTTCGTAACAGTTTCAGTTAGTTTTTTAACAAATGGCCTCATCTCGAAGGAGCGGCAAGGAACATGTTGATTCTTCCTCACTTAACCCACAATTTGAGTCACATTTTGAGGAAAGTGAGCAAAATGTTGAAGAAAATGTTGCTCAAAGTGGTAGGAACGGCCGAGGCCGAGCTCGGGGCATGGGAAGAGGTGGTCGGGGGCAACGTCAACCACGAGAATCCAAATCCGACACTTTTACGATCCATTTCGAAAAAGTACAAATTGACCCCAACGACTTTGTACATTTTCGAGCGGAATGCAACTATTGTACCAAAAGTTACGCGTTCACAAAAGGTGGAGGGCATGGATCATTGAACACCCACCTCAATAGCAAACATCTCGAAAAAGTTGGGATTGAGAGTGATCAAGCTCAATTACAATTTGCTCAACCTAACACCCAAGGTACGTCTTCGGTCTTATTTAAGTTTAATAATGTCGTTTATAGGAAAGAATTGTGCAAATTTGTGTGTGTTAAAGGGCTTGCTTTTAACTTTGCGGATGATGAATTTTATGAACGGTTTATTAGACTTTCTTTAAATCCGGCCGCCTCCAAAGTACCACGTACGACTCTCGTACGCGATATTAAAAAAGTGGTTTTGGAATATAAACAATTTTTTAATTGATGTTTTATAAAAATTAGATCAAAGAGTTTCAATTTGTGCGATGGTTGGAGTGATCATTGGCAAAGAAATAGTTATTTGGGTGTTACATGCCATTGGATAGATAATTCGTGGACTTTCCAAAAAAGATTACTTGCATATGAAAGTTTTGAACCACCTCATTCCGCGTAAAATATTTGTAGAAAGTTGCACGCCATTTTGGCAAAATATGGTCTTCTGCAAAATTTGCAAAATTGCACCATTTTAAACCAAAGCAGGGTAAAGTGGGTCAAATATTTTGATAACATTCCGTCTCTATTTTTGCTTGCAAAGATGTTGGATCCCCGTGTTAAATTGAAAGATCTAGTTCGCATAATAACGTTTATTATGCAAATTTATACCCCAATGGAGACGGATTCTACGAAAACCCGGCGATTATTGTTGAAAATACAAAACAAGATTTGGTGACTCTTTATAATGAGTATAGTGCAATTCATGGAAATCTTTCTCAATATGGCTCAAGTCCTAATGAAGAAGATATTGGTATTGATACACAATATGAGGAGAATGACGATCCATATAGTTTTGTTAATGAAATTTATTGCCAAAAACGTCCTAGAACTTCTTCTTCTTCTACCTCTAGCATTCCGTACGAGTTGGAAGTATATTTCTCTCCTAGACATGAAGTTGTACAAAACACTTCAAATCCAACTACTTTTGATATTTTGAGGTGGTGGTCACAAAGGCAAGAAATTTATCCCATACTATCTTTAATTGCAAAAGAAGTCTTAGCTTCTCCCGCTTCAACCGTGGCGGTCGAATCGGCATTTAGTGTGGGAGGAAATGTTTTGGATGCAAGACGTTCCCAACTAACTTGTGAAAATTTGGAAAATCAACTCTTACTTGGTGATTGGGTTAGAGCGGAAAAGAGGGAGCAAGATATGCCTTATGAAGAGGATCTAGTAAATGTAGATCCACAATACCAATACGACTTGGAAGACTCTACGGGAAGTTCGGAAGGGGACGGAATTTAGATAGTTTTTATTTTAATTTTTAGAATAGGTTTATTTTTATTTCATTGTAATAGTTTAGTTGAGGTAAGGCTCCATTTTTTCCTCCCTTAAATTATAAAAGGGCAAGGATTGGTTGTCCCCCTCATTGTAATTTTAATTTTAATTAATAAAATTTAAGGGTACCGTCCCTTTTTTTACTAAAAAAATTGTGTTATTTAGTTAGTTTTTGACAGTTTCAGTTAGTTTTTTGACAGTTTCAGTTAGTTTTTAAATTAATAAAACACTGTTAAAAAACTGAAGTTGTTTTTTTTTTTTTTTCTAAAAAAAAAAACTTCAGTTTTAAGCACTGTATTTTTTTTTAAAAAAAAAAGAAAAAAGAAGAAAGTAACCGGTTCAACCGGATAAACCGGTCACCCGGGAAACCGTGACCGGGGAGAACGGTTCGCCGGTTAGGTTACGGTTAGACCAAACCGGTTTTGTCAACCGGCGGTTATAACCGCCTAACCGGCGGTTAACCGTGAATGGCCATGTCTGACAATATCATGATTGTATTTCCTTTTCTCTTTTCTCCCCTTGTATTTTATCTCTTGTACATATCTGCTTCCCTTGTACTTTAGTGCGTTAGTATTTTAACTGTTTCATATTGTACTTTCTTAACTGCCTTGCATTGCATACATGTAAAAAAAAAAAAAAAACTCTCTGTTTTCTCCCTAAAAATAACTAGTTGTTGTTCGCACACTACCACTAGTCCGTGTCACACTGCACACCTTACTCCGGATAATCCGCTGAGTGCACAGCTTAGGCGATCCTGTCGTCTCTGTCTTCGTGGCACCCGGTTTATCTAACTCACCGTGTACGCTTGCTAGCGGTTGAGGTTTAGCCTTGTCCGTGTCTAAAACCATGCACTCTCACAGAGTCTAGGACACTCCAAAGTCGACCGGTTGGTTTGACTAGCTTTTCTTTATAGACAATTAACGTGTCGTTCATGCCGTCATCCGTTAAGTCTTTAATGAGTCGAGATCTTTCGAGAAAAAAAAGCACAAAAAATGAATTTCCCTACAAGGGTGTGCATATTGTGAGCCGAGTGATACTTTGTACAAGGATCTCAACTCGTTAATGAGTCGAGATACTTTTTCGTCCTTTTTTCCCTTCGTCTTTCAACTTTTCGTCTATGATAGACAACTCTGAGGATTTTTTTGCGCTTGAGAGTTAATTTTCGGAGGCACACTGGATTTTCGCCTATAGAGTGATATACGAGCGTGTCTGAGGTATTTTTGTCCGAGTGGCTTTAAAGGGATATTGGAAAATGCATATCCTCATCATTAATGTTCGCCAGAGGCCCTAGAGGAATCGTCTCTAATTTCAACTTCATCTATGTGTGGCTAGTGGGTATAACACTTTTCTCTCTATGCATATATTCGTTCTAATCTTAGTCGTTAATTTAAGCTTCATCTAAGGGACGCTAGTGCTACACTTTGATTTATTAGGGTTTTCTCGAAGGGTTCTGTACGCCGTCTCCTATATCTCACCCTCTCTATATATCTTCTATCTAATCCTAGACGTTCATTTTCAATTTCATCTAAGGGTCGCTAGTAGTACCGTTCGACTTATTAGGGTTTTCAAGTAGGGGGTTGCTCTCCGCCGTCTCATACATCTAACCCTCTTGTATAAATCTTCTATCAAATCCGAGTCGTTAATTTCAACCTCATCTAAGGGCTATTATGGTACCTTTTGACTTATTAGGGTTTTCAAGTAGGTTGCTCTCCGCCGTCACATATATCCAACTCCCTCCCTCTCTCTTTATTTTCTATAAATATGATCATTGCTTCCCTTTTATTTCATGTCCTACTCCGTATCTTCATCTCTAAATTTCATATGTTCATTCAATTTGGAAACACTGTTGATGTGGTTCCCTAATCATCAGCGCATTCACGATACATTGCAGATGGTTGACCTCAATGCGATTAATGCTATTAATCGGGCTCTGGTGTGTAATCTCGCCCCTTCCATTTTAGTCATTCCTTGTCTCTTCATTATGTGTCTTTGTGATGTAGAGATCAACATAAATACTTTCTTGTATGATTATCGACCGTTATGAATTATGATCTGGTGAAGTTTGATGGATATATCTGTGTCAAATCCAACATTTTTTTTGTCAATGAGGTGTAAATGAATCTTGTTAATCCCAGTGATTAAATAAAATTTCGTTAAATTCTAAGCTTAATACAAATGTATGTTTTACATATATAAATGTTACCATATCATAACCCTGTTATAATGCATACACATCAAAAAGAGTTGACAACATATCTTGATTTTGAGTTAGAGTACTCTATGATGCAAATGATTTGATTTAATGTTTTACTCAAATTTTCGGAGTATAGTCTTCTTGTATGACTGTTACATAAGCAAAATAGAGACATGGTGTAAAATTTACAAAGGAGTAGATCCCGTTCTATTATGCATACTGATTTTGTAGATGTGATTCTCAATCAATTGATTGTATTATCTGCATCAAATGTTTTAGACAAAAATTTGTGTCAGACGGTCTCACGCGTGAGACGGATCTCGTTGAGAGAGAAAATGGTTCCCCCCCTATGGGCGGGGCGGGGCAAGCCCATTCCCTTTCTCATCAAGATCCGTCTCACGTGTGAGACCGTCTCACACAAGACTTCCTCAATGTTGAATAATTATTTTGATTTTCTTTCATGATACTCCATCTATCTTAAAATAAATTTCCATTCTTGTTCTTGATCAAGAGGACATTTATATTGGGATGCTGATTTGTTTTCCCCTTAGCTTTCTCTATTAAGCCGTATGTAATTTTTATATAACTTTTGTGCTCAACAAATATTAACTTTAGATCGATGTAAATTCTTAAGTTTTAACATCAATATTCTAAGTTTAGATCATTGTTCTGAAGTTTTAACATTAATATTCTAAGTTTAGATAGATCATTGTAAATTGGTAAGTTTTAACATTAATATTTTCAAATTAATGAAACCCACTTAAAGTAGATTCCAATTTAGAAAAAAAAAAATCTATTAATCCCTCGATCCAGGTTGGATCTTATTGCAACATATTTAATTAGCATCTAGCTGTGTGTTGAGCCCCTATTTCAATCTGGAGAATTCACTGATTATTTCATCTATGTATACTTATTTTTCTATTTATTTTGTAGGTTTGCGCAACTATGTTTATTAATTCATTTAGTAGATCGTTGTTCCTGGTATATCGAATCAAGATTGCTCCCATGCGTATTCAAGGTTGTGTACTTTAATGTAGCTAGAGTGGCATGTCATTAGTTTCATGGTATATATTTCAAGTAGTTGGCCTGAAAAATTTATAGCTTTCAATTATGTACTCCTCTGTCTTAAAATAAATGTCAATTTTTTTTTTTAAATTGGCTCTTGAATCTTGATCAAGAGGAATTTCGACGGATATTCATTTTGGGAACGAGGTAGTATTTTATTATTCCCTCAAAATCTACAATTTATTAACTTAACAATACAATCACAGCGGGATTAGAGGAGCTGAGGAGTATCGCTGAGAGGTTTGAGGAAAAGGTATACAATGTGTGCCACAAACCAGGTATATGCTCCTAAACAAATAACTTTGTCACTTCAGTTATGCTGCTGCTTCATTTATTTTTTTAAAAAAATATTGATTTCAGCACTTAATATTGATGGATATGTCAGAGTGAATTTATTTTATTTGTGTATGGACATTGAAATTGAAATGACTCAACAAAGTTTTTTAGGGTAGAGTTGGAGTTTTGTTTATTTTCAGATATGTAAATTATCGTTATCAAACACAATAATTGATTTCAGCACTTTATTCTAAGACCAGCATAATTAAAATGTTAGTTCGTAATATTTAGCAACTTAATAATTTCTGCTCTACATTTGCAGAGCTTTATTTTAAGAGTTTAATTTTCAGCTTTACGGCCTGTTTGGTAACCCAATTAAGCTCTTAATTTGGAACACTTTGTGATTAAAAAATTAAGCTTGTTTGCTAAGGGAAATTTCAATCACTTAAACTGTTAAGATTATCTTAAAATAAACTATTAATTTTAAGCTAGTATGGCAAGTCTTAACAAGGTAAGAGGAGGTAAGATAAAAAAGGGAATGGGTTCAAACCCACTCATCAACATTTTTATTTGTTCATTTAATGTTACTTTCTTTTGTTAAAATATTTTATTTTTTCATACAAATTAAATATGATAAAATTAAAATGAAATTATTTTTATATTATAAAATTTGATAATATTTTATTTGAGTATCATAATTAAATTTTATCATTTTTTTTTGTCAAAGTTTAGTAAAATTGATCAAAATAGTGAAGATGAACTTTATTATTGCGGAACAAATGAAAGTACCAATAAAAATCTGTTCAAGTATTATTATTATCAATCTAAATAAAAGATAATTTGACAAATAATATTTTTATATTATAATTATTTATTTTAAGAAATATGACTATTTTTGTTTAAGGATAAACAAAATAATAATCAAATGAAAGAAATGAGACTAATTGTTTAGTGTTTATTTACAATCTTGATTAAATTCAGATGTATGTAGTTTGTCAGTACCAAACAAATTGAAGTCTTACATAATTCAGCAACTTAGGCTCCGTTTGTTTCGCGTAAAACAATTTCCGGAAAATGATTTCCCGTAAAATGTTTTCCGGAAAATGCCATAAACATGTTTTTGGTTGTTTGGTAAATATAAGGAAAATGTTTTTCGGAAAATATTTTCATATGAAAATAATAATAATTTAATATGAGGAAAAGAATTATTATGAGAAAAAAATTGAATGTGGGGTGGAGATTTTGGGTTGGGGTGGGATGGGTGGGGTAGGGGGTGTGTGGGGTAGGTGGGGGTGGGGGTGGGGGTGGGGGAGGTGTTCAAAATAATTTTAATATGAGTAATTTATTTATTTATTTATTTTTTGGGTGGGGGTTGGGTGGGTAGGGTGGGGGTAGGTGGTGGGGTTGGTGGGGTAGTGGGGGTAGGGAGCGCGAATGTGGGAGTTGTAAGAAAATAAGTTTAATAAGAGAAAAAAATGGTGGGGTAGGGGTGGGGTAGTGGGGAGCGGGGGAGGTGTTCAAAAATAATTTTAATATGAGTGATTTTTTGATTTTTTTTTTTTTTTGGGGGGGGGGGAGGTGGGTGGGGTGGGGGTAGGGTTGGGGTGGTTAGGGGGTGGAGGTGTTCATTTTTTTTTAATATGAGTGAAAAGAAGTTTTTTTTTTTTTTTGGGGGGGGGGTGGGGTGCTGGGGTAGGGTGGGGGTGGGGTGGGTGCTGGGGTAGTTGGGGTGGTGGAGATGTTCATTTTTTTTTTAATGAGTGAAAAGATTTTTTTTTTTTTTTTTGGGTGGGGTGAGTGGGTGGGTGGGGTGGGGTGCTGGGGTAGGGTGGGTGATGGGGTAGTTGGGGGTGGTGGAGATGTTCAATTTTTTTTAATATGAGTGAAAAGAAGTTTTTTTTTTTTTTTTTGGGTGGGGTGGGTGGGTGGGGTAGGGTGGGGGTGGGGTGTGTGCTGGGGTAGTTGGGGTGGTGGAGATGTTCAATTTTTTAATATGAGTGAAAAGATTTTTTTATTTTTTTTTTGGGTGGGGTGGGTGGGGTGGGGTAGTGGGGTAGGGTGGGGGTGGGTTGGGTGCTGGGGTAGTTGGGGGTGGTGGATAAGATGGATGAAGAGGGTGGTGTTAGAGGTGTAGTGGGTAGGGTGGGGTTTTATGGAGAGTTGGGTGTGAGTGAGAGAGTTAACATTTTCCGGAAAATAACTTACTTAATAAAAATCCGTAAGTCATTTTACTTAGAAAAGAGAGAAAACCATTTTCCGGAAAATATTTTCCTCATTTTCCGGTGCGTAACAAACACCGGAAAATGGGGAAAACATTTTCCGGAAGTTATTTTACGCGAAACAAACGGAGCCTTAATGATTTCAGCTCTACATTTTCAGAGCTACATTTTCAGAGCTTAATTTTCAGCTTTACCAAATAGGCCCTAAGATGTTTGAGGAGAAGCACAAGCCAGGTATATGCTCCTAAACAATTAACTTTGTCACTTCAATTATGCTGCTTCTTCATTTTTTTTTTTTAAATAATAATCTCGTTTTGCCCATGTAAGAAAATGGTGCTACTATTTCACACATTGACGTTATAAAGCTTGTTTGCAGAATGATTATCTGAAAAGAATAACTATAAAGATGCTGGCAAGGGAGACAAAATCTCAACATCCTTCTATACATTGCAACTTTGGTGGTAACACTGGAAATCCCATCGAAGACTCACCCAGGCAGCATTAAACTTGTTTCAGCTCATTGAGTTGAAGCTAGAGGTGATGGGGGCGGGATGCGACAATGGCGGAGCTAGTAGCAACGAGAATTATAGAAACTCCATCGCGATGGTTCATGGACTAATATGTTAATGAGTTGATACATTTTTAAGGTGTAATTGTATTGTAATTTATCCGGATGTAATTGGTTGTGTACTTTGATGTAGTATATTGTAAATGATGAGCTATATGTTATTGAATAAATACATTTTATGGATATGAATTTTTCTAAGTTATGTGTTGGTCCCAGAGACACAACAAGGGTATGAAAAGAGGCTAGAGGGGGGGGGGGGGGGTGAATAGCCTATTTAAAATTTCAACCCTTTTTCAAAATTCAACCTTTATGCTTACACTTGAATTTTGCGGTAGATGAAAACCACGCGGTCAAGTATAAAATGCACAGCGGAAGTTTTCGTTGAAACAAATTAAGAGTTGGTTTTGATAAGTTCAATGCGGTAGGTTTGTTTGCGGTAGGTAGTGCGGTAGATGTATATGCGGTAGGTATGAGTGCGGTAGGTTAAAGTAGGGGTGTAAACGGTTCGGTTCGGTTTGGGGGTTTTTAGAGACCAAACCGCTAGTCATCGGTTTGGAATTTTTCCAAACCGAACTGAACCAAACTGCCATGGTTCGGTTTGAACTGCGGTTCAAACCATGGTTCAAATATCGGTTCAAACCGCAGTTCAGACCAAGGTCCAAACCGCAGTTCAGACCAAGGTTCAAACCGCAGTTCAAACCAACATCCAAACCGCAGTTCAGACCAAGGTTCAAACCAAAATCCAAACCGCAGTTCAGACCAAGGTGACTCTTGTTTTAATCAGCAGCACCCTACCTCATGTTTATAGCCACTTTCTCCTTTTTCCCTTTCTTTCATTTTCGATGTGGGAAACATATATCCTACTTAAAAAAAAAATCAAGTTCTAAATACACTCTACAACTACAACTCCATTCCAATTTCACAATCGACTTTCTCCAGAATGTGTACTGACCGTGTGTGAATCATTGTTGCTAACCAAAGAAGAATTATACCCTAGTATCAAAATTACCAAAATTAGCTGCATAATTGAAGAATTCTGATCTATATAAACAGCAATTGAAGATTTTTGATAAATGGGTGCTTACCAGGAGACTGATAATGGAACCGAGACTAATGCCATTACTAGTATCAAACCGAAAATGGAAGATTTGTAAGAAGATGGAAACAGCCGAGACTCTTTTCTAATGGTGAGGAAACAGAGTGTTCTAAAGATTTGAAGAATTTTGGTGGTGGTTGTGGCGGCAGCGGAGGTTGGAGAGGGAGGGGAAGTGGGTGCCGCAAATGGGTTAGGGAGGTTATATTTCTGGGTTTCAACAACTTGAGAAACGTTAATGGCTTCTCAACTTGAGAAACAAACAGAAAGAGAGATGGGGGTGAGAAATTTGGAGAGAGAAAGAAAGAACTGGAGAGATGGGGGTGAGAAATTTGGATAGAGAGAGAAAGAATTGGAGGATTGTTGTCTGGTTGGGAGTGGGTATAGAAAGAGAGAGAACAAAAATTTGGGTAATGGAATGTGGAGAGAGAACTGGGTTGATCTCTTAGTGTTAATACAGTTTTCCCACATTGAGAAGGAAAGAAAGGGGAGAGTGAGGAGATGCATATACAAATAGTCAATCTATGGTTCGGTCTATCGGTTTAGACCGCGGTTCGGTCTAGCGGTTCAGACCGTGGTTCGGTTTCACGGTTCAGGCCTCGGTTTGGTTTAGAACGGTTTGGTTCGGTTCGGTTTGGTCGGTTTGGAGGGGTCAGACCGTAGACCGAACCGAACCACGTGGTTTGTGAATTTTTCAAACCGAACTGAACCATTCATGTTCAAAAACCGAACCAAACCGCATGGTCTGGTTCGGTTCGGTTCCGAACCGCGGTTCAGACCGAACCGCTGACACCCCTAGGTTAAAGTGAGGTAGGTTGAGAGATTGAAACCTTGTGTCTTAGAGATTTTTTTGGCAAATGATAAGTTAGTCAGATTTTAACTTAGGCAATGAGGTAGACAAACAAACACAATTCACAATTGTTCTTAAATCTGAAAGATCAAACACTAAAAAGACAAACAAGATTAATATGAACAAGTGAAGAACAATATGAACAAGATGAACAAGACTTAAAGTAAATTTGCAGAAAGGTAAAGTGCAGTAAGTAAAGAACACAATGATTTGGAAAGGTTCGATCTGTTAAAAGATCTACGTCCTTTACCAAGATGGTCAGTCTTGGATTTTGAATGAGGTATATATTAGATTCACTTGAGTACAGATTACAGAGATGAAGTATTGAATCAACACCTATTTCTATGAAGTTCAAATCTTAGACTTAGACCAGTGTATCCCTAATGATTCAATCTATGTGATTGATCAATCGGGGTGAGTGTGTGTGGGTAAGAATCAAAAGCTCTTTGGAATCTATATGATTTTAGAGCCTAATGAATCTTTTGTGAGAGGCTTGAGATATGATCTTGAAGGTTGCTGGAGATTTGTTGAAGACTTGAAGGTTGAGTGCTTGAAGATTCGAAGGATTCTGGAAATCTTGAGTATGATCTTCAATCACCAAGAATTTCAACAACAATTTCTCTCTTAGAATCTCAGCTTGTTTTCAATGAAGAACACAAGGACTATTTATAGCCTTGGATGAGAAACTAGCCGTTAGAAATACTTGGGGTCCAAGTTGAAGGACAATGAGCTGTTGAATTCTAATTGGAGCTCAGTCTGAGTTGTCCTTTTGTTGCAGAGTCATGGTGGTCCAACTGTACTATGATGACAGTTGTATTCAAATTTGAAATTTGAATTTGCAACGTTCTAAACTAACCAAGGTTTTGGACATAAGTGTAACCATGGTTAAGTTTGAACCAAACTTGAGTTTAATCAACTCTGGTTACATGCGGTCGAATGAGCCATGCGGTAGGCTAGGATTATGCGGTCGATGTCTTGCATGTGTTGAGTTGATTATTGCAGCAAGCATGAAGCTGCGGTAGACGTCTTCATGCGGTAGGTTGAGTACTTGCCACATATCTCCAGACTTAGAAAAATTTAGGGTCCTAATCTGCTTAGCCTAACAAACTAAAAGATGGACTATTCTAAATGAAGTATAAGTACTTCTTACAATATATCTTAAAGTCCACAAAAAGTAAAATAAGGTTATGAGATCAATCAAATCTAGGTAATAGGAGTGGTTTATAATAAGCATACCCAACAATCTCCCCCTATTTGATTGAGACCATTACCTACTATAACAAAGGCTAATTCATTGTACTTGGTAAAAACATGTTTTCAAGAATAAACATTTTATTAAGGGCAAATTGCCAATTAGTTACCTGAGTTTGTCGTCAAGTTTCAATTAGTTACCCAGTTTGTGTTTCGGTCAATTTAGTTATCGAATTTGTCTTTTTGTTACAATTCGGTGTAAAATTAGTTAGTTCGTCAAAAACTTAACGAAAATAACGAAAATAGATGAAAAGATGTAAAACTTTTACCAAAATTGCGATGATCACCCCTATAGTTTATATTATTTCAGTTTGCCTCACCCTTATAAATTTTCCAGAAAAATATACTCCCTCCCCTCCCCCCTCCAATCGTTAACAAATACGCTCTCTCTCTCTCCCTCTCTCCAGCCCACGGCCTCTCCCTCCGCAGCCGTCAAATTCTCTGACTCCGGCAAAGATGAGCCAAGGAGGGACCGCCAACTCATCAACGTGTACACGGTGAACCAACCAAAACAAGTCCCCGCCGGCAAGAGCTTCTTCTCCGGCCAAACTCCATCAAATCGGGCGAATTTCGTGCGATTGGCTTCAAATCGGAGGAGGCCTAGGTGAGATCAGTTCGGTCGTTGAACGTTGAGGTAGCCGTTGACGCCGTTGCCGTGTTCCGCCGAGGTCGCCGACGCCGTTGCCGATATCCGTTGACGCCGACGCCATTGTTACAGATCTGTTCCTTTTTTTTCTTTTTTTTTTTTTGAACCCAATTCTAGGTATGATTTTTGTCTAATTATGTGGTGATTTCTGCGTTTTAAGCTGATTTCTTTCAAAATAAATAGATTGGATTGAAATAATTTCTAAATCCAGTTCACTTTCAAGATTCCTCCGTTTCATTTGCTTTTGATTTCTGCGTTTTTTTTAAGCTGATTTCTTTGATCTGGGTTGGTTCGCTCTGGGTTTGTTCATGTTTTAGAAACCCAGATCTGCAGTTGGTTTTGATTTGAAGATTGCACTGGTCGTCGTGGTGGCACTGCGGTGGTTCTGATGGTGGGCATGGTGGCACTACGGTGGTTCTAGTGGCGGGCATGGTGGTTATCGTGGTTGCCGGACTTGGGCTTGTTATCGTTGTTGGTTAGAAATAAGATAGCTCTTAACATTCGTTAGTTTAGGGGTGTAATGGAATAATTTAAACTTTAGGGGTGATTATTGCAATTTTGAAAGAACTTTGTTACGTTTTTCATCAATTTTCGTTAGTTTTTTGACAAACAAACGGATTTTACACCAATTGAAACAAAAAGACAAATTCAATAACTAAATTGACCGAAACACAAACTGGGTAACTAATTGAAACTTGACGACAAACTCAGGTAACTAATTGGCAATTTGCCCTTTTATTAATCATGTCCCAAGTCAATGCACACTCTAAGCCAATGTCATAGATTTCTATTATCCTAAAAAGAAAAACAAATTACTAATTTAGAGGATAGAAATATCATTTGAAGCATTTCAAGATAAATAATCAGAGAAGGAATAGAAATGCAACAAACACAATAAACAATCATACTCCAAGATGATAATCATTACGGCAGCAGGAGTATAAGGATCACAAAAAAGGAATTAATGTCAAGTTACAAACCCAAAATAAAGACATAAAAGTAAGATTGTTTTAAACATCAAATTTTCATGACCACATGCGGTCAGATCAAATGCGGTCAATATCAATGAGGTCTTCAATGAATTTTGCGGCAAGAGGAAAGCGGTAGGCTGGGATATTCAATCCTGGAATCATACAGGAGCAGTGATTCCATCTTCTTCCTCTTCCTCGCCATGAGCTTGAACATTGCCGTGACCTGCTTCAGAAGGTTGAATAGCTTCTTGCATAGCTTGAATCATGCCCTGACGGTTAAGCCTGTTCATCACTGTATTGACGCGGTTGGATAGGAGATCAATCTTGGTAGATTGTCCTTCAATTCTGACGTTATTGACTTCAATGCGGTTGGTTTGAACTTTCATGGCTTCGGTCATTGCGGCAATCTTGGGAGTGAACTTTTCTGCTACAGTTAGAAGAGCGGTATTGGTGTGAATCATGATTTCCTCTTTTAGAGATGATTTCAATTTCTTCAGCTCCTTGCCCAGCTCATCCTTGATTTCAAGTTTATCATCATTCATAGATTTTGAAAGTTCTTTGCTAGCTCCCTCAACGCCACTAACAACACTGTTACTAATGTAATCAGTTTGTTTTCTAAGAGCTTCTTTGATTGCGGCAAGAGTGAGGGAAGGAGTATCCGCTGCGGCAGGAGGTGGAGGAGCGGTAGAGCTAGGTGCGGTAGAGATGCTAGTTGTTCCTTGCAAGATGTCTTTTACTGCCTTTGTTATCACAACACTCTCCCCCTTAATGGTCGAGATCAACTCGGAGGGAAGTGCGGTAATATCGCGCTTTAAAGCGGCTTGATCAGTCTTCAACTCAATAACCTCCTCTCGAAGCGCCACCATACTAGACACTAAAGATTCAACCTGAGATTGAGTGTCTGCTTGCATCTGAGTGAGTAATTTGACTGCGGCAAGCAGTTCAGAATTTGAATAAGCAGACTCAAGAACAGGGGCTGCGGTCGAGGGAGGGACCGCGGCAGAAGGAGAAGTAGGAATATCGACCATAGAGGCAGCCTTAGCAGGCACGGTTGGTTCCTCAATATTGGCCACTCCAACCGTTTCACAAGGATCCATCTTTCCCGAAGCAGCCTTGTCAACAGCATCACTTGCATCTTTGTCAGTTGAGCTCTCATGCTCCTCTTCTTCATCACTTTCATCAACTAACCCCTTATCAATGGGCCTGGAAATAGGTGCGGCAGCAGCATCATCTGAGTCCTCATTCTCATCATCTTCAATTTCATCTTTCTCCTCATCAGTGGCCACGGCATCATCACCATTGTCATCTTCACTTTCAGTTTCTTCAAGATCCTCTGTGGCATCACCACCCTGAGAGACCTCCTCCATATCATCTAACTGAGCATCCAAAATGAAATTTTAAGCAATCTTGGGAGGAGAGATGGTAAGATCCTCATCAGAGCCAAACTCAGGAGATTGAACTTCAGGAGAGGGAGATTTGACCTTAGCCTTTTTGGAGACCTTAACTGGACTTGGCGTATGAGAACGCTTCTTAGCAGGTTTCTCAACAGGTCTCTCCCCCTGACTTGCGGCAGGCTTAGATTTTGAAGCCAAGGAGACGGTAGGCTTGGAAGGAAGGGAAGATTTAGAAGGGTTGGAAGGTTTCTTCTTTGGTTGAGGTTCAGGAGAGGGAGACATTGAAGGTACGGTATGAGTTACCTTAGGTTTAGAAGGTTGAGGTGCGGCAGGACGGGCAGATGCGGTAGAAGCAATCTTGATGCCTTGGGAAACTGGTCTAGACTTTCTAGCTGGTTCCCCAACCTTCTCTTTGCCTTTGATGGAAGTTGGAGGGGAGGGTAGATTAACATCTTTACCCTTTGCACTGGCCTTCATTGCGGCAGCATTCTTGCGGTCCTGTTCAAATTCGGCAGCCTCCACATCACTAACCATTCTATCACCAAGATTTGCTTGACCTCTCTTAGAGTATTTGGGAGGGATGTACTCCTCAATTGGATCTCTTAGAAGATAGGAGCGGTACATCTCATCTCCAAAATTGTTGCGGTAATTGACCCTCATGGACTTGCGGCAGAAGTCCTTAGAAGTGGAAATTGGAACCTTGTAAGACTTGGTCTTCTCAAACAACTCCTTGATACGGAGTGTGTGACTCATGAGGTGAGAAATGAGACGACTGTTGGTGCGGTATTTAGTATCTCCAGAGTCTGCCGCATCCTTGTAAGCAAGGATGTTGACCTTCAGAATATCATAAATTATCTGGCCCCAATCCAGATATCTGCCGAGGTAGATAGCAGCACAAATCCTCCATTGAGTATTGTTAAAGTTGGCATGGTTTCCAGTCTTGCACAACAATCCATGATCAACTAGATGGCCTATGTGGTACATGATATCCCCTACATCTTTGCGTTGGATCTTCAAAATATCAGTAGATCCAGCCAGCTTCTGCGCGAGGCTTCGAAGTTCTGCCTTCGAGATCTCCTCTGGACCTCCCTTAAGTCTCTTGATTCCCACGGCGTGAGCCAAATCTATGGCATCAAAAGCCATGTCAATGCCCATGACCCTGGCCTTAATGTACTTGGGGTGAGCATCAGGATTTTCAGCATCCTCCATTTCCACGGCAGTAGAGAAAAATTCATCTACAAATGCAGGTAGATGGAAATTTTTATCAATGGAAAAGAACGGCAGAAGTCCACATTTCTTTAGGCGCGCAAGGATGTTGCGGCCGATGGCATCCAACTTCAGATCCTTAGAGTCAATGATGATTCCAGGAAGAAAATGATTAAGATCCTGAAATAACACAAGGTTCAAAGTTTAGGATAGCGGTAGAGTGTGCGGTCACTTGACAAAGGAATGGCGCGAGGTCGACACGGTCAAGTGAGGCACGGTAAGAGGGGTTGCGGTAGAAGATGATATAAGTTGACCGCAAACACTTAGCAGAAAAACAAGTAAACATCAAAGTATGAATAGTGAATAAACAAGATATGTAACAAGGTGAAATCAAAAGTGGATCAAAAAGTGAATATCCCAAGAACACGATGAACACAATGATGAACACGAAGAACACTATAAGGCAAACTAAACCCAGAATCCTAGAAATTGACTAAAATGAAGCGAAAAGCGCATAGAATGAATCGGAAATGCATATAGAGCCATAAAAACACTTCAATTTCATGAAATGATCAACTTTAAACTCAGAAATTGAAAGGGGAATAAAAAAACGAAAAGTTTCATAAACCCATTTGGGTATAAAAATCCAACAAAAAAACAATGAAATCTTATGAGATCAGTAAATAGATGAATCAGAACCAACGATATTCATTAAACTTAATATTGTAACATTAATAACGCAAGAAATCGAAAATTCACAAGGAATATGAAGGGTTTTCGAAAAACCCACTAAGAACAAAGAATAGCGATTTTGAGAATTCATACCATAATGACAACCGGAGGAGTAGCTTGTGGAGGAACAGAACTGGGATTATCGTCACCAGAAGTAACAGATTTTGAGGATTTCTTGCTTTGATGTTTCGACATTATATATAGAGAGATTTTGAGAGAAAGGAGGTTTAGAAAAATAGGTTTTAGAGAGAGAGTGATTTTCTGAAAAGTGAAATGAACAGAGAGTGGTGGAGGAGAAGAAGGTGGAACGGTTTGGTGAAGGGGGGTTTTGCAGATGTCAGAGTGATGGGAAGGAGGGAGGTTAACTCTGCAAAAAGTACGGATGTGACCTAGGGTTGTCTGATCGAATTAAATGTAAGGTTACTAGGTGTCAAGTCAATAGCCAATGACGGCTCATAAATAATTTTAAGGAATGAAAATTTAATGCTCCAAAATATTTGAATTAAATAAAACGAGGGAAAAGAGGAAGTTACCTTTATGCCCTTGAGGTGGATATTTTCATCATGTCTCAAAAATATTTCTAAGTTAGAAGACTTACCTGGGCCTGAGGAATTGCGGTAACATGAGAGGTAGACCGTGACAACATTATGCGGTCGATGTGAAGTAATACCTTGCTTTTTGAATTAACTTCTAGCTTATGCGGCAGATAGCTTTATGCGGCAACATATGAATGATGCGGCAACAAGGGGGTGCGGTCAAGTGAGGAATTGAGAGATCAATGTTGTTTGCTTGACCGTGATATGTCTGCCGTGTACCTATCTTTGAGCTTAGATGAACAAACATTAGTACATGAAATTATATGGACACGTTTGAGTTAGAGTTCAAGCATACCCATTTCTCCTCTTAGGTACCTAAATCTCTTGGAGTCGAGAGCTTTGGTGAGAATATCTGCAATTTGATCATCAGTACTCACATACTCTAGATGGATATTACCTTTTTCAACATGATCCTTGAGAAAGTGGTATTTGATATCAATGTGTTTGGTCTTGGAATGCATGACAGGGTTGTTGGAGACAGCAATGGTAGATGTATTGTCACAAAAGATTGGTCAATTTTCTTCTTTGATTCCGTAGTCAACCAATTGTTGCTTCATCCACAGCACTTGGCAGCAGCAGCTTCCAGCAGCTATATATTCAGCTTCTGTGGTAGAAACAGAGACTGAGGCTTGTTTCTTGCTTGCCCATGAAACTAGTCGATTTCCAAGGAAATGACAAGTTCCACTCGTGCTTTTCCTGTCGATGGTACATGCTGCATAATCTGCATCTGAGTAACCTATAAGATCAAAAGTTAAATCTTTGGAGTACCAAAATCCAAGGTTAGTAGTCCCAGATAGATATCGAATAACACGTTTAACAGTAATAAGATGTGCTTCTCTAGGATCATCTTGATAACGAGCACAAACGCAAACACTAAACATGATATCTGCTCTACTTGCAGTTAAGTATAGAAGGGAGCCAATCATACCTCGATACAAGGTTTGATCAACCTTCTTACCTTTCAAGTCTTTATCTAGCTTGTTACCAGTAGCCATGGGAGTGTCGTATGACTTTGCATTTTCAAGTCCAAATTTCTTGATGAGATCTCTTGTGTACTTAGCTTGGTTGAGGAAGATGCCTTCAGCACATTGTTTAATTTGAAGTCCAAGGAAGAATGTCAATTCTCCCATCATGCTCATCTCAAATTTGCTTTTCATGAGTTTCTCAAAACGCTTACACAACAATTCATTAGTATATATTTGAACAAGTAAAGTATGATCATTATATTTAGCAATGAATAAAGTTGTGTCGATCTTACCACGTTTGAATCCCTTTTCAAGGAGAAACTTAGATAGAGTATCATACCATGCTCGTGGAGCTTGTTTGAGTCCATACAAAGCTTTACGGAGTTTGTAGACATGATTTGGAAATTTGGGATCTTCAAATCCGGGCGGTTGAGCAACAAAGACGGTTTCTTGAAGTTCTCCGTTGAGAAATGCACTCTTCACATCCATTTGATATAGCTTGAATCTTTTGTAAGAGGCATAATCTAAGAATATCCTTATAGCTTCGAGTCTTGCAATGGGGGCAAATGTTTCATCATAATCAATGCCTTCTTCTTGTCTATAGCCTTGTGCAACCAACCTAGCTTTGTTCCTTGTGATGCTTCCATTCTCATCCATCTTGTTTCGGAACACCCATTTTGTACCAATCACTCCTTGATCTTGTGGACTTGGAACTGTTGGAATTATGCTCTAGGCTCTTGAGAAAGGCCTTACGTTACATCATGTTCCCATTTGTTATAGAGATAACAACTTTGGGTTATTATATGTTTTACATGTTTATTATAATAATCCCCGTCCCTAGAACTTATGAAGAACTAGCATAAGTTTAATTGATGATCATGTGATGATCATGTGTATTAGATACAGATTAAGCTTATGGGTACATGTTGGTGACCATGTACTGGACATGACCCACCTATGAGATTTATGTCATGGTCAAATGTCATAATTAAATATCATAATAGTTATATCATTGATATCCTTAGACCTGAGATTATTACAGTCTTCCACATGATGAACATTATGTTTGACGTACTCAAACGTCACCCCTAACCGGGTGGTTATAAAGGCTACGATTGGCATAATCGGATTCATGTAGGGAAAGGTAATAAGTCAATATGGGATTTGTCCCTCTCTCAAGAGAGATATCCGCTTGGGCCTCTCATAGAGTGAGATTGATGAAATGCGTGGCCGCGCTCAAATGAATTGATGAGATCAATACCATTTTCTCATTATCAATCTACTCAAGATCGAGAAAGCATTGAACAATATAAGTTGACGTGGACCATGACTTATGTTCAATATGATATCGTGAGACAAAAGGATTGTGATATGTTCTATTAAGGATTACGAACTTCTTTAAGTTATATTAATTGGGTAGTCATGATGGCTTGCTAGAGTCCGCTCATGATTTATGAGTTTGACCTTGGTTGGACTCATTGCCAACTTAATATAATCCTATGGGGTCACACACAAAAGAACGAATTGTTTAAAAGGCTAGAAATGACTTTTTGCTGGTGCTCGGCCGAGCACCTCAAAGGACTCGGCCGAGCATGAGAAACAGAAAGTTTTGGCACAGAGGTGCTCGGCCGAGCACCTTATATGACTCGGCCGTGCATGCCCTGTTTGGGCCAAAAATCTGATTTCGTGTTTTGACGGGTTTTGACCTATTTCTCCTAAAAGGTTTAGGACTAATGAGTTTAAATACCTCTCTCTTAACCCTAATCAGTATGGATTGATATTGTATCATTATTGGTAGCCTCCATGTGTTTGAGAAACATATTCTTGAGTTTAGATTGAGAATCAAAAGCTCAAGAACACCAATAAAATCATATAGCCTTTGAAGATTAGAAAAGCGTGTTTTCTAATGGGTCTAGCAATCCAGATCTAGAATCGTTCTAGATATTCGTTCGCGTGTGGATAAACATAGAGGGCGTTGGCATCAACTCCTTCAAAGTTCGTGATCCAAGTGTTGCGGTCGTTCCTGCGTTCGTGATTCGAAGAAGCGCGAAGAACAAAGATTGAAGATCTCAGAATTTTAAAGCTCCGTCACGGTTAGTGTTCTAAATTCATCCTCGTATTAATTTAATCATCGTGATCGGATCTAGGCTTTTGGGTTTTAATTCCGCTGCGCATGTTTGCTCAAAACCCAACAGTGGTATCAGAGCCCCGTTCATCATGATTATTTTAATAATAACATGTTAATGATATAATTGGATTATATGTTTTGGCATGATATGTGAATTTGGATTCAAGATGTTTATGTGATCTGAGTTTTATGTTTGTATATGAGATATATTGAAATCATAAAATCGCACCGTTTAAATATGTTATGTGGGATCTACGATTGCAATAATAATTTGATTATTATGTTCCTTTAGATTATCAAAAATTAATTGGATTGATTATCTTTGATTCATGAATAAATCGTTTATTCAAGGTTTTGATGAACATGATGATATGATCATTATGAACACCAAATCCTAAATGAATCGGGAAAGCAATCTTAGAATTAAAATTCGACAAGAAAATCTGTTCTGTTCGTGGTGCTCGGCCGAGCAGTCTATAAGACTCGGCCGAGCAGAGTCGTCAGAAGCAAAGGGTTTTCTGGAACACAAAGGCGCTCGGCCGAGCACCTTAAAGGACTCGGCCGAGCAGGTTGATTTTGGTACAGAATTTGTTTTTCAGATGGCTGGTTTTAGAAACCGTGTTCCCTGAAATTAAATGGCTTGTTTAAAATCACTTTGGATTGAATTTGTTTGTCAGATGGCTGGTTTGAGAAACCGTGTTTCCTGAAAACAAATATCAAGGTCAAAGTAATGAATTGATAGGACAAAAGAATTTAGAATCGAGTTACTTTATGTAAGGGATTGTGGATGCCTATTGGCTTAGTTTCGACCTTACATAGTTGTTTCTTCTAGTTTCTAAATTTGGTACGGGATTGTGGATGTCTTCTGGCTTAGTTTCGACCGTACAATCGTGCTCTCAATAATGTGTTAAAGAATTTATCCCCATAAATCAATCACATGAAATCTTAATTTAATTAATGAGATTAGTTAAATTATTAACCGTTGCTTTATGTGTTTATATTATGTGACTATAAACATTGACCATGCTATATGTCATGAACCTTCTTTAAAATTTAAGTTCCGTGCCAATCCATGATTAAAACACTTGTGAGTACGTGGGTAGTTTTGGGTGGGTTACGCCCTAGCGTAGGTGCATTGATTCTATCCATTTATGAGCAAGATGAGGAAACAGTGATTCCTATACGTTTAAAATGGTTTAACTTAATTAGGCTATCAAAACAGTTTTGGGCCTAAGGCACAGATGAGATTAAAACATGTTAGATATACGATATCCAAAATCTCATAAAAGATCTAAGAGTCATATACGATATGATTGACAAGGAGTTGTCTACCTAAATAACTTATTTTGAGCAGTCGTGCCCTAGCCGGCTCAAAGTTAAGTGAAATATGGATCTTAGCACATTCAAATTATATTATACATTGGATGTATATGAAGGTTATATAATTTAGTGGGAGTATTTATGAAATACAATCTATATATCTCTTAAATGACTGGTATGAAATATAGGTGTATATTTATTTGCATATTTGTGTAAAATATTTTCTTAAACTTTAATTATGTTTATTACTGCGATCTGTTCTTCAGAATGGAAATTATTCATGAGCTTAAGAATTGTTCTAAAGCAAGAATGGAAATTATACATTCTTAATAATCCCGAGTAACCTAAATTGCAATATTAATTTGATTAATATGTTCCGTAGGATCATCAAAATTTAATTTGATTAACTTGTTGATGATCTTAGATTCATGAATAAATTGTTTATTCTTGGTTTTGATAATCATGGTGATTTGATCACCATGAGCACCAAATCTTAAATGAATCAAGAAATGCAATTATAGGATAAATTTGGAAATTTAAAATCTACCGCTTCTAAGATAAATATTTTGAGTTGAATTTAATTATCAGATGATTGGTTTCAGAAACCATGTTTCCTGAAATTAAATGTCAAGTTCAAGATTAATCTGGGATTGAATCTAATTTCAGACGGCTGGTTTGCGAAACCAAGTTTCCTGAAAAGTGATGTCAATTAAGAATTCAGATAAACTAAAATTAGAATCTTGAATTGTTCTTGATTGCTGAAGTTAGTCGAATTGATGAGACATTGGTTTGTACTCTCAATATCTGAACTATCATGCGGAAAGATGATGACCTAAGTCGAAAATTCGATTTTGACTTTATGATTTTCTAAAAGGAAGGATTAAAAGCTAAAGGTAAGACAAACATTGTCAAGCCTAAAGGAAATAATTGTGGCTAAAATTATAACTCTGAATAATGCAATTTTAAAGTATGGCAATTGGATTGACCATTTTAAATTGCAATCAAAATTCTGGATGATCAATAAAAGGGAATGGTAGTGAGACTACCATTTGGGATATTTATGTTATAAAATTAACCTTTCTAATTTTAAATCATTGGGTATTGGATACCGGATTGGATCTCATATTTGTATAAATGTGCAACAATTAATAAATAGAAAGACTACTTATAAAAGGTAAAGTTAATCTGCGAATGATAATGATGCAAGAGTTGCAACATTGTTCGTGGAACACTCATGAAGTGGCTTTGCTCATTAAGTAGAAAGTATTATTTTGCTATAAGATAATGAAGGATATTTATTTCTTATTTGGAATAAGAAAGAGTTTTATTTATTATGATTTGCTTTATCGTATTGTTAAATCATATAAATAAATCTCATATCCTAAATCTTGAAGAACAAAATAATAAATAAGACTATAACATAAATAATTAAATTCTCAAGGCATTATTGTTTTGATCAAATAAATGAGAACGCATATCTAAAATTCCATGGGACGGAGTTTTAAAGTCATACGATTTTGAATCATATGATTTATGCAAATCTTATTTACTTGGATTAAGACAACTTTTACTAGGAGTAGTAAAAGGCTGATATCTTATTAGACCTAATACATGTCGATGTATATGGTTCATTAAGTAGCAATGCTAAAAGAGGATTTTGGTAACTTGGCAAAATTATTCAGAAATCCCGATTCGATCGTGGTAATGAATAATTGAACCAAGAATTTGACAATCATCTTTAGGTTGTGAAATTGTTTCACAAATTAACTCCACTGAGAACACCATTTAGAATGATGTGTCTACGTGGAGGTGTAGAACCTTATTGGATATGGTTCATTAGATGATAAAGTCAAATTGATCTTCCATTATTTATTTTGGGGTTATGTTTTGGAAACCGCTATAATTACACTAATTTGAGTTCCATTAAAATAGGTTCAAAGGTACCATATGTGATATGGAATGAAAGAAAACTTGGTTTGTCTTTCATAAAGATTTAAGATGGTGAGACTTTTTGCGAAAAGACTTGTTTGGAACATGCTCACACTTAAATCTAATAAATGTATTTTCATGGGATATCCCAAGGAAACTTGAGGATATTATTTTACTTCTAAGAAACAAATTGTTTGTTGCTTGTAATGGTACTTTTCTAGGTAAATTGTTTATCTCTAAAAGAATCAGTGGGAGTAAAATATATCTCGAATGGTTCGAGACCTAGAAGATAACATAGAATCTTAGATGGAAGTTGAATGAACTTTCGCAAGGAGTTGTGGAAATTCGTTCAAATTACACAAGTTAATTGCATATATGATAGGATACAATCTATAATGAGAAATATTGGATTTCTTATTAAAGAAAGCATAAGAGGTAAAGTTCATTGAGAATGACATATTTACTTCCTATCAAAATGCAATGTCCGCTCCATTTTAGATTAATGGCTTGGAGTCATAAAATCTAAAAGGCAATCCATGTATATTAATCAAGTTTGGAACTTGATCTTTATAACCTAAGGTGTAAAAACCAAAGGATGGAATTAAGTTTTCTTGGAGAAAACTAACATGGGTAGCAAAGGAACATACTAATTAAGCAAGATTAAATGTGAAAATGTTGACTCATATTTTGACTATGATAAAACTTTCTCACTTGAAGTCATGCTTTAAGTTATTAGAATTCTCATTGTCATATCTTCATATTTGGAATATGAAATTTGACAAATGGATATCAAAACAGCGTTTCTTAACGGGAACTCACTTAAGGATGTATTGGATACAACCTAAAGGTTTTGATAGTCTAGAATTTTTAATAAAGTATGTAAGTTGCGGAAATCCATGGGATGGAATGAAGCAAGCTTCTTGGAGTTGAAACAATCATTTTGATGAAGCGTTCAAATCGTTTGAAATTCATCAATAATGAGACTTGTGTTTGCTAAGAAATTAGTGGGAGCATAGTCTAATTCCTAGTCTTGTATATGTGTCTAACACATAGTTCATTTGAAAGAGTTTCTTAATGAAGGACTTAAAGAAAAGCCGCTTATATCCTTGGAATTAATATCTATTGATATAAATCTAGGAAGTCGATTGGTTTGTGTCAAAGTACTTGTAGAGGCAAAGTACTGAATTGTTCAATATGCAAGACTCTTGGAGAAGAACTTGCAAATTTGTCTAGTGATAGTGTTCTTGACAAGACTTAGTCTTAGTGGAAGACTAATGAGCAAGAATGCATGATTAGGATTCCATATGCTTCGGAAATTGGATCTATCATGAATGTCATATTAGGTACTTAGACGGTATAACTCGTATACTTGGAGTATGATGAGAACATACTGATCATATCCTAGTGAAAGTCACTAGATAATGATCAAGAATATCCTTGTGTACTTGAGAAGAACTAAGGATGCATTCTTGATGGTTGTTGACATGGGAGATGATCTAGTAAATGGTTACATAGATGCATGCTTCCACATCGACAAGGGTAAATCGCAGTATAAACATATGTTTAAATAAGTGCTATTAGTTGGAATAATTCCAATCAAATACACTATAAATATTCTACGAATAAAATTAAGTATTTGGTTACAAGAGTTGTAACTAAGGGAGTTGTTTGAATATAGATGTTGTTAGTAAAACTGGAAATAGTTTCTAGTGATACTGATCCTATGGACCTTTGTTGTGAAATAACGGTTATTGCACAAGATAAGGTGACAAGGGCTCATCTATGATCCAAACACGCACTCAAACGTTTCCATCTCTACGAGAAATCGTTGACATGGGAAGTGTCAAAATATGCAAAATACCTTATGATGATGACAAGGATAATCATCTTACATGTGCTCACTTGTAATAATGATGGAGATCATAACTAAGCTCAATAGGTATTGAATACTCATTGATTGGGCCTAGTGCAAGTGGGAGATTGTTGGAATTATGCTCTAGGCCCTTGAGAAAGGCCTTACGTTACATCATGTTCCCATTTGTTATAGAGATAACAACTTTGGGTTATTATATGTTTTACATGTTTATTATAATAATCCCCGTCCCTAGAACTTATGAAGAACTAGCATACGTTTAATTGATGATCATGTGATGATCATGTGTATTAGATACAGATTAAGCTTATGGGTACATGTTGGTGACCATGTATTGGACATGACACACCTATGAGATTTATGTCATGGTCAAATGTCATAATTAAATCTCATAATAGTTATATCATTGATATCCTTAGACCTGAGATTATTACAGTCTTCCACATGATGAACATTATGTTTGACGTACTCAAACGTCACCCCTAACCGGGTGGTTATAAAGGCTACGATTGGCATAATCGGATTCATGTAGGGAAAGGTAATAAGTCAATATGGGATTTGTCCCTCTCTCAAGAGAGATATCCGCTTGGGCCTCTCATAGAGTGAGATTGATGAAATGCGTGGCCGCGCTCAAATGAATTGATGAGATCAATACCATTTTCTCATTATCAATCTACTCAAGATCGATAAAGCATTGAACAATATAAGTTGACGTGGACCATGACTTATGTTCAATATGATATCGTGAGACAAAAGGATTGTGATATGTTCTATTAAGGATTACGAACTTCTTTAAGTTATATTAATTGGGTAGTCATGATGGCTTGCTAGAGTCCGCTCATGATTTATGAGTTTGACCTTGGTTGGACTCATTGCCAACTTAATATAATCCTATGGGGTCACACACAAAAGAACGAATTGTTTAAAAGGCTAGAAATGACTTTTTGCTGGTGCTCGGCCGAGCACCTCAAAGGACTCGGCCGAGCATGAGAAACATAAAGTTTTGGCACAGAGGTGCTCGGCCGAGCACCTTATATGACTCGGCCGTGCATGCCCTGTTTGGGCCAAAAATCTGATTTCGTGTTTTGACGGGTTTTGACCTATTTCTCCTAAAAGGTTTAGGACTAATGAGTTTAAATACCTCTCTCTTAACCCTAATCAGTATGGATTGATATTGTATCATTATTGGTAGCCTCCATGTGTTTGAGAAACATATTCTTGAGTTTAGATTGAGAATCAAAAGCTCAAGAACACCAATAAAATCATATAGCCTTTGAAGATTAGAAAAGCGTGTTTTCTAATGGGTCTAGCAATCCAGATCTAGAATCGTTCTAGATATTCGTTCGCGTGTGGATAAACATAGAGGGCGTTGGCATCAACTCCTTCAAAGTTCGTGATCCAAGTGTTGCGGTCGTTCCTGCGTTCGTGATTCGAAGAAGCGCGAAGAACAAAGATTGAAGATCTCAGAATTTTAAAGCTCCGTCACGGTTAGTGTTCTAAATTCATCCTCGTATTAATTTAATCATCGTGATCGGATCTAGGCTTTTGGGTTTTAATTCCGCTGCGCATGTTTGCTCAAAACCCAACAGGAACCAAGGTCCAAACTTTACATCTTTCAAATTGGTTGAGTTCTTCTTGCATGGCAACAACCCAACTTGAGTCCTGGAGTGCTTCATCAACTTTCTTGGGTTCAACTTGAGATATGAATTCGGTAAGTGCATCATAGTTTGATCTTCTTGTTCTAACACCAGAATGCAAATCACCAATGATATTCTGAATTGGGTGATCTCTGACCTCACGAACTTCTTGAGGTATATCTGGTTGAGTTGATGGTGGTTGTAAGTCTTCTAGTGGTACATCATTTGTGCCATCCCAATCATAAGTAATTTGAGGGATAGGTTCTTCCACATTTATGGGTGTCTCAACTTCAACTCCATTTGAGGTAGCAGCAGATGAGGTAGCTTCTGGTGCTTCATATGAGGTAGATGGAGGTGCAGTTGAGGTAGATGGGTTTCCTTGAGTTGATTGATTTTGCGGTTGAGTTGTACCTGTCTCATTTATCTCAACAAAATCATTAGCAACATTTGGAGCCATATGTGGCTCAAGGAGAGAATGTTCATCAAAAGTAACATGGACAGATTCTACTATCTTAAGAGTGGTTTTATTAAATACATGAAAAGCTTTTGAGTGTTTAGCATACCCAACAAATATTCCTTCATCGGCCTTAGGAGCAAATTTACCTCGATGTTCTTTACCGTTGTAGAGTATAAAGCATTTGCATCCAAATATCTTGAAGTATGCTATGTTGGGGGTTCTTCCTCTCCAAAGTTCATAGGGAGTTTTGTTGTAGGTCTTGTTGATGAGGGATCTATTCTGAGTGAAACATGTTGTGTTGACTGCTTCAGCCCAAAAATATTGAGGTAGCTTTGCTTCAGCAATCATTGTCTTTCCAGCCTCTATCAACGTTCTATTCTTTCTTTCCACTATACCGTTTTGTTGTGGAACTCCAGCAGAAGAGAAGTTGTGGTCAATACCATGATCATCACAGTATTGAGCAACACCGTTGTTCTTGAATTCTGTACCGTTGTCGGATCGAACACTAACGATGTCATCTTCTTTTTGTGTTTGGAGCTGTCTAAAGAGTACGGTCAAAATGTCATAACAATCATCTTTGGAGCTCATCATCTCGACCCACGTATATCTTGAGTAGTCATCTACCACAACTAAGGTATATCTATTTCCTCCAATACTTGCAGTAGAAACAGGTCCAAATAGGTCCATATGTAGTAGTTGCAAACATCTAGAAGTTGAAGGTGTCGTCTTGCTGGAGAAAGACGCTTTTGGTTGTTTGCCTAGTTGACATGCTGTGCACTTCTCATCGTGGTGATCAGCTACTTTGGGTAGACCACGAACTAGATTTTCTCTACCAATCTTGGAGAGATACTTGAAGTTTAAGTGACTTAGTCTTTTATGCCACAGCCAACTATTCTCACTAACATTCTTTGCTACAAAACAGAGATTAGAAGAAATGCAAGATGAATTAAAATCAACAACATAAACATTTTTCTTACGAATCCCTTTGAGCAAAGTGACGCCGGATATGCCATCTTTGATGAGACAGAAATTTGAAGTGAAGTGGCATTGCAATCCTTTGTCGCAGAACTGAGATATTGAGATTGGATTGTGTTGTAGTCCAATAACTAGAGAGACTTCTTGGATGGTGATTTTTCCTTTACGAATGACTCCATATCCTACAGTCTTTCCTTTGTTGTTATCTCCGAAGGTTACTGATGGACCCTTTTCTTCACGGACATCTTCCAATAAGTTGATATCTCCGGTCATGTGCCTTGAACAGCCACTATCGAGATACCATAAACTTGATCTATCCTTGGAGAGTCCAGCCATTAAGCAGAGAACCTATAAAATAAACATTTAAGAACAAGGTCCCCTTTTATTCTTTTGGGTCCAAAGGGTTAGCAACTTTTAACAACCCACACTTGCCTCACAGAAGGGGTTTAAGCCTTCTGGGATTTGGTGTGAATCTTAAAAGACATTCAGCAGCCTTGTGACCATAATCATCACACACGGAACAATGGTGGAAGCCACCCAACTGAGGGTTAACAAACTTCGTTGAAGTCTTGAGCACAACATTGTTTACTGGTATGGATGAGGTCTCCTTAACAAAGTTCATCCTCTTGAACTTTGCTGCCTTGCCGCCACTTGCGGTCGCCGGCTTCCAGGATGCGGTCGCCAGCTTCCTAGGTGCGGTCGATTTACCTCGCGGCAAGATCACGCGGTAGGGAGCACCATCTACCTTGCTAGAGGAAGCCTCTGCGGTAGGTTCATCCATGGCAATACCTTTCAACTTTGCCTTGCCAGTTTGTTTCTTAGGGTAGACATAGTTGAACTCTAGTTTCTTCTTTGGTTCTTGTCCTACACCCTTTGAAACATGATGTTTAGCCTTCGACCCTTCCAAAGTTTGTTGGGTAAATTTCTCATCTCTTTCACAACAAGATGCACATTTAAAGTTGTCACTAGTTTGAAATCCCAAGCCTTCCTTATCACCACTAGACTTTTGAGATTCTAAGATTTGTTCCATAGTGACACGTGAATTGGTCCACTCATTAGTAATCCTTTTAAGATCATTTATCTCAGCAACCAATTCATCGTTTTTAACTTTAAATATAGCATTTTGTTCTTCTAAGAAACGGTTTCGATCAGTAAGAGGAGTCATGCTCTTGATCTGCTCCTTAAGGAGGGTGAGTTCAGATCTTAGTAGAGATTTCTCCGTCTTAAGCTGGGAAATTTCTTCAGTTGAAAGTGCTAAAGCTTCCTTCATGCCAGAAAACTTACTAATTACCTGTTCAGCTTTCATGAACATCTTTTCTTGTTCATCAGGGGAAATGTCAAACTTGACTTGAGGTGTGGTAGACAGAACTTCCTTCACTTTGGGATTTTGTAGGGCTTTCTTTGCTGCACTCACATCACATCTTGAAAATAGAAGATCACCATTCTTTTGAACTGGAGTTAGGAATCCTTTTTCAGCAAGTTCATCGGCCGTATAACTTATCCGTTTAGGTTTTGCATTTGGTGAGCGACGACTTTTATTATCATCCTCATCATCGGACTGAACTACCAAACAGATGTGACCTTCTTCAGAATCCTCATCGCTTTCATCAGAGTCTTACTCTATCCAAGTAGCTAACTCTTTTGAGGTAGAGTCTTCTTCAGCCATCATTCCCTTTTGCTTTGAATACCTTGGAGTAAAGTTACTTTTCTTCTTCATATAATCATACTTGGGAATTGGACATTCTGATCCGAAGTGACCTGGTTTCCTGCAATTAAAACAAACAAGATCTTTTTTTTCTTGGAGAAGTTGAAGTTCTCTTTCTTCTTTGAAGGACTGCTCCTTGAAAACCTTGTTGGAGATTTGCTAGTTGATCCGGGTCTTGCTGTCTTTCTGAACTTTTGGAATCTTTTCACGAACATAGCAGAATCATCATCATCCATATCAAGTAAATCTGATGTGGAGATTTTTGGATCTTCTTCCTCGATCACTTCTTCCTTTTGAGCAACCAACGATAAGCTCTTTGTTTTTCCTTCCATTTCAGCAATGTTGTTAAGCTTGATATCAAAGACCTTGAGGTTGGCATAGAGGCTTCTGAGAGACATGTCATCTAGTAGCTTGGTATCTTCAAGAGTGTTTCCTTTGTGTAGATATTGTGAACCAAGAGCAGCAAGAAAATTAACATTGATTTCTTTCTTGGTAAGCTTCTTTCCGAGTGCTGTATAAGTAATCACGATCTCACAATAACGATCATAAATGGCTCTTAGTGATTCACCAGGGATCTTAGCAAAGTTGTTGAATCTTCTTTGAATTGCAAACTTTTTGCTTTCCTTGCAAGCTTGATCTCCTTCGATGTAATCTTCAATTGCATCCCAAAGTTCTTTAGCTGTAGCACATTCCATGATTTGTCGACGTTGAGATGTACTCAAGGTACTTAGGAGTATGCTCTTTGCTTTCACATCCATTCCAACTAGTATTTTCTCTTCATCGGTCCATTCAGCTTTTGGTTTCTTGATTGATGGTATGTCTGCATTGGTTTCTGGATTCGGATTAACTTTCATTGGGAAGTATGGTCCAATGGTAAGACAATCACCAAGTTTCTCGTCCATGGAGTAGAACTGAGTTAGAATGCTGTGCTTCCAAACGTCAAAATTATCTTCGTCGAACGCTGGAACGTGAGTAAAGTTAACCGTTGCCATAGTTTTCTGACTTGCCATTTTGAATCGGCACCCAAGCTGTTAAGCTTGAAAAACAGAAGTTTTATAAAGGTGTTTTCTCTGATACCACTTGTTGGTCCCAGAGACACAACAAGGGTATGAAAAGAGGCTAGAGGGGGGGGGTGAATAGCCTATTTAAAATTTCAACCCTTTTTCAAAATTCAACCTTTATGCTTACACTTGAATTTTGTGGTAGATGAAAACCACGCGGTCAAGTATAAAATGCACAGCGGAAGTTTTCGTTGAAACAAATTAAGAGTTGGTTTTGATAAGTTCAATGCGGTAGGTTTGTTTGCGGTAGGTAGTGCGGTAGATGTATATGCGGTAGGTATGAGTGCGGTAGGTTAAAGTGAGGTAGGTTGAGAGATTGAAACCTTGTGTCTTAGAGATTTTTTTGGCAAATGATAAGTTAGTCAGATTTTAACTTAGGCAATGAGGTAGACAAACAAACACAATTCACAATTGTTCTTAAATCTGAAAGATCAAACACTAAAAAGACAAACAAGATTAATATGAACAAGTGAAGAACAATATGAACAAGATGAACAAGACTTAAAGTAAATTTGCAGAAAGGTAAAGTGCAGTAAGTAAAGAACACAATGATTTGGAAAGGTTCGATCTGTTAAAAGATCTACGTCCTTTACCAAGATGGTCAGTCTTGGATTTTGAATGAGGTATATATTAGATTCACTTGAGTACAGATTACAGAGATGAAGTATTGAATCAACACCTATTTCTATGAAGTTCAAATCCTAGACTTAGACCAGTGTATCCCTAATGATTCAATCTATGTGATTGATCAATCGGGGTGAGTGTGTGTGGGTAAGAATCAAAAGCTCTTTGGAATCTATATGATTTTAGAGCCTAATGAATCTTGTGTGAGAGGCTTGAGATATGATCTTGAAGGTTGCTGGGGATTTGATAAAGACTTGAAGGTTGAGTGCTTGAAGATTCGAAGGATTCTGGAAATCTTGAGTATGATCTTCAATCACCAAGAATTTCAACAGCAATTTCTCTCTTAGAATCTCAGCTTGTTTTCAATGAAGAACACAAGGACTATTTATAGCCTTGAATGAGAAACTAGCCGTTAGAAATACTTGGGGTCCAAGTTGAAGGACAATGAGCTGTTGAATTCTAATTGGAGCTCAGTCTGAGTTGTCCTTTTGTTGCAGAGTCATGGTGGTCCAACTGTACTATGATGACAGTTGTATTCAAATTTGAAATTTGAATTTGCAACGTTCTAAACTAGCCAAGGTTTTGGACATAAGTGTAACCATGGTTAAGTTTGAACCAAACTTGAGTTTAATCAACTCTGGTTACATGCGGTCGAATGATCCATGCGGTAGGCTAGGATTATGCGGTCGATGTCTTGCATGTGTTGAGTTGATTATTGCGGCAAGCATGAAGCTGCGGTAGACGTCTTCATGCGGTAGGTTGAGTACTTGCCACATATCTCCAGACTTAGAAAAATTTAGGGTCCTAATCTGCTTAGCCTAACAAACTAAAAGATGGACTATTCTAAATGAAGTATAAGTACTTCTTACAATATATCCTAAAGTCCACAAAGAGTAAAATAAGGTTATGGGATCAATCAAATCTAGGTAATAGGAGTGGTTTATAATAAGCATACCCAACAATATGTTTACATTCTAGTTAGGAAAATACATTATTCATCTTCTAGAATTGTATTGTATAGTCATTCATCCCGAGTATAACATACACAATATTCTAATTATAGTCAAAATTGGCCGAAGAAGGTCAATTGCAATTTGGTTATCTACATTTTACAAAATTTTATAGTTAGCTATTCACTTTGTAAATGATATAGCCCGATTTCTAGAGTAGTTAAAATCTATACCTATGGTATATTAACGTAGGCGAAACCGAATTTGGGCGCGACACGTGTACAAAAACTTGGTTTTCCTTGATCTTGAGGATGCCATCTTAACAAATGCCATGTCCTTTCAATTTCTTGTATTCACTTAATCATACTTGGTTCTAAGAATGGGTATGTGAATAGGTATATTATAATTATTGATCTTTATTAACACAATATTACTCGGTATTTGCATTAGTGACAAATACATTGAAATAAGTTAAAGGTACATTATAAGGACATTACTTTAAGAGACTAAACATTTACCTTATTAAATGGACAGTTTACTTGGGGATAATAAACGGTAATTTAATTATCACATTAAAAAGCACACAATATCTAACTCTATTTATACTATCACACATATTAGGTACTTTATAATTATGTACTAATGATATCGAAGAATACTTATAGGTAATAAGCATGCAAGTAGAAGCATAAAAGACTCAGGAGTTGAAAAGTCTCACAACACATGATAAGAAATTATGTGTTGAGAGACACATTAGTGAAAATCACAATAACACTACCAATTGTCCAACCAACGCCTCTTCTCCGTCACAATTCTCCGGCACAATTCCGTTCGCTTTTTGTTCCCAGATTGGCATAAAGATAAGTTTTTTAGTAAAAGACACTTTCTTCCCTCTCATCATTCTCTTTTTTAGTTTTTTCTTTAAAATTTGTTCAATTTAATTTTTCATTTGATTTGGTTTTTATTTTGGGTCAAGTTATAGTTTCACTTAAAATATAATTTCATTCTGATATTTTTTTTCGCTATTGATTTTCTTTAGAATGAGATTTAATTTTGTGTTTTGTTTTTTTTTTTACCTTGCTTTGTTTATATTTTATATTTTTTGTTTTCACATGTTATTATATATTTTTTTCATATTTGTTTTGATTTTTTTCTTGATTTTGTCAATTTATTTGTTTGTGTATCCTTCTTTTTTCATTATTTTATCAAATATAAATTTCGTAATTCTAATTAAAGCAGTTCTTATGTTTTTTGTTTTGATGTTGATGTTTACGTTGATTTTATTTTCTTTATTGATTTTTCATATTTGATTTGATTTCATTTGATGCTTTTGTCGATTTGATTACATTTGTGTCCATTTATTTAAATTTAAATAAGGCCTTATTTTTTATTATTTAGTTTTTATTTAATTTATTTTTGGTTTTTTATTGATATTTGATTTAAATAGGATTTTCTTATAAAACTTTCATATTTATTTATGTTTTAATCGTTGCTTTTGTCTACTTTTATTTTAATTATGATCGTGACTATGAATGTTAATTTTTATTTTTATTTATTTCATTTGGCATTGATTTAAATTAAAGTAGTGTTTTCGTCTTTTTTTTATTTGTTGCTTTTTGTTTATTTTGTTTATGTTTGTGAATGATTATCTTTTGTTAATTTTTTATTTTGATAATATTTATTTTTTATATATATCTTACTTTCATATTTTTTTGAATTATTTTTGTTAGATAAATATGATACTAATTAGATTTCATCTAATTATATTTTGCATTTCTTAAACAAAAAAGTTTGATAAAAAAAAATTCTTAAAAAAAAATTGAAATTTATTTGTTTTATTTATTTATTGAATATTTATATTTGATTTGTTTTTTTTTTGTCAATTTTGATTAATTTGTGTCATTTATTTTTTAAAAAATAAATTAATTAAGGCTTGATTTTGTATATCTGTAGACACCCCGCCTTGTACCGCTCACCCCGATTGCACATTTGATTTTGTGTTTCTCCCCATTTTAAGTGTTTCTCGTTAGTTTTTGTCACTTCCGTTAAGTTCCTGACTGACTTCGTTAAGTCCAGGGACTAAACTGAATGACAGGGATGATTTTCTAGTCCATTCTGTCAAAATTGCCTTCTCTGAGTCGCGCGCCTCCGACAGGAGGATCCAGGCGCGCGCGCCTCCCGCCCCCAAAGCAGGAAGCGCGCGCCTCTGGGCGTCAGTTACAGATTTCTGGCCAGGATTCCCTCCCTTGCTCAATTTACAGGATTTTGCCCGGGAAGGATTTCTTGGTGACTGAGTTTTGGCACCAAAAACACCCCTCTTTCACCTATAAAAACCTCTCTTTACCTCCATTTTCAAGGATCGAAACTTAGACCAAAAATTGAACTTACAAAAGCGATACCAAAATCACTTTCTAAAGGTTCTCCAAGGATTTCATCAAGCAACGTTTGAAGTTCTCCAAATTGTAGGTAAAAGTCCATCTTTTCCTTTCTTTTGTTTTGCTTCATCTCCTCTCTCTCTTTTACTTTAATCAAATGTGCAATCACCCAAATCATTTTGGGACATGACTCTAATGATCACCTCATCTCATTGAGGTTGGTTAAGGAGTTATCTCCTACATTCCAAATCCTATTTTAAATCCCCCCTTTTCATGACTTAAAGAAGAAGAAGAAGAACATTTTTTCATGTAGATTTTGATCAAGCAAGACCAACTTTAGTTGGGCGAGATGGGTGTTTCGGTACTTCCCATCTCGTAATCTAACCCCCGAACCTCAAAACAAAGAATCTCTGTCTTCGTAATCAAACTTAGGCTACAATCAATAGGTTTTTCTTATGTTCCTCAAAACATAGGTGGCGACTCTAAAAACAAGTTAGACATCCTAGGATACAAACCAACGCGCGCTCGAGCCTAAGGCCGTGGTTTCCCCCGGGGTATCTACAGTGGCGACTCTGCTGGGGAGACTTTTGAGGGTTAAACTTGCGTTCTGATCGAAATCTACATCTTTTCTGGGCATTCTGTTTCCTGATGGGGGAGGCGCGCGCGTCTGGCATTTTAAGCCTAAGGCGCGCGCATCCCATATCAAGAACCAGAATCGCCCATTTCTTCATGTTCTTCATCTTCTTCTTCTGTTATTCGGCACTAATCACTTCTGCAGGGGTTACAATATGAACATGGGACCAGGGCAATCCCCTGAGTCCAAAGTCTGACATCCTGACAGGTGTGCCCCAGAAGCGCGCGCCTCCCATAAGCATTGCGCCATGCGCGCGCATCCCACATCAACACTCAGAGGCGCACGCTTCTGGGTTGGTTTCTAGAACAGAGACAGGTTTCAGTGACTGAGCAGAACAGTGGGGTGTGGGCACAGTTGCCTGCATCAGAACGGAATTGAACCCTCGGACTGTTTTAATTTTGTGTTTTATTTACCGGTCACACGGGTGATTCGGGAGTTGTAATTTTATGTGCTTACGTGTTTTGTGTGTTTTTCTTTCTTTTCAAAAAAAAATAAAAAAAAAAAAAAATTGTCACTTGTTAGACCTCACACTACATGCACATATTCCTATGAACTGCTCACTATCGAGTCGCACAAGTCCAACCCCAAACCCGTCGAGGCCCGTCCTAGAAAGTTTCAAGCTCCACCAGACCTTGACTCTTTCGAAGCGGTAAACCTCAGCCCGTGGCGTAGTTCAAGACTACATGCCGGGGGTGACCTTTGAGCCTCATATTCAAGCCGAGCACAAACCACACAATTCTAGTTAGGGTCTAACACTCCGTGACTCAAGTCGGTTTCCATGTACCGAGATTTCCCTAAACTAATGTCTTCAAATCATACATGCCAACTTGTTGAAAGGGACGCAATAAAGATCCGTCCCCAAAAGTGGTTATTTTGGACGAAAATAAAAATCCGTCCCCGCATGTATGCTTTACTACATTAATTTAGTTTAATCCCGATACATGTAGGATTCACAAGCGCGATGGAATCCGATGAGTATATGGGACCGCGAGATGGTCTATATACTAGTGTGACGATTCCATTATTTTCTTAGAAACCCCAAAAGGGATTCAATCCCTCCGACTTATAAAAAAAAAAAAAAAAAAAAAAAGAGAGTCTTTTCTTATGTGGTTCGAGTCGTGTGCCCAACTGTGTGTTCTAAGCCTCTTCATGGACCGCAAGTGTTACTCAAGACTGACAAGGGCCTCTTCTGCAATATAGGTTCAATTGGTACTTACAAAGTCTACCGGGATTCAGCAAATCGGTTAGTCCGTGAAGAGATCACTCCAACAGCTCCAACACCAACCATGACCGGCAGCAGCAACACCATGTCTCTCGAACAGCTCTCAACTATGGTCCAACTCCTCCAAGAGCAAGTCTCCACCCTTAACAAGGAGGCACAAAGCAAAGACGACATTTGGCAATCCCACCTCGACAGCCAAAGGGAGGCCCACGAGGCCGAAATGGAGCTAATGAAAGAAAAGCTCACCAACCTTGCCAAGGGAAAGAACAAGAACAATGATGATGAATCCGAATGGACCGAGGGTTTGTTCAAGAGTCCTTATGTCAACACCCGCACTAAGAAGATGGGGGAACCAAGTTCCGAGAACAATGAGCCCAAAATGGTGGATTCTATCATGGCCTACATCGACCAAAAATTCAATGGGCTCAACATGGGGAAAGGCTCCGACACAAGCCTTTATCAATCATCCATCCTCATGAGTACTATGGCCGCTCTTCCCGATAAGTTCAAGATGCCCGACATAAGCAAATTCAAGGGCAACTCTTGTCCTATGGCTCACATCGAGACTTATATTTGGGCAATGGTTCCAAAGAAAGTCTCCACCAAGGTGATGGCTCAATGCTTTCCTCTCACTCTCGAGGGGGCGGCAAAAGATTGGTATGCTACTCTCCCACTCACTGTCCGTCTTGATTGGGACTCCGCCATGCTTGCCTTCAAGAACCAATACCAAGGCAACACCACTCACCGGCCCACAAGGAAAGAGCTAGAAAACACTACTCAACGAGACAATGAGTCCTTCATCGACTTCACAAGGAGGTGGAATGACAAACTCTCCGAAATTGTTGAGAGGCCGAACACAAAAGAGCAAATGGACATCTTTCTCAAGTGTCTCAAGATTGATCTCCGCACTCACCTAAGTGGGGCTTGCTACTCCGACTTCTCCCAAATGTATGAGGCGGGGGTACGCATGGATGACTTGCTCAAGGAGATTAAGAAGACCACTCCTACTTACCGCTACAAGGCCGCTTCCAACTCCACAAAAGAGGCCTCGGTCAACGCCGTCACTATTGACAAGGGGAATTACAAAAAGGTTCCTCCACCTCAAGGGAAAAGGCCCCGAAGTGACCGTGTCTACACGCCTCTCCAAGGCATGACTCAAACCGAAGTGTTCGAGGTCCTCAAGGCAAAGGGTCAATCACACCCGTGCAAGGGTACCAACCCAAGACGATCCACGACAATCATGCTCACCACAAATATTGTGGCTACCACCAATATAGTGGCCACACCACCGAGGAATGCTTCGTTCTCCGCAATGTCATTCAAGATCTCATAGATAAGAAAGAATTTGTAGTGACTAATGACGAGCATGTCAATGTAATAGAGATAGGAGAACTTGAGGGGACCACCCATTCAATCCCAATTGTGAATGGGGGCCCCAATGTTATGAATAAACTTGACAATTCTTGTTATGTAGTGACTTATGATGAGGTAATGAGGGAAGTACTAGAAAATAGGAAAAAGAAGCAAGATGGGAACGTCAATATGCTAACTCGATCCGGTCGAGTCATAGCAAGCAACCCTTCCACTTCCGCACCGAGCTCCTCTTCTCAAAGGCCGCAAGCTCACAACACTCCCGAAGATCCTCTACTTGCCCAACTCAAGAAAACTCAAGCCAACATCTCTATTTGGGATCTCATTGCATCCTCAAAGAAACATCGAGATCTTGTCATCCGCAATCTCGATGATACATCAGTTTCTCCCGATACTACTCCCGAGGACCTCACAGCAATGATTGGTCACATTCACTTTGGCAACGTCATCACCTTTGCCGATATGGACCTTCCACCGTTTGGTTCCGACCACAACGAAGCTATTTACCTCAAGGTACGAGCAAGGGGGAGGCCCGTCTCAAGAGTCTTAGTGGACGGTGGTTCCGCACTCAATCTCATGCCTGGTAGGATCATGGGCATACTGGGGCTCAAAGATTCTGATTTGAGGCCTTCTACTCAAGTAATCCGAGGTTATGACAGCACCGCCCGTACAGTCATGGGTATGATCGAAATTGACATTGAGTTTGGGAGCATGGTCATGTCCGTTCCATTCCAAGTGCTTGATATCCCTGCCTCGTTCAACTTACTGTTAGGTCGACCATGGATTCATAGTGCTAATGCCGTACCGTCAACTCTCCACCAATGTGTCAAGATCCGAAACGGTGATGAAATAGTGACCGTAATGGCTGAAAACATTACTATCCACAGAAAAGGTGAGCCCGTCCACCAAGTTCAGCACGGTCTACCAGACTCCACTCTCTCCGGCGTCTCTATCAACGCCATTGACAAAGAAGGGGGAAACGGATCATGGACCCCCAACAATCACAAAGTACTCCGCATGATGAGGGATATGGACTACTTCCCTGGTTTAGGCTTAGGGAAATATCAGCAAGGAATCCTACATCCCGTGCAAGTCCCATTTGTCAAGAACACATTCGGTTTGGGGTACGAGCCTTCCGAAGAAGACTTGAAGCAAGAACAAGCAATCAAAAACGAAAAGGCCCGAGCTCGTAAAGAAGGCCGTCGTTATGAGGTCCCTAATCTAAGGCCTTACCGCAAGACGTTGAATGGTTATTTTGTCCGCCAAGGGGAAGACGTTCCATACATGATCTTTCCCGAACCATGGGTTAACAATAAGGGTGTCAAAAAGCCTGGCCTCGAAATCTTCTCCGATTGTGAGATCCAGAAATCCGAAAGGGAACCAACTCCCATGTCGCCCCGTGAATGGTGGGGAAGGAAGGTGACTATAGAGTCCGAGACAGAAATCACCGTGGGGGAAGAATTGACAGATTTAGCCTCCATGTTTGAAGAGCTTGCCGCAATGAATGAATGCCAAGTCAACGCCATCCATGACACCGTCATCATGAACGAGACTATCAGTGAGATCCCGCCAAGCTCCGAGCCGATCAACAATTGGTATTCAACAAAAGGGCCCGTGGTATCCGAAGAATTCTTAGTCCAAGAAATGGGTTGCATACCCCGCACAGCAACAAAGGAAGAGCGGCTTTCACCTACTTTCGAGTCCGAGAGTGTCTCTAATACCCTCACCCAAGAGGATTTGGAGGCCATAGCCGAGCGTGTGTTTCCTTTCTTTGCTAATGAAAAATTTGATATTTCTGAGTACCCTGAGATTGCAAACATCATAAATGATGAATTAACTAATAATGAACTTAACAAACAAGTTAATAACGATTCAAATTATGATGAAATAGACCACGAAAACACAACATACTTAAATGAACTTGCTCAACAAGTCCGTAGTCGTGGCGAGAATGGTCCAAAGGCTGACGAAGAATTGCAGGTTGTTAATCTGGGTACCGAAGAAGAGCCAAAAGAAACCAAGATTGGAAGCTTCTTCAAGGGAGACGACAGAGACAGATTGACTGCATTACTACGGGAGTTCGTGGATGTGTTCGCATGGTCATACAAAGACATGCCAGGTTTAGACAGAAAGGTAGCGGAGCACAGGATTCCGATCAGAGAAGATGCCAGGCCAGTAAAGCAGAAGCTCAGGAAGATCAAGCCAGAATGGTCTCTGCAGGTCAAAGAAGAGATTGAGAAGCTCCTCAGCGTGGGTTTCATCAAGGTTATCGAGTATCCGACATGGTTAGCCAACATTGTGACAGTCAGGAAGGCGAACGGCAAGGTCCGAGTTTGTGTAGACTTCCGGGATTTAAACAAAGCTTCCCCAAAGGATGATTTTCCACTCCCTAATATCGACATGCTAGTCGACTCCACTGCTGCCTACGAGGTTCGCTCATTTGTGGATGGGTTCGCTGGGTACAATCAGATTCTCATGGCCGAGGAAGATCAACATAAGACAGCCTTCACAACACCGTGGGGTACCTTCTGCTACACAGTCATGCCGTTGGGTTAAGAAACGCTGGGGCTTCCTACCAAAGAGCCGTGACAGACTTGTTCCACGATATGATTCACAAAGAAATCGAGGTCTATGTGGACGACATGATCATTCACTCCAAAGGGACCGATGGTCAACATTTGACCGATCTCCGCAAGTTCTTCGAAAGGCTTCGTCAACACAAGATGAGGCTCAACCCTGCAAAGTGCACATTCGGGGTTATCCGAGGCAAAGTTCTTGGTTATATGGTCACAGAAAGGGGAATCGAAGTAGACCCCTCCAAAATCAAGGCAATCATTGACATGCCTCCTCCGAAGACGCAGAAAGAGATTAAAGGTTTCATGGGCAGACTACAATACATCAGTCGGTTTGTGCACCAACTTACTTCCATGTGCGAGCCAATCTTCAAGTTACTCAAGAAGAATGTGGCTCTAGAATGGACCGACGCGTGCCAAGAAGCCTTCGATCAAGTGAAGCATTACTTGACGTGCCCTCCTGTTCTAGTTCCGCCACACAAGGAGAAACCTCTGTTGCTTTATCTCACTGTCAATGATGAAGCCCTAGGGGCTATGTTAGCACAAGAGCAGCGAGAGTCCACAAAGGAGAACGCCATTTATTTTGTCAGTCGCCGATTCCAAGGAGGCGAAAAGAACTACTCTGTTTTAGAGAAGTCATGTGCAGCATTGGTTTGGGTCACTCAAAAGCTCAAACACTATATGGAAGCTTTTCCGATCAAGCTAGTAGCAAAGGTGGACCCGCTCCGCTACATCTTCGAGAAGCCTTTCATGTCAACAAGAATAGCCAAATGGTACTTCATGCTCGCCGGCTATGATATCACTTACGTCACACTAAAATCCGTCAGGGGGAAAGTGTTCAGTGACCAGCTTGCCGAATTCCCGTGTGACGAAGTGAAGGGGGAAGATGTACAGTTCCCCGACGAGCATTTAATTTGTACTACAACCGAGGAAGACAAGTGGCAACTTTTTTTCGATGGCGCCGCCAATAAACACGGTTTTGGTATAGGGGTATTGCTTGTCGATCCAAAAGACACCTACACCCCCATTGCCATACGCCTGGAATTCGAAGCTACCAACAACATTGCCGAGTACGAAGCATGTATAGCGGGGCTCGAAGCAGCTCTCGAAAGAAACGTCACGGAACTAGAAGTGTTCGGCGACTCTTTGCTCCTTATCAATCAGCAATCGGGAAAATGGCGAACCCAAGACCCGACTCTCCAACAGTATGGTCAGCACCTTGAAGAACTGGTTGAACAATTCCAAAAGATCACTTTCAACTACCTGCCGAGAGATAAGAATCGCTTCGCCGATGCACTGGCCACTATAGCTTCATTAGTTGAAATGCCCAAAGGAAAAATGGTGAAGCCTTTCAAAATTGCTCGAAGGAACAGTCCGGCATATTGCATGAGCGTCGAGATCAACGAGGTTCAAACAAACTCTCCGTGGTATTCAGATATCATGAACTTCCTCAAAGACGGCACTTATCCCGAGAACATCAATAAGAAGTCTCAAGCAGCTCTGCAAAGGTTAGCCTCTCGGTACGTACTGATTGGGGACCGAGTCTATAAAAGGCACCACGACGGGATCAATCTCTTATGCGCCAATGAGACCGAAGCTCAAGAGATAATGTGTGAAGTGCACGAAGGAGAATGTGGGCCCCACATGAATGGATTTATGCTAGTCAAGAAGATACTTCGCATTGGTTACTATTGGAGCACTATGGAACGAGACTGTATCGAGAAAGTCAAAAGGTGTGCCAAGTGCCAATTCCACGCTAATCTGCAACATGCTCCACCCTCACAACTTTACAACATGGTCACACCTTGGCCTTTCTCTTGTTGGGGGATAGACATCATCGGTAAAGTTCATCCTGCCGGGAGCAATGGGCAGTCATTCGTCCTAGTAGCAGTCGACTACTTCACAAAGTGGGTCGAAGCACAAGCCTATCGAACCCTCAACGCCAAGAAAGTGGCCGAATTTGTAAAGATTAATATCATGTGCCGATACGGCGTGCCTCATGAAATCATTTCCGACAACGGCTCTCACTTTGAGAAGGAAATGGATGCACTTTTGGTAGAATACAAGATCACCAAGCACAAGTCATCTCCTTACCGGCCCCAAGCAAATGGCGCGGTCGAAGCAGCAAATAAGACCATCGAGACCATCGTCAAGAAGATGGCCTCAACAGGAAGGGATTGGTCCGAAAAGCTACCATTAGCATTGTGGGGCTACCGCACATCAATACGATCCGCAACAGGAGAAACTCCTTATGCATTGGTCTATGGTTCTGAAGCCGTGCTCCCTATCGAACTTGAAGTCCCATCTCTACGGGTCCTCCTCGAGAATCAAGTCAACGAGGTCGACTGGATGCAAAGTCGATATGAACAACTAGCCTTGCTCGACGAGAAAAGGTTAAGGGCACTCGAACGCACGAGGGCATATCAGCAAAGGATGGCAAGAGCTTTCAACAAAAAAGTGAAGCCTCGAAACATCAATGTGGGAGATTTGGTCTTAAGACAACATCCTCCTAACGCCATAAATCCCCTGGGGAAATGGGGACCCGATGGATCGGTCTGTACGTGGTCAAAAAGATACTAAGCGGTGGTGCAGTCCGGCTCGTGGATTTAGATGGTGACCAGCTGCCAAAGGAGGTCAACCTCGACAAGCTCAAGAGGTTCTACGCTTAATAAACAAAGACCATTAAAAAAAAAAAAAAAAAAAAAAAAAAAAAATCGCTCGCTAGGTTGAAAACCCGCAAGGGCGGCCTAGGCAAAAATTAGAGCACGTGCAAAAAAGAAGCCCGCTAGATTGAAAACCCGAAAGGGCGGTCTAGGCAAAAAACAGGGTGCACAACCAAAAAAAAAAAAAAAAAAAAAAATGGTCTTTGTTTGTTTGAACTACGAAGACCTGAGCCTCCCAACTGGAGGAACGTAGGCAACCTTCGGGTGCGGTCTAAAACATATCAAAAATACCCAATTCACTTCAAATAACAAAATGCAATTTTTATTCATTCAATGAATTATTCAAACCATTACAACGGATTTATTGAGCAACAAAAGACATCAAAATATTAAATCCTAAAACAAAGTGGTCTAATTGCAATCTCTTAGGGTACTAAGAAAAATCCAATTTTCTCTTGTCTTTCAAAGGACCGCCCGATCGTCTCTCAATCCTTTTCTTCTTGGGTAACGAAGGAGCACTAATACGCACCGAAACCTTCTGTGCCGCAGCACGTCTCCTAGAATAAAAGTCATCCAAAGGAGTACCGAAAGGGTCAGCAAGAACGTTACTCGAATCAACAGCAGCCTCTCTATATCTCAAAGTGCTGCTAGGCTCAAAACCCTGTCCCAACAACTCGGCACGAAGCACATCAACCCAAGTGATGCCACGGTAAAGGGTGCCAAATAAATAATCCAAGTAGATCTCGGGAAGGAAGACACTCCCCCGATGCAGAGGAGCGAAAGCCCAACGATTGCGGTCATCTCCCCAAGCCGATTGAAGCTCACTCGAGAAGTCAAGACCCATGTAAGCAACTGGACGAAGCATTCCATCCCTCGGAAAAGGAATTGTCTGTTGGCGACCGAACTGCTCAGAACCCGCTCTGACTGGTAAAACGAAGAATCTCTCAAACCGGGTACAACCACGTGCTGAAAACCAAGAGTCCATTCCACAAAAGGACGAAGACCCCAAGAAGGAGGACACCACTCAATATCGACGGTCACCCGAGAGGCAAAGAATTTCTTCCAATCCTCTTCAGATAAATCCCGGATCAACAACTTCCTCCTATGAACAGCAAAAGGAGACAAATCACCATCCGGAGAATAAATTCTGAAGTGTTCTCGGAGCCATATGGTCAAGAGCAAAGGGCTTCCCCGACACATCTTGCCCGTCCTGTGTAACTCATCAAGACCATGCAACGTCTCCCCTACAATAAGAGGAATTACACTAAATCGCTGGTCCTTAGCTTGCAAAATAATCTCAGCCAACTGCGCGTCCGCAGTCCCGAAAGGTGTAACAAACAGTACTTCGCTGAAGAGACAAACAGCCATGGCATTTCTTTTGAAAGATTGAACCACCGAGTCCTCCGAGTGCAAACTGAAGAACATCGGCAACTCAGTTACGTCAATCACGGTACCGTGCAACATCTTCCTCACATCCTCAACAGGGAGATTCAGTAACTCAACCCAAGAGTCGACGGCACCACGGTGATATTTGGGGACGGCAATCCGACCGGCCAAAGGCACGCCAAGGATGGCCCCGAAATCGTCAACAGTCGGCACCATTTCATTAGCTGAAAGGTTGAAAGTATGGCTGTCGCAATCCCAGAAAGCCGCGGCAGCTCTCAACAAATCCCAATCCGGTTTCAACGTCCGCAAAGTGAAAAGAATTCGGAACCCGAAGTCTTTAATGAAGGCCTTCTTGGGATGGGTCTTGAAAGAATACACAAAAGTGCCCAAGTCCTTTTCATACAGACTAACGACCTTGGCGTCAAGAGAAAAAGAATTGGAGGCCATGGAAAATGTTGATCACAAGCGAAGTTAATCAATAATATGATGTTCAAAAATGGCAGAAAGGAGCTGTGAGAATCAAGTGGTCGAACAGAAGATGATATTATAGCTGTTGGAGACTCTTCTGGTCAGCAAATGTCAAGCCCGGAATTCCGCCTCCCAGACGCGCGCGCCACCCGCCATCAGTATGAAGCGCGCGCGCGTCCCAAGCCTACATAGGAAGGCGCGCGCCTCCCAGGTCTAAATCGCTTGAAAAAAAGGGCCTAGTCAGAGATCTCCAGCCTAAATCAAGACACTGTCCCGATCCTCGGACACCCAGTTGGGCACACCTTTTCTGGTCCGCCCTTAAGGCATGTCAAAAAATCGAAAGCAGGATAGAAACTCCCACTCATAAGTAGGTTGTCCTCTTCAAAAATCCGAACTCCCTAAGTTCTGTCACGGGTGCCACGCCCCCCTAAAGAGTCAATCTCAACATTTCATCCCCAGCAGGAACATTTTTCTGGTCGCAGTCAACTGTGCCCATACCCCACAATTCAAAAGTCAAGTGTGACTCCAAATGACACGAGACTTCAAAGCAATATTTCATCAAACGGATTCACCAACGGATTCGTCAACAAGGGTTCACCAACGGACTCATACAAGGGTTCACCAACGGACTCATACAAGGGATTCACTAACGGATTCATCAAACGGATTCACCAACGGATTCGTCAACAAGGGTTCACCAACGGACTCATCAACAAGGGTTCACCAACGGACTCATCCAACGGATTCACCAACGGATTCGTCAACAAGGGTTCACCAACAGACTCGTCAACAAGGGTTCACCAACGGACTCATCCAAGGGATTCACTAACGGATTCATCAAAAGGGTTCACCAACGGACTCATCAACAAGGGTTCACCAACGGACTCATCCAAGGGATTCACTAACGGATTCATCAAACGGATTCACCAACGGATTCGCCAACAAGGGTTCACCAACGGACTCATCTAACGGATTCATCAAACGGATTCACCAACGGATTCGTCAACAAGGGTTCACCAACGGACTCATCCAAGGGTTCACCAACGGACTCATCCAAGGGATTCACTAACGGATTCACCAAACGGATTCACCAACAGATTCGTCAACAAGGGTTCACCAACGGACTCATCCAAGGATTCACTAACGGATTCATCAAAAGGTTCACTAACGGCCTCATTCAAAACATTCAGCCAGCAGGTTCACCTAACGGATCATGCCACCCCCTCTATCAAAAAAAGCCGCTCACACAGGGAGCGCACCACTATCTCTCGCAATTTCAAATTCCTGCTTCCATCGAGTCTTTGCCTTTTCTTGGTGATGTCCTCAGCGGGTGTTTTTTAACTTTCGTCGACGCATTCTGCTTTGCAGTCCACGTCGCCGAGGGGCTCTGTAGACACCCCGCCTTGGACCGCTCACCCCGATTGCACATTTGATTTTGTGTTTCTCCCCATTTTAAGTGTTTCTCGTTAGTTTTTGTCACTTCCGTTAAGTTCCTGACTGACTTCGTTAAGTCCAGGGACTAAACTGAATGACAGGGCTGATTTTCTAGTCCATTCTGTCAAAATTGCCTTATCTGAGTCGCGCGCCTCCGACAGGAGGATCCAGGCGCGCGCGCCTCCCGCCCCCAAAGCAGGAAGCGCGCGCCTCTGGGCGTCAGTTACAGATTTCTGGCCAGGATTCCCTCCCTTGCTCAATTTACAGGATTTTGCCCGGGAAGGATTTCTTGGTGACTGAGTTTTGGCACCAAAAACACCCCTCTTTCACCTATAAAAACCTCTCTTTACCTCCATTTTCAAGGATCGAAACTTAGACCAAAAATTGAACTTACAAAAGCGATACCAAAATCACTTTCTAAAGGTTCTCCAAGGATTTCATCAAGCAACGTTTGAAGTTCTCCAAATTGTAGGTAAAAGTCCATCTTTTCCTTTCTTTTCTTTTGCTTCATCTCCTCTCTCTCTTTTACTTTAATCAAATGTGCAATCACCCAAATCATTTTGGGACATGACTCTAATGATCACCTCATCTCATTGAGGTTGGTTAAGGAGTTATCTCCTACATTCCAAATCCTATTTTAAATCCCTCCTTTTCATGACTTAAAGAAGAAGAAGAAGAACATTTTTTCATGTAGATTTTGATCAAGCAAGACCAACTTTAGTTGGGCGAGATGGGTGTTTCGGTACTTCCCATCTCGTAATCTAACCCCCGAACCTCAAAACAAAGAATCTCTGTCTTCGTAATCAAACTTAGGCTACAATCAATAGGTTTTTCTTATGTTCCTCAAAACATAGGTGGCGACTCTAAAAACAAGTTAGACATCCTAGGATACAAACCAACGCGCGCTCGAGCCTAAGGCCGTGGTTTCCCCCGGGGTATCTACAATATCTATTTAGTTTTTTATTTACTTTAGTTTTGTTTTACTTATTGATTTTTGTTTTGATTTTGATATATAAATTTTCATATTTATTAAGGTTTTATTATTAATTTTGTCTATTTTTTATTTAATTATGATTATGAATCTTTTTCCATTTGAAATTGATTTAAATTTTAGTAGTGTTTTCATCTTTTCTTTATTTATTGCTTTTTTGTTTAGTTTTGATTATGTTTGTGACTGATTATTTTATGTTATTTTTTATTTGATAAGATTTAATATATATATATATATATATATATATATATATATATATATATATATATATTACTATTTTCTTTGATTTTTTTTGTGTTAGATAAAAGTTCAATCAACTATCTACACAAAAGTAAAACGACTACTTTTTTTTGTGTAATATTATTTGTTATCCTATTATTTAAAATATCTTTTTGGAAAATGGAAGTATATATTATTGCAATAAATTTTCATGGAAGTTCAAGTATCTATAAAAGTCCATTTCTATTGAAAATTATGTTTCAAGTAATAGTGTTATAATTTAATTCTGATTTATAAAAAAGCCGATGGAAGTTCAAGAATATGAAAATATATGAGCATTGATAAAATTAAATTGTTCAACAAATCTATATGTCGGCTAGGTAGAAGACTTAATAAGACATCTTATTTTAATATCATTATTAGCTAATCTTATCAATTTTTATATCTTTTCATATTTTGTTTATTCCTACTCCTAATGAATCATTAAATGTTTTTAACTTTTCATATTTTTACTGTTAAAAAAAAATTCAAATTTCTAAGCATTAAAATATATCTATTTATTACTTTTACCTTCATTCACTCTTTATAACAACATAGTTTTCTTACTTTATAACTATAAACAATAAATGTACATTAGTAATTGATAAGTTACTTTGTTTTTTATTCAATTCTATCATATTTTTTTATTAAAAAAAATGTTTTTGTTTGAAAGTGAATAGCATTTAAAAAGGCCAATAAAGTGAAGAGTGAGATCATCCTAATTATCTAGAATTTTTCGTTTGACAGTGTTGGCACTCGAAAAGGTGCTGAAGTTAATTCTTACAATAAAAAGGTTGAATAAATGTAAGACAATGAATATAACTTGGAAATCTGAAAGTTTTTACTTTGAACGATGAAAAGATGCTCCTTAAAAAGCTATTTGTTTGGTTTACCAAAGTGTAGGAAAACTTTTTAAGCTGCCCTATTGTAAGTAAAAAGTTCCAACTGCTGTAAAAGAAAAAAAAAGAAAAAAAATATTTGTTTTTGTGAAGGTCCAAGTAAGAATAATTTGAACATTGAATGTTGAATAATAAAATATTGTACTAACATCTCAGAAACATAACATATGCATTGATTTGAAGCAAACATACTCACCTCACTGAAATGTTTTTTAAAATTTATTTTGTTGTGGCAACTATTAAAAAAATATTACTATATCTCTACAAACACTTAGAACAAGTTATTTGCAATTTAAATATAGTCCTCAGAAAACCAATAAAAAAAAAAAAAAACTCCAAGGCAAAACAAGTTATCTAATCCTCTTTAGTGAAACTGAATAGTCGGATAGATTGTAGACATGACCATTGGCATTTATTCACTATTAAGTTAACTATGAAACATGTGGTCTCACACACTTATAGCTTAATATGTCTTCATGAAATGTGTTAGTGTCAGCATGCCTATGACTACAACCACAAAAACACATAAACCAAGAACCTCCATTATCATTATCATTATCTTTATCTCAATATAATTCTACATACATTAAAAGGTCAGTACATTAGTATTACAATATCAAATAAATAAAAACAACATAATTATATTATAAAACCTATACTGATTAAATTAAATGTACAAAAAAATCATTGTATAATCATTCAAAAGCACCAATTATAGCAGCATTAAGATAAACCATAGGTTTTCTAGAAAATTAAAACTCTAAAAAAGTACTAATAGTTAGAAATCTACAAAGCCAAATCCAACGTTACTAAATTATATGAACTCCACAACTATTTTCAATTACAAGTTTTTCTGTAGTTTTATTCAATTTAAAAATTTTTAATTATTAATTTACTTCAAGGCAATACTTAATTATTCCTTTTGTCATTACATACTTAAAAAGATAATTATTCAACATGTTTTAATAAATTTATAAAGTTTGATTATAAATATCATATTGATTGTATAAATTAAGTTCTTATAGTCATCCTCATATTTATAAATTAGTAATTGGTTACTGAAAGATTATGATTTTATAGTATCTATCTTTCTAATTAATTATTTACAAAAAAAATACCTTTCATATACTCCCTTCGTCCCATAACGATCTTCGCGTTTGACTATTCAAACATTTTAAGGATATGAATACTCGCTTCACTAGCCATGTTTTGTTTATAAACTTTTAAGCCTAAATTGTGGAAATGTGAAGAACTTTTTGGGACAATGAGAAACGGCAAATGAGAAGATTATTTTGAGACAGAGGGAGTATATAAATTAGTAAATGACCCATACGGTACTAGAGACCCCGTGCGAAGCACGGGTGTTATGCTAGTGATTTCTTCAAAGTATCCACCCTGTAAATAATTTACTTTCAAGATATTGAAAATAATCAAAGAGTCCTCATCTATTTATACTTCTTAAAATAAATGTTAGGACCAATATTAACCTAAATCCATTGGGAGGGGGCATTTTAGACCAAACAAAAGACATAAAAGAAGCGGACAAACCAATGGCCTTCTGGCCTAGTGGTATCGGGTGGGTGAGTAAGGGCTTCCTTTGAAGGGGAGGTCCTGGGTTCGATTCTCTCTTGGGAGAATTTGTGGAGAACCCATAGTTCTTTAACCCCATAGGGGTTGGCTGTGTGCAGCTACATGTGATCATTCAGATGGCGCAAAAATGTCTATGGCAAACAAACTACCAGATGGCGCGGGGACGTCTATGAAAGATTACAACATCAACTTGTAGAAACAAAGTATCATTCGCTGTAATAGGTTCGACAATGGTGAAACTCTATAGGAACTTGTAATAGACAGGGCTATAGATCGGCAGAGCTTTAGATAAGACTGTAATTAGAGTCGTCAATTTGGGATCGTCCCGCCATATAAATGGGATGGGATGGAATAGTATATTCTAATCCCGTATAAAAGCGAGCCTGTTTGGGACGCGGGACAAAGCGGGACGGGATGGGACGTCCCGCATTTTATTGATTTTAATTTTAATGTTAAGTTTTTTAACCTCAAAGATATTTTAGCACTTAATTTTTAGCTTTTTCTTTGAACTGTCCATTGTTTTTTTTGTATTGATTAAGCTATTTTATGAAATAAGAAGTTTTGATCTTGTTGGATTGTAAAAGATTAATATTATGTTTTAAATTTAATGTTTTGATATCATTTTAGTTAGATTTTAGTTTAATAATATTAGCGTCGTCTTGTCCCGCATTAGGATGAGACGGGACGGGGATTTTCCATCCCGCGAAGAATTTGGGACGTCCTGTCCCGTCCCGTAATATTGCGGGATTTCATAGTTTCGTCCCGTCCTGTCCCGTTTTCCCGAATTGACAGCTAAAAAAAATAAAATAAAAAAAAATGGCCAGAACCCTGAAGGTTAAAAACCCTTTGTTCTTTTGAACTTGTTTACGACTGCCATGATAAATCAAAGGATAGAGGACTAACATTTTAGAGATGGAAAACATTACTGATTTCTTTGTTCGTTTTGCACGCCAATTGATGATTGACCGCAAACTCTTCTTCATTTATTTCATTAGGACACAACAAACTGCCATTTGATTGCTTCCACCACACCAATGAAAACTGATACTGGCAACTTCAAGTTCTCTGATTGGGGTTTGAATAAAACCTTACCAAACCTAAATTGTGAACTGATCTTTTCGTCTCAATTGAGTACAATCTTCAGTAATCTGACTGCCAATTGTTTGAAATTTTAGAGATTTTGATGATTAGAACGAGAATATTAATGTCAATTGAACCACGCTAGTAAATTTTAAAAATTGTTGTAAATAATCATTAAGTGATTTCTCAATAACAAATTTTAAAATTCCGCTGGGGTGATTACATTGACATTAATGTTTGGTAAAAGTTCACTTGTGTTGACCATCTAAAACTAACTGGTGTTGACGACCAAAAACTAAATTATGAGAGATAAATCTCATATTTTTTTGGTCTTTTTTTTCCTTCTTTTCTCAACTCTTCGTCCATGTGAGACAACTCTAAGAGATTTTTCGCCTCTGAGAGTTGAGTCAGGGCGCAAATTGGTGAGGTCTGGGGTATTTTTGTCCAAGTGGCTTTAGAGAGAGTGGAAAATGCATATCCTCATCATTAATGTTAAGCCTAAAGACCCTAGAGGAATCGTCTCTAATTTCAACTTCATCTATGAGTGGCTAGTGGATGTAGCCCTTCTTGCTCCATGTATATATTCTTTCTAATCTTAGTCGTTAATTTCAGCTTCATCTAAAGGACACAAGTGCCACACTTTGATTTATTAGGGTTTTCTGGAAGGGTTCTGTACGCCATCTCCTGTATCTCTCTATATATCTCTTTTTAACTCTAGCCATTCATTTGAATTTCATCTAATGGTCCCTAGTAGTACCAAATATTCAACTTATTAGGGTTTCAAGGGGGGGGTGTTACTTTCCGCCGTCTCATATATCTAACGCTCTTCTTGTATATATCTTCTATCAAATCCGAGCCGTTAATTTCAACTTCATCGAACAGTTGTTATGGTTCCTTTTGACTTATTAGGGTTTTCAGGTAGGTTGCTATCCGCCGTCACATATATCCAACCCCCTCTCTCTTTTTTTTTTATCTATAAATATGATCATTGCTTCCCTTTTATTTCATGTCCTACTCAGTCTCTTCATCTCTAAATTTCATATGTTGATTCAATTTGGAAACTCCCTTGATGTGGTTCCCTAATCAGAGCTTCCATGATCCATCACAGATGGTTATTGTTAATTTGATTAATGCTTTTAATCGCGCTCTGGTTTGTAATCTCGCCCCCTTCCATTTTAGTCATAAGTTCTCGCTTTGTTATGTGTCTTTGTGATGTAGAGATCAGCTTAAATACTTTCTTCTATGATTCAATTAATTGATTAATGCTTTACTCAAATAGAGCCATGGTGTAGAAATACAAAGGAGATATCCCAATCTATGGATGCGGATCTTGTCGATGTGATTCTCAATCTATTGATTGTATTATCTGCATCAACTGTTTTGACGTGCTATATGTATACATATGTGTGTGTGTGAGTAATTATTTTGAATCTCTTATATGATACTCCACCTATCCTAAAATGAATCCCCATTCTTGTTCTTGATCAAGAGGACGTTTGTATGATGGTGGTAGTATACCATTCATTTTCACCTTAGCTTTCTCTATTAAGCCGTATGTATCTATCTGTAGGTACTTGTTTGTTGATTCTCAGATTGTATGCATACATTTTTGTTAGTCTGTGTATATGTTCACTGAATGATAAGTTTAGATCGATGTAAATTGATAAGTTTTACTCCATCTGTCCCTAAATGAATGTCCAAATTTCATTTTATGGGACATCTAAAAATCTTAACTTTTTGTACAATTTGGTGGCAAAGATTCATATATAATCTTAATGAAACCCACTTAAAGTAGATTCCATTTTAGAAAATAACAAATGGATTAATCCCCTCGATCTGGGTTGGATCTTATTGCAACATAATTAAAATGGATCTAGCTTTGTGTTGAGCCGAAATTTCAATCTTGAGCATGCACTGATTATTTAATCTATCTATACTTATTTTTGTATTTATGTTGTAGGTTTACGCAACTATGTGTATTAGTTCATGTAGTAGATCGTTGTTCATGGTATATCAAATCATGATCACTCCCATCCTTATTCAAGGTATTAATGTGTACTTTGATGTAGCTAGAGTGACATGTCATTAGTTTCATGGTGTGTGTGTGTGTGTGTGTATTTCAAGTAGTTTTCCTGCAAAATTTATGACATTTCAAATATGTATTTTTTGATTCCCTCCAGTTTACTAACTTAATAATACAATCGCAGGTAAAATCGAATGGGGGCAACTAATGCATGCGAGCCTTACCCTAGGCGTATGGTAAGACTTTTTGCATCTAATGCATACGAACCTTACCCTACGTTGAGAGTAGGGCTCATAGACATTACATTGAAGGCCGCTTTCGGCGGTTATTATTCGTAGTTTGATGCACATATGGGGAGGGTGGGTCTTAGGGTAGGGGTTGGGTTTAATTCCACTCTGGTGGAGTCACTCCCTTCGTCTTGCTTTTCATCCAATAATCATCAATCTCAAGAAATGTTCTAGTTCCCTTACCTTCTCCGTTCATGCTTCTGAAATCACAAACTACACCTTTATGTTTCTCTCTCCTACTATATATTCCCGTGTCCGTCGTGCTTCCCTTGTTTCCGATACTTGTACCACTATCCCTAATTGTTGATGAAGATGCCCGTTAAGTTGAAGCTAGAGGTGATGACAATGGCGGAGCTAGAAGCGGCCAGAATTATAGAAACTCCATCGCGTGGGTCATGGACTAAAATGTTAATGGCTTGATAAATTTTTATGTTGTATTGTAATGTCATTTATCCAAATGTAAGCTATATGTTATTGAATAAATACATTATCTGACAATGAATTTTTCTGTTAATTTTTCATTTTAGTCGGGAAAAGACATTATTCATCTTTTATATAATGGGTACCGAGCGCCCGCCTGGTGGGCATCGAGCGCACGCCCGCTAGCCTTTGGAGCGCCCACGCGCGCATGAGTGGAGCTCCCTCTTACCTCGTGTTTCATGACCAAAATCCCTGTTGACCTGGAGCGCCCACCTGGTACTTTCTGAGCGCCCGCCTGGTCTGCCGAGCGCCCTACCGTTCTTTAGTGAGCGCCCGCTCGCCCCTTATTTCAGAATTTCCCCTTTTGTTTGGTTAAGACTAAGATGTATTCTTGGTCTAGGTTTTGGGTACCATTCTAGTTGACCTAAATGGACATTGTGGAACACCTTAGTGTATTGAAATTGGTTCCTTTGTGAACATATGTGTTGTGGAATCTAACTAAGTATTAAATAGGTATTATGGAACATCCTTTTGATGTGTTTTGGATTAATTGTGATTGGGTGCAAGCTTGTGATGTGACTTAATGTCATTAATAAAAGATTGGGTTGTGACTTTATGTCAATGGTAAAGGATTGTGTTGTGAACTCTTTATGAGTAATGTGTTGCATCTTTGTGATGAGTTTGGCTTGGTTCCCTACTTTGGAATCATTGCCCCTGTTGTTGTTTCAAGCAATTATTTATTACTATGCTCGTGTTAAAGTCCAGCTGGTACTTGTTGTGGAGTCGGGCAGTGGTAGGAATTATAATGGCACACGAGCCAAGTTCATTGTAAGGCTTCTACCATTGGTTTCCCATTTTTAACCCCCTTCCTTGGGCCACAGATTGGGTTTGGGCTAGCTCTCCTTTGTGTGAGTTTAGTCACCGTTTGGGTTATGACTTTGTGTCATTTTTCCCTCGTTGTTGTTATTGTGGTTATTGTTTGGTTCCGGAACCGGTTTCATCCCTTTGGTGCTGCTCAGTTGATACCTCTCAGATGGTTATATGTTTGATTCGAGAACCTTGGCTCAGTATCCACCTATGAGTGTTTATTTCCTCCTTATGTGTGGTATGATGAGTTGGCTTTGCCTCTCATGTTATGTGATATGTGAATGTTTATTGACATTGTTTAATTATGAGTATCATTTCAGCATGTAACGTAGTTGCATTTTAGTAGCTTACTGAGATTTCTTCTCACCCCGTTCCTTGTTTATTTGTTTTCCTTAGATAAAGGAGAGCCCAGGGGATAGGCCACTTCACAAGGGAGGACGTCGGGTTGATAATCCATTTTAGAAAGTAAGTGTGGTTTAAAGGTTACATTATATAAATGTATAACCTTTGGGGTAGTGTAACCGAGACTTTATCCGTGTATCACCTATTTTGTTAAAGTGTGGTAATTGTACATTTGTATAAGAGTTTGTAAGCCTTCGGGCTAAGTACTTTCGTTTGTGAAAGTTGTTTGTAAAGTTAAATGGAAGTCTTTGAACTTCGAGTGTGGATTTTGTTAACTTTATGAAAGTACATTTCGAATTTTTTTTCTAAAAGTGTTTTATGACGTCTTCCGTGCGTGTCCTGAACGTGGGGCCAAGTAGGACCACGGTTTGGGGCGCGACAGTTGGTATCAGAGCTAGGTTGTAGATGGTCTAGAATGACTAAGTGACCTAGGAGGGTAGTTGTGTATAGGGTGAGTAACGTTGAGAGTCTTATGCAGGTACTTATTGAAAATGGTTGGGACAGAAAGAGATCAGTCAGGACCTTCAAGGAAAGGGAATGTTTGAAGCAGCCATGAAAACCTTAAATGATTAAATACAAGGAGAAGATCAAGTACCTCCGAGATATGGGCCAGAACAGTTCTTAAAAATGAAACCAATAGGCTATGATGGAGAACCCGATGTAGCTAAAGTGGAAAGGGGATTGAATCGATGGAGAAAATATTTGATGTTCTGATAAATATCAAATCAGGTTTGCTATTTATAAACTGAGTGGAGCACGATATTGAAGAATATAAGAGGAAAGTTGAACTATCAGGTGCTGGAAGGCAAGGAAGACCTCAACCACAACATGGTGACAATCGAGGAGGTCAGGGAACATCATTTCAAAACAAAGGACAACCTCAAGGGCAATCAATTGCCAACAATCAAGGTAACACCTCGGGAAATCAAAGTAGAAGGATATGTAATTGTTTTCAAAAGGAAGGGCATTCTGATGAAAGGTGTTGGAAGAAGTTGGGTAAGTGTTTGAATTGTGGACAGTTTGGCCATTTTCAAAGGGATTGTCCTAGAACCAGGAATGTATCATTTGGGGGTGGAGCTGGATCATAACAGAGTCAGAAGAGGGATGGCTCAGGAAAGCCTAAGGTGCAGGGTTGTGTTTTTGCTAATAATCAATAACAGACTTCAGATTCTTCTGCCATGATAGGAGGTATAATTTTTATGTCTAGTTTGAGGGCACGTGCACTTATAGACCCCGGCTCATCGCATTTATATGTGTCTGTGAATTTTTGCATCTCAGTTACATTTGTCTCCTGAGTCTCTATCTTATGGGTTAGAGGTGTTCATCCCTATGGGGAAGTGTTTGGCAACTGATAGAGTGTTGCGTACTTGTGATGTGCATATTCGTGAGCATGTTGTACTTGCTGATTTAGTTCTATTTCCATTACAAGATTTTGATATTATCTTGGGAATGGATTGGGTAAATAATTACCATGCTTCAGTTGATTGTTATAAAAGGAGTGTCACATTTTATATTCCTGATGTGCCTGAATTTACTTTTGAGGCTACTCCTCTGGGTAGGGGGATTGGTATTATTTCTTATGTGAAGGCTAGAAAATTGTTACACCGTGGTTGTGTGAGATTCTTGGCCAGTGTTTTCGATACTATTAAAAAGGTTACTTGAAATAGAGGATATGCATATTGTGAAAGAGTTTCCTGATGTGTTCTCTACTGAGTATTCTATGCCTCCCGATAGGGAAATCGAGTTCTGTATTGATTTACTTCCAGGTACTACGCTGATATTGAGGTACCTTACAGAATGGCTCCATCTGAATTGAAAGAGTTGAAAGTTCAATTGCAAGAGTTACTTGATATGGGTTTTATCTGACTCAGTGTAACACCGTAGGGAGCTCTTGTGTTGTTTGTAAAGCATAAATATCCATTGCCTCACATTGATGATTTATTTAATCAACTTCAAGGTTCAGTAGTCTTTTCGAAGTTTGATTTGAGGAGTAGGTATCATCAGTTGCAGATTCATTCTGAAGACATCCCTAAGACTGCTTTTCGTAGTAGGTATGGTCACTATGAGTTTCTTGTCATGCCTTTCGGGTTAACTAATGCTCCCGTTGTTCTTATGGATATGATGAATCGGGTTTTCAAACCTTATCTTGATACCTTTGTGGTTGTCTTTATCGGTAATATCCTTGTTTATTCTAAATCTCGAGAGGAACATGAACAATATTTGCGAATGGTTTTGTCTGGGCTCCGAGGGAAGCATTTATTTGCGAAATTTTCTGGGCTTAGCGGAGTATTATCGAAGATTTATTGAAGGGTTTTCCAAGATTGTTACACCATTCACTCAGTGGACTTAAAAGAATGTACCATATATGTGGGATGAAAAATGTCAAGTCAGTTTTGAGGAATTAAGGAAGAAGTTGACCACCGTACTTATTCTTACGTTACCTAATGGGAATGATGATTTGGTTATTTACTGTGATGCTTTGAGGAAGTTAACTCCTTGCGAACAGAACTATCCGATCCATGCCTTGGAAATTACTGCGATTGTTTTTGCGTTACATAAGTGGAAATATTGTCTTTATGGAACAATGTTTGAGATTTTTACAAATCATAAAAGTTGAGATATCTTTTCTCCTAGAAAGAGTTGCACAACCGACAGCGTAGATGAATGGAACTTTTGAAGCATTATGATTGTACCATCTCTTATTATCTGGGCAAGGCAAACATGGTTGTAGATACTATTAGTCAGAAATCTTACATAGTTTCGAGGATGGTCCGAGAATAGAAGATGTTAGAGGATGTACGGGATTGGAGTCCTTATGAGTCGAAGCATGGGGTGCGAACATTAAAGTATTACCAGTCTTAGTTCAACAAATAAAGGATACTCAGAAGGATGACCCCGAGTTGAAAAAAGATAGTGGATAAAACCAAAGATAGAAAATTTAAAGATCTCTCTTATAATCTTGAAGGAGTATTAAGTTATAGAGGGCGGTTATGTATACCCGATATTAATGGAATTAAACGACAAGTTCTTGATGAGGGCCACAAATCTAAGCATACTATTCATCCCGGGAGTATCAAGATGTATCAGAATTTGAAGCAGTATTTCTAGTGGAATAATATGAAACGGGAAATAGCGGATTATGTAATAAAGTGTTTGACTTGTCAACAGGTTAAAACTGAACATCAAAAACTCGCAGGTTTACTTCAACCTCTAGAGATACTTGAGTGGAAATGGGATTATGTCACGATGGATTTTGTGTCAGGGTTACCTCGTACTTGAAGAAAGCATGATGCAGTTTGGGTAATCGTGGATAGATTGACAAAATCCGCTCATTTTTCTACCTATTGAGATTGGCTATTCGATGGAAAAGTCATAATGGGCCTTTTGAAATTATAGAAAGAGTTGGAAATCTTGCGTACCATCTTGTGTTGCCATCTTCTTTGGGTGAATTCATAACGTATTTCTTATCTCCGTGCTTTGCAAAAATTTGTATGATCCATCTCATGTGTTATCAGAGATACAAGAAGATCTAGAACCCGATATGTCTTATATAGAGCAACCAGTTCAAGTGATTGATTCTAAAATTCAAGAGTTGAGAAACAAGAGTATTCCGCTTGTTAGAATGGTATGAAGGAATCGTAATGTTGAAGAGTCAACTTGGAAACTTCGGGGGAAAATGGAAAGGAAATATCCCTGGTTATTCGATTTGTTTGGTAAGTAACCCTAAAATTCGGGACGAATTTTCTTTAAGGGAGAGTGATTGTAACGACCCCAAAACCCGTCCCTATTTACTTTATATTTTTGGGGATTTTAATTTGACATTATGTGTGCATTTAATGTGTTGCATCATATTTTATGACTTGCACATATTGTTTGATTAATTGTGTTATTTAATTAGTTAGTAGTAATAATGGTTAAAGGAGTTAAGTGGAGTAGTTAAAACTATAGGGTCCTTTGTGAAAATATAACTATAGGGGCTTAATTGTTCAACTTGAAAGTAGAAGGACCAAAGTGAAAATTTTATAAAAAAATCTTTATATGCTTATCCTACCTCTCTCTCTCTCTCTCTCTCTCTCTGCGTATACATACATACATACATACAAAAAAAAATCTAACTTTCCCAATTTCTCAGTATACATGGAAGAAGGTAAGGTTTTCATTGTGTTTGATTTTATTTCTTATTAATTATTACTCCGTTTTAAAATCTAATTATACCAAAATGTTCAGGGCGTTGAGTAGGTCATTTCTACCCGATCAAAATATATTTCATTTATACTTTCCCCGGAATAGGTAAGTTACTAATTCCCCTTTAAATGTTAAAATGATCATATATGTTATACTTGATACTTGTAAGTATTAATTTTGTGATTTGGGTGAGTTTGGGGATACTTGTAATTTTGGGATAAAGGGAGTATAAACATACTGAGTAGGAAGGAAAGAGTAAACTTGAAATAGTTGGTTTTGAACTTGTTTAGTACTCCTGGGTATTGCCTAGTTGTTAGTAAAAGTATACTCCTACTTTTGGGACGGAAGGAGTAGGTAAAGAACCAGGTTCAGTTTTGGCCCAAAACGGGTACCGAGCGCCCGCCTGGTGGGCATCGAGCGCCCGCCTACTAGCCTTTGCAGCGCCCACGCGCGCATGAGTGGAGCGCCCGCTTACCTCGTGTTTCATGACCAAAATCCCTGTTGACCTGGAGCGCCCGCCTGGTACTTTCTGAGCGCCCGCCTGGTCTGCCGAGCGCCCGCCCGTTCTTTAGTGAGCGCCCGCTCGCCCCTTATTTCAGAATTTCCCCTTTTGTTTTGTTAAGACTAGGATGTATTCTTAGTCTAGGTTTTGGGTACCATTCTAGTTGACCTAAATGGACATTGTGGAACACCTTAGTGTATTGAAATTGGTTCCTTTGTGAACATATGTGTTGTGGAATTTAACTAAGTATTAAATAGGTATTATGGAACATCTTTTTTATGTGTGTTTGGATTAATTGTGAATGGGTGCAAGCTTGTGATGTGACTTAATGTCATTAATAAAAGATTGGGTTGTGACTTTATGTCAATGGTAAAGGATTGTGTTGTGAACTCTTTATGAGTAATGTGTTGCATCTTTGTGATGAGTTTGGTTTGGTTCCCTACTTTGGAATCATTGCCCCTGTTGTTGTTTCAAGCAAGTATTTATTACTATGCTCGTGTTAAAGTCCAGCTGGTACTTGTTGTGGAGTCGGGCAGTGGTAGGGATTATAATGGCACACGAGCCAAGTTCATTGTAAGGCTTCTACCATTGGTTTCCCATTTTTAACCCCCTTCCTTGGGCCACGGATTCGGTTTGGACTAGCTCTCCTTTGTGTGAGTTTAGTCACCGTTTGGGTTATGACTTTGTGTCATTTTCCCCATGTTGTTGTTATTGTGGTTATTGTTTGGTTCCGGAACCGGTTTCAGCCCTTTGGTGCTGCTCAGTTGATACCTCTCAGATGGTTATATGTTTGATTCGAGAACCTTGGCTCAGTATCCACCTATGAGTGTTTATTTCCGCCTTATGTGTGGTATGATGAGTTGGCTTTGCCTCTCATGTTATGTGATATGTGAATGCTTATTGACATTGTTCAATTATGAGTATCATTTCAGCACGTAACTTAGTTGCATTTTAGTAGCTTACTGAGATTTATTCTCACCCCGTTCCTTGTTTATTTGTTTTCCTTAGATAAAGGAGAGCCCAGGGGATAGGTCACTTCACAAGGGAGGACGTCGGGTTGATAATCCATTTTAGAAAGTATGTGTGGTTTAAAGGTTACATTATATAAATGTATAACCTTTGGGGTAGTGTAACCGAGACTTTATCCGTGTATCACCTATTTTGTTAAAGTGTGGTAATTGTACATTTGTATAAGAGTTTGTAAGCCTTCGGGCTAAGTACTTTCGTTTGTGAAAGTTGTTTGTAAAGTTAAATGGAAGTCTTTGAACTTCGAGTGTGAATTTTGTTAAACTTTATGAAAGTACATTTCGAAAAATTTTCTAAAAGTGTTTTATGACGTCTTCCGTGCGTGTCCTGAACGTGGGGCCAAGTAGGACCACGGTTTGGGGCGCGACAACCCCTCCATAACTGACTCGCTCCCCCTTGCTCTTCAAAGCCTCCAGAAAGTAAAAACACACCTAGGCACCAAAAAATCCACAAATCCAAATAACCCTGAGACACGATCAAACAATTTCCCCACCCCAACTGATGAAACTTTTATGAGTCTTGATTCGTGGAATGGAAAGACTCTTATGGAATATCTCGACAAAACCTCACAAAGCAATCTCAAGATCTTAATCATGGATGGTTCTTGGAAACAAAATTCACGATGGGCCGGTCTTGGATGGGAACTCTGGGACCCAGTGACAGTGACAGGTAGAATCGCAGTAGGTAGTATATCATGCACTGCAACATCAAGCATTCAAACAGAGAGCCTAGCTATCTAGAAAGGTATGGAATGGGCAGTACACAACTCTTACTCTGACATCCTAATTTTGAGGGACTCAACGCAAGCTCGAGATTATATTCAAGACCCAGTATGCAAAGATTTCTCATTAGAATCTATCATTTTGGACATCCAAAATCTCATGAATCAATGTAATAGGAGCTTTATTAGCAAAGTTGATAGAAATGTAATTCATCTTGCGCATAATAATGCGACTTTTGCTAGGACAATGTATCATCACTTTATAGGCCCTGAGTCTACTTTTCTAATAAAATAGTAGTATAATTGTTAAAAAAAAAAAATTGATGGCATTTTGGACCAAACACAAATAAAATAAAAAAAACAAGCGGACAAGGCTAGACCGCGGGCCAAATGGATTTGAAAGCCCGCGGACTTGGGTCCGTTCCCAATACAGTCCTTAGGCCCAATCCGCTCCGTTTTGTCCCCGGTTATTAGGCCGACTTGAACAACGGCTAGTTTTCGACAAAACAATGACCACCAAGAAAAAATTAAAATAAAAAAAATTAATGGAGTCTTATCTAGGGTTTTTTTCATCTACCAATTCCCAATCGTTTACCAAGCCAACTCCGATGTCGGCGCCGGCGCCGGCGCCAAAAGGTTCCGCATGGATCATCTTTGGTCGGTTATCAGGTCAGAAAATTTATCTAGAGGTGATGCTCCTTGAAATTTCCTATATTCTATTCTCCTGTTTGTTTACTCCATTAAGTTGTTTTGGGGTTCTTTCGAATTCAAGTTGCTCTCTTTGTTCCAGATTATGTCTTTTTGAAAGAGTGGTGCTATTCACACCTTCATATTTCTAAGTACACCTACTTTACCAATTTCACCACCAATGTTTAATGATTCATATACTCCATTCGTCCGATTTTACACTTCAAAAAATGGTTGGGTACAAAAATTAAGAAAAAGGTGATGTGTTAAGAGTGTAGATGGTTTAGTAGGAGAGAGAAAGTGTGGTAGTAAATAGTTAGTGGATAATTGTTGCGAGTGACATGTGAAGTTCACAAATAAACAAGTATAAAAAAGTTTCCTTTTTAGGTTTTGAAGTTTAAAATGGGTCAGCCAAAATGGAAAATTTTGAAGTTTAAAATGGGATGGAGGGAGTACAAATTACCAACTACTCATCATTCTACTGATCTAGTAGGTTCTTATTCATACTCCATAGTCTTAACTCAGTCTTGTTCCTTGCATTTGTAGACAACGGGCACAGGTGTGTGTTCCTGTAAACTACAGTAGCTGTTTGAAAAAGATATATGGCCTCTCTGCCACTTTCAAATTCCCGGTGTCATAAACAGGCATGTTGTCTGAACAACCTTACTACATTCACGTTAACCTTAGTGTGATGCTTATCTGTGGATACAGTGACATAAATTGATATACCAATAGTCAAATTAGAAGATAATTATTCTCATTTAGTCTTAACTTTTAAGGAACGCACGGTTTAGCTTTAAGATTCTTTTGCAGTTCAAACTCTTAGTAGCATAAACAGTTCTCCATTAAGTTCTCGAATGTAGGGATGTGTGTACTCTCCAGAGTGTGCTATATGTTCTCAAGAAAAATTGTGGCATTCATTTTGGGACGGAAGGTGTATTAAATAGCATGTTGCATAATTGGGGTTGAGGATTATCGATGGCAGAGGCCGCACAGCCAGTAATTTAATTTCATCACATGGTCCAACTTTGTTTGGTAGATTCAAAACTACATCTCAAGGGGAGGGGACGGGAGGGGGCAGTGATCAAATAACATTTTTTCCAGAACTCAATGGCAAGGTCAATAGATTCCCCTTTCCTCTTAGTCTTTTGCCCCTGGTCGCATATGGTGAACGATGAGATGTAAAGTTAACCATTATTACATGCTTTTACTCTAGGGTTTAGTAGGTGTGCATCATGGGTGTGCATGGGGGAAATATCAATTTTAAGGGGGAAGGTCCTGCTCCTCTGTTATGGAGATTTTCATACTTCAGGATGGTGACTGTGAGACTTGCGTCGGTGATGCGGCAATAATAGGGATGAAGATGCCAGATAGTAGGGCTGAGGGTTGCGATGATGTGGGGTTTCTACAGTGAGAAGGCAGATGGCGGTGTAATATTGGTTTATAGTGTTTTGGTGCTTCTTTTGGGTTGGGTCAGCGAGTTTTGTGTGCAAGTTTATAAAATGTAATTCAAGTGTCATTTTAATAACTTTGGGTAGATGAGAGATAAGATGCTTTTACATGTAGTCCATGATCGCTTCATGTTTAAACACATATCTGCTTTGATATGTTGTGCAATATATAAGTGAGCATTATCACCTTTGAAAATGAGTCTCATGGTCACACATTTATATTTAATGATCTTAGAGTTTTTCTTTTAATTGGTACCTATCCACATTAGTAAAGTTAATCCAGTTATCCAGAATAACCACACACTCCTAAACTAAAGATTTTTTTTTCCCTCTTCAATGCCAGGTACTGTATGGTTTGATTTCTATTTTCACAGAAGGCAGAGGACGTGGATTGGGTAGGAGCTAGCGTTTTATTCGCTGTAAAAGCTGCAAACGTGTTGGGGATTCCATTTTCAGTGGCATTTGATAAGTAGCCAGATGAAATGCTACACCCTTCTCTTATAAAGCCCAAGATTCTTTTGAGGAAGCATATCTTCTAGTGCAAAATCATTCCTTGCCAGCAGTTAGTGTTGCTCAAATTCTTACCGAGTCCTTTCTAAAGGTGCATTTTTCTTATTCACTTAGCTTATCGTTTGGTTGTTCCGTTCATCTTACTTGGCATAACCAATAAAGTAAACTTATCTGGCTTTTGGATGGACAATCAGCCGGCACAGGCGCACAGCCCTCACTTCCACTTTCCTTTAATCCCTGGAAAACTAGCCTGTATTTTCCAAATTACAACTGGAAAGTTGTTTACTATAATTACTTGTCCCATTGTTAATATTTAACTGTAAGAAGGATCTCAAATTTGGCGAACAACATGCTTAACATCTACAATTGAATCCAAATAAAACACTTATTAGATGCACCATTGTAATTTTTAGAGCAGCAAGAGTTCCACGTCCCAACCATAGTGAACAAGGGTAGAAAGCGGTGCCCTCATCTTGTTTCCTTTTCTGTTTTTCTTTGTCTTTTTGCTTTTGTATTGTCCAAGAGCAAACATTTGTCTTGAGAGCCATCGGGTCCCTTTTCTTCTTCTTCATCTTCTGATTCTTCCTCATCCTCTTTCCCTGTGAGTCTGAATCCTCTTCTTTATCTTATGCCTTTTCTCTTTTCATTTTCAACCTTTTCAGTCCTTTCCCCCCCCCCCCCCCCCCTATTTGCCTTTCAAAAAGCTAATGATTGCTTTTTGAATGGGTACAAGTGTGTTTCAGATTCTCGGTGTCATACACAGGCATGTTGTAGATGGTTTTGTCTGAACAACCTTATTACATTCATGTTAATTGTTAACCTTAGTGTGATGTCATCCTTGTTGATATGATCAAAGAGGAAAAGTTTATCAGAATGCTAGTACAAGTCAAGACTCCTTATTTCAGATTTTAATGTAGCCATAGTCAATAGAGAGAAAGAATTCTTGTCTAGTCTTAACGTTTAAGGAACGGTTGACGGGCATGATTGTAGCTTTAAGATTCTTTTGCTGTTCAAAATCATAGTAGCATAAACAGTTCTCCATTAAGTTCTAGAATGTGTAGATGTGTCATGTGTCTACTCTCCAAAGTGTGCTATCAAGAGCAAATTTGGACATTCATTTTGGGACGGGGGAGTGTTCATAACATGTCCCATAGTTGCGGTTGAGGATTATTAATGGCAGAGGCCGCACAACCAGTAATTTAATTTCATCACATGGGCCAAGAAAGTAGTGTTAATAATTAACAATATGAAGAATAAAATTATGTTGAAATTGGCCAAAGGGGCCTGCCTCTCAAGTTTGGCAACCATTACATGTTCGACATCTTCAATTGAAAAAATAACATACTTTAGATACTCCCTTTTCCTTTTTCCATATATTGAAGAGGATACAATCTATAAAAGGTTTTCAATTCAAAGAGAACTTGCAATATATTTAGGTCTAGCTTATTTGCTTTATTTGTTCTTCTTTTTGTTTGCATTCTCTTTTTTAAATTCATAGGGTTCATTGCAGTTTTTAAGTAGTCCAAGTGGGCCACTTTTGTGTAGTAGTTTCAAAAAGTACATCTCAAGGGTGGTTGGAGGGGAGGGGGTTGGTCAAATAACAGTTTTTCAAGACTCAATGGCAAGGTCAGTAAATTACCCTTTCATCTTACTATTTTTCCCCTGGTCGCATATGATGGCCGATGAGATGTAAAGTTAGCCATTGTTACTTTCTTTTATTCTAAGGGTTTCTAGGTGCGCATCGTGGGTGTGTATGTGGGGGGGGGGGAGGGTTATATCAATTCTAAGGGAGAAGGTCCTGCTCCTCTGTTATAGTTTTCACTTTTCATGATGGTGAGGCCCGATCATTGACGTGGCTTTTAGCAGTGACAAAAATGTTGGGTCTGGTTCATTAGGCTTTCACAAAGACAGCGGTGTAATTTTGGTTAATAGTCGGGTAGGTATTGGTCAAGAGATGTAGCGTTTGGGGTGCTTCTTTCTGGTTGGGTCAGCGAGTTTTTGGTGCAAGGTTTATAGGAGAACATGCCTACCATGAGTAATTGAAGTGTTATGCTGATAATTCATAGTTGTCAAAGGCGAGAAGCGGGAGAAAGGTACCAGAGCGAGGCGAGAGGCAGGCGACAAAAAAGTGAGTAGTGTTGAAAAATAGAAAAATATTGTTAAAATCAGGAATATGTACATATATATGTACTCCCTCCGTCCCATAATTATGTGCATAAGTTTTCTTTTTGGGCGTCTCATTGATAAGTCACACTTTCCTAAAATGGCAACAAATCTTTACTATTACTCATACTCATTCCCTCCCCTACTTTACTTTTATACTCACAACACGAATCAACCTACGATTTCCCACCCCAATTTCTATCTCCTATTCACTTTTCACACTCACAACAACTACCCACTACTATTCATCCTTTAATTCCCGTGCACAACTCATTTTAAGCACATAGTTATGGGACGGAGGGAGTATATACCACATAAAAAGAGCTTAAAACATGTTATTAACTAGAATAAAACAGTAAATAAATATCACAACTCCACGTTTAATTGTATCATTAACATAATTATTACCCTAAAGTATAAATTTAAAGACAAATGGCGCATGAGTACTAGTAGTACTATGTTCAAATCAACAAAATAAGTGCTAGACAATTAACAAAATAAGTACTAGACTGCTAGTTTGGGAAGATGTTTGGTTAGGAAATTCTTGCGTGAGGGATCTTTTTCCTCGTTTATATTGTCTTTCTTTTTTTTCATTAGGCTCTATCTTTTTTTTCATTGTGTCCCTATTGCTGAGTTTCGGGTGCTTGGTGAAGGTGGGGATTTTATATAATGGAATTTCCATTTTTTTTTATTTTTCGTGATTTCAACGATAGAGAATCTGATGATGTTGGTGCTCTTCTTTCTCTTTTATCCCATGTCCGATTGTCAAATCGGCATGATTACAGGGTATGTTCTTTAGAGGATTCCGGGAAATATTCGTGTAAATCATTTCTTAATCTTTTGATTCGGAGTCCCATTCCATCTATATTTCTTTTGTTATCTTGTGTGTGGAAGTACAAGACTCCCTTCAAAATTCGAGCATGTGTGTCGCTTTTAGTGCTTAATTAATTATTTATTTATTTAATTATTATTATTTTTTTAATAGGAAAGAACTTTTAGTGCTTAATAAACTGAACACAAATGACAAGTTGCAGCTTCGTAGGCCTACTAAATGTTTATCGCCAAACCAGTGTGTGAATTGCAAGGTGTCTGATGAGACACATGATCATCTTTTTCTCCACTGCAGCATGGCTCAATATCTTTGAAATCGTCTGTTTGAGGTGGCCAAGGAAATTTGGGTTAGCCCAAAATTTATTTATTCTTTTCTCCAGATTGAATTTAAAAGGTTTGGAAAAGGAGAAGATGTGCGACTTTTGTGGATTTGCGCGGTTTTCGCTGTTGTTTGGTGTATGAGGGAATGCAAATGGAGCCTTTCGAGGATTATCGCTTAATGACTTGAAGAGAGACTGTCATTCTGTTTTATACAATTTTCATTTCAGACTTTCAGTAACACTTCCCTTACCCATTTATATGTATGTTCTGCATTTACATTTACATGTGTATCTCGTTTGATGTCTAAGGATGTCAATTGATAGGTCATTTAACTCTTTATTTTTTAGAACTTGGAGTTTTCGACTGCCATGATAAATCAAAGTATAGTGGACTAGCATTTAAGAGACGGAAAATACTACTGCTTCCATTGTCCATTTTTCACGCCAATTGATGACTGACTGCAAACTCTTCTTCATTTTTTTAGGACACAACAAACTGCCGTTTGATTGCTTCCACACAGTATACTGGCAACTTTAAGTTCTCTGATTGGGGTTTGAATAATACCTTACGAAACCCCAAATTGTAAATTGATTTTTTCATCGTAATTGAGTGCAATCTTGAGTAATCTGACCCAAATGTTGGAAATTTTAAAGATTTTGATGATTAGAATGAGAATTCAAATTTCAATATAATCATCCTACTGAAATGCTAGCAACTGTTATTTATCAATAACAATTTTAAAATTCCGTTGGCATGATTAGATCGACATTAATGTTCTGTCAAAATTCACTTTTTTTGTCCATCAGAAACTATTTTGTATTTTATCTTTCATGGACAAAGGGAGTATGAGAGATAACTAGGGATGACAATTTGTCCGAACCCGATCCGTTCTGAGGGCGATCCGATCCGTAATTTTCGGGTTCAATTTGCAATTTTATGATCCGTTTTGGATTTCGGGTCGGTTTCGGTTAGCCCCTCTGATCCGACCCGATCCGAAATATGTGTGCTATTCTTTTTTTTTTTTATTATTATTATTATTATTATTTACCCTCCTACTTTCTAACATTTACACTTAAACCCTACCTATATATACTCAAATTAGGGTTGAAGAAGGCAAAAGAAAAAAATACTCGCCGCTATTCTCTATTCTCTCTGTCTGTTTTCCCAGTTGCTGCTCCTCGCCGCCCGCCGTCGCCGCTCGCTGTCGCATCTGGCCGTTACCTCCATCGCTGAGGTAAAATGCTCAACTTCAATTCCTCCTCTTTACCCTAATTTCAAAATTAGGGGTTCAAGGATATTTAACATTTTTATTTCACTTGTAATTCCTCACTCATCATTTTCTGAGTAAATTGATTGTGTAACAATGTTGAATATTAGAAAATACTATTCTCATAAACTGGTTTGGTTCTTCAATTGCCATCTCCTTGCCTTATTTTTCTGTGAAATTTCTTTGCTTCGGCAAATATCAAACTGGGAAAGAAGTTTTTTTTTTTTTTTTTTTTGTGTTCTTCAATCGCAAGGGCTCGGAGCAGATCGGGGCTCGGATCGGGGTTCACGCTGGGTGTGTTCGGATCGGATCGGGTTCGACAAAGCTTTCTGATTTTCGGATCGGATTCGGATAAGGTCTGATCCGATCCGAACCCGACCCGTTGCCATCCCTAGAGATAACCCCCAGAGTTTTTTTTTTTTTTTCCTTTTTCTTTTTCGTCTTTCAACTTTTCGTCTATGATAGACAACTCTGAGGATTTTTTTGCGCTTGAGAGTTAATTTTCGGAGGCACACTGGATTTTTGCATATAGAGTTATATACGCGTGTGTCTGAGGTATTTTTGTCCGAGTGGCTTTAAAGGGATATTGGAAAATGCATATCCTCATCATTAATGTTCGGCCAGAGGCCCTAGAGGAATCGTCTCTAATTTCAACTTCATCTATGTGTGGCTAGTGGGTACAACACTTTCCTCTCTATGCATATATTCGTTCTAATCTTAGTCGTTAATTTAAGCTTCATCTAAGGGACGCTAGTGCTACACTTTGATTTATTAGGGTTTTCTCGAAGGGTTCTGTACGCCGTCTCCTATATCCCACCCTCTCTCTACATATCTTCTATCTAATCCTAGCCGTTCATTTTCAATTTCATCTAAGGGTCGCTAGAAGTACCGTTCGACTTATTAGGGTTTTCAAGTAGGGGGTTGCTCTCCGCCGTCTCATACATCTAACTCTCTTGTATAAATATTCTATCAAATCCGAGTCGTTAATTTCAACCTCATCTAAGGGCTATTATGGTACCTTTTGACTTATTAGGGTTTTCAAGTAGGTTGTTCTCCGCCGTCACATATATCCAACTCCCTCTCTCTTTATTTTTTATAAATATGATCATTGCTTCCCTTTTATTTCATGTCCTACTCCGTATCTTCATCTCTAAATTTCATATGTTCATTCAATTTGGAAACACTGTTGATGTGGTTCCCTAATCATCAGCGCATTCACGATACATTGCAGATGGTTGACCTCAATGCGATTAATGCTATTAATCGGGCTCTGGTGTGTAATCTCGCCCCTTCCATTTTAGTCATTCCTTGTCTCTTCATTATGTGTCTTTGTGATGTAGAGATCAACATAAATACTTTCTTGTATGATTATCGACCGTTATGAATTATGATCTGGTGAAGTTTGATGGATATATCTGTGTCAAATCAAACCTTTTTTTTGTCAATGAGGTGTAAATGAATCTTGTTAATCCCAGAGATTAAATAAAATTTCGTTAAATTCTAAGCTTAATACAAATGTATGTTTTACATATATAAATGTTACCATATCATAACCCTGTTATAATGCATACACATCAAAAAGAGTTGTCAACATATCTTGATTTTGAGTTAGAGTAATCTATGATGCAAATGATTTGATTTAATGTTTTACTCAAATTTTCGGAGTATAGTCTTCTTGTATGACTGTTACATAGGCAAAATAGAGACATGGTGTAAAATTTACAAAGGAGTAGATCCCGTTCTATTGTGCATACTGATTTTGTAGATGTGATTCTCAATCAATTGATTGTATTATCTGCATCAAATGTTTTAGACAAAAACTTGTGTCAGACGGTCTCACGCGTGAAACGGATCTCGTTGAGAGAGAAAATGGTTCTCCCACTATGGGCGGGGCGGGGCAAGCCCATTCCCTCTCTCATCGAGATCCGTCTCACGTGTGAGACCGTCTCACACAAGACTTCCTCAATGTTTTAAGGTGCTATATGTGTGGGTATGCACGCATCTTGAATAATTATTTTGATTTTCTTTCATGATACTCCATCTATCTTAAAATAAATTTCCATTCTTGTTCTTGATCAAGAGGACGTTTATATTGGGATGCTGATTTGTTTTCCCCTTAGCTTTCTCTATTAAGCCGTTTGTAATTTTTATATAACTTTTGTGCTCAACAAATATTAACTTTAGATCGATGTAAATTCTTAAGTTTTAACATCAATATTCTAAGTTTAGATCATTGTTCTGAAGTTTTAACATTAATATTCTAAGTTTAGATAGATCATTGTAAATTGGTAAGTTTTAACATTAATATTTTCAAATTAATGAAACGCACTTAAAGTAGATTCCAATTTAGAAAGAAAAAAATCGATTAATCCCTCGATCTAGGTTGGATCTTATTGCAACAGATTTAATTAGCATCTAGCTGTGTGTTGAGCCCATATTTCAATCTAGAGAATTCACTGATTATATCATCTATGTATACTTATTTTTCTATTTATTTTGTAGGTTTGCGCAACTATTTGTATTAGTTCATTTACTAGATCGTTGTTCCTGGTATATCGAATCAAGATTGCTCCCATGCGTATTCAAGGTATTAATGTGTACTTTAATGTAGCTAGAGTGGCATGTCATTAGTTTCATGGTATATATTTCAAGTAGTTGGCCTGAAAAATTTATAGCGTTCAATTATGTACTCCCTCTGTCTTAAAATAAATGTCAATTTTTTTTTATGTTTTTTCAAATTGGCTCTTGAATCTTGATCAAGAGGAATTTCGACGGATATTCATTTTGGGAACGAGGTAGTATTTAATTATTCCCTCAAAATCTACAATTCATTAACTTAACAATACAATCACAGCGGGATTAGAGGAGCTGAGGAGTATCGCTGAGAGGTTTGAGGAAAAGGTATACAATGTGTGCCACAAGCCAGGTATGCTCCTAAACAAATAATTTTGTCACTTCAGTTATGCTGCTGCTTCATTTATTTATTTTTTTAAATATTGATTTCAGCACTTAATATTGATGGATATGTCAGAGTGAATTTATTTTATTTGTGTATGGACATTGAAATTGAAATGACTCAACAAAGTTTTTTAGGGTAGAGTTGGAGTTTTGTTTATTTTCAGATATGTAAATTATCGTTATCAAACACAATAATTGATTTCAGCACTTTATTCTAAGAGCAGCATAATTAAAATGTTAGCTCGTAATATTTAGCAACTTAATAATTTCCGCTCTACACTTGCAGAGCTTTATTTTAAGAGTTTGATTTTCAGCTTTACGGCCTGTTTGGTAACCCAATTAAGCTCTTAATTTGGAACACTTTAAGTGATTAAAAAATTAAGCTTGTTTGCTAAGGGAAATTTCAATCACTTAAACTGTTAAGATTATCTTAAAATAAGCTATTAATTTTAAGCTAGTATGACAAGTCTTAACAAGGTAAGAGGAGGTAAGATAAAAAAAGGGAATGGGTTCAAACCTACTCATCAACATTTTTATTTGTTTATTTAATGTTACTTTTTTTGTTAAAATATTTTATTTTTTCATACAAATTAAATATGATAAAATTAAAATGAAATTATTTTTATATTATAAATTTTGATAATATTTTAATTGAGTATCATAATTAAATTTTATCATTTTTTTTTGTCAAAGTTTAGTAAAATTGATCAAAATAGTGAAGATGAACTTTATTATTGCGGAACAAATGAAAGTACCAATAAAAATCTGTTCAAGTATTATTATTATCAGTCTAAATAAAAGATAATTTGACAAATAATATTTTTGAATTATAATTATTTATTTTAAGAAATATGACTATTTTTGTTTAAGGATAAACAGAATAATAATCAAGTGAAAGAAATGAGACTAATTGTTTAGTGTTTATTTACAATCTTGATTAAATTCAGATGTATGTAGTTTGTCAGTACCAAACAAATTGAAGTCTTACATAATTCAGCAACTTAATGATTTCAGCTCTACATTTTCAGAGCTACATTTTCAGAGCTTAATTTTAAGCTTTACCAAATAGGCCCTAAGAGGTTTGAGGAGAAGCACAAGCCAGGTATATGCTCCTAAACAAATAACTTTGTCACTTCAATTATGCTGCTTCTTCATTTTATTTTATTTTTTAAAATAATAATCTCGTTTTGCCCATGTAAGAAAATGGTGCTACTATTTCACACATTGACGTTATAAAGCTTGTTTGCAGAATGATTATCTGAAAAGAATAACTATAAAGATGCTGGCAAGGGAGACAAAATCACAACATCCTTCTATACATTGCAACTTTGGTGGTAACACTGGAAATCCCATCGAAGACTCACCCAGGCAGCATTAAACTTGTTTCAGCTCATTGAGTTGAAGCTAGAGGTGATGGGGGCGGGATGCGACAATGGCGGAGCTAGTAGCAACGAGAATTATAGAAACTCCATCGCGATGGTTCATGGACTAATATGTGAATGAGTTGATACATTTTTAAGGTGTAATTGTACTGTAATTTATCCGGATGTAATTGGTTGTGTACTTTGATGTAGTATATTGTAAATGATGAGCTATATGTTATTGAATAAATACATTTTATGGATATGAATTTTTCTAAGTTATGTTTACATTCTAGTTAGGAAAATACATTATTCATCTTCTAGAATTGTATTGTATAGTCATTCATCCCGAGTATAACATACACAATATTCTAATTATGGTCAAAATTGGCCGAAGAAGGTCAACTGCAATTTGGTTATCTACATTTTACAAAATTTTATAGTTAGCTATTCACTTTATAAATGATATAGCCCGATTTCTAGATTAGTTAAAATCTATACCTATGGTATATTAACGTAGGCGAAATCGAATTTGGGCGCAACACGTGTACAAAAACTTGGTTTTCCTTGATCTTGAGGATGCCATCTCAACAAATGCCATGTCCTTTCAATTTCTTGTATTCACTTAATCATACTTGGTTCTAAGAATGGGTATGTGAATAGGTATATTATAATTATTGATCTTTATTAACACAATATTACTCGGTATTTGCATTAGTGACAAATACATTGAAATAAGTTAAAGGTACATTATAAGGACATTACTTTAAGAGACTAAACATTTACCTTATTAAATGGACAGTTTACTTGGGGATAATAAACGGTAATTTAATTATCACATTAAAAAGCACACAATATCTAACTCTATTTATACTATCACACATATTAGGTACTTTATAATTATGTACTAATGATATTGAAGAATACTTATAGGTAATAAGCATGCAAGTAGAAGCATAAAAGATTCAGGAGTTGAAAAGTCTCACAACACATGATAAGAAATTATGTGTTGAGAGACACATTAGTGAAAATCACAATAACACTACCAATTGTCCAACCAACGCCTCTTCTCCGTCACAATTCTCCGGCACAATTCCGTTCGCTTTTTGTTCCCAGATTGGCATAAAGATAAGTTTTTTAGTAAAAGACACTTTCTTCCCTCTCATCATTCTCTTTTTTAGTTTTTTCTTTAAAATTTGTTCAATTTAATTTTTCATTTGATTTGGTTTTTATTTTGGGTCAAGTTATAGTTTCACTTAAAATATAATTTCATTCTGATATTTTTTTTCGCTATGGATTTTCTTTAGAATGAGATTTAATTTTGTGTTTTTTTTTTTACCTTTGTTTATATTTTTTATTTTTTGTTTTCACATGTTATTATATATATATTTTTCATATTTGTTTTGATTTTTTTCTTGATTTTGTCAATTTATTTGTTTGTGTATCCTTCTTTTTTCATTATTTTATCAAATATAAATTTCGTAATTCTAATTAAAGCAGTTCTTATGTTTTTTTGTTTTGATGTTGATGTTGACGTTGATTTTATTTTCTTTATTGATTTTTCATATTTGATTTGATTTCATTTGATGCTTTTGTCGATTTGATTACATTTGTGTCCATTTATTTAAATTTAACTAAGGCCTTATTTTTTATTATTTATTTTTTATTTAATTTAGTTTTTGGTTTTTTATTGATATTTGATTTAAATAGGATTTTCTTATAAAACTTTCATATTTATTTTTGTTTTAATCGTTGCTTTTGTCTACTTTTATTTTAATTATGATCGTGACTATGAATGTTAATTTTTATTTTTATTTATTTCATTTGGCATTGATTTAAATTAAAGTAGTGTTTTTGTCTTTTTTTATTTGTTGCTTTTTGTTTATTTTGTTTATGTTTGTGAATGATTATCTTTTGTTAATTTTTTATTTTGATAATATTTATTTTTTATATATCTTACTTTTATATTTTTTTTGAATTATTTTTGTTAGATAAATATGATACTAATTAGATTTCATCTAATTATATTTTGCATTTCTTAAAAAAAAAGTTTGATAAAAAAAATTCTTAAAAAAAATTGAAATTTATTTGTTTTATTTATTTATTGAATATTTATATTTGATTTGTTTTTTTTTTTTTGTCAATTTTGATTAATTTGTGTCATTTCTTTTTTTAAAAATAAATTAATTAAGGCTTGATTTTGTATATCTATTTAGTTTTTTTATTTACTTTAGTTTTGTTTTACTTATTTATTTTTGTTTTGATTTTGATATTTAAATTTTCATATTTATTAAGGTTTTATTATTAAATTTGTCTATTTTTTATTTAATTATGATTATGAATCTTTTTCCATTTGAAATTGATTTAAATTTTAGTAGTGTTTTCATCTTTTCTTTATTTATTGCCTTTTTGTTTAGTTTTGATTATGTTTGTGACTGATTATTTTATGTTATTTTTTATTTGATAAGATTTAATTTTATATATATATATATATATATATATATATATATATTACTATTTTCTTTGATTTTTTTTTTGTGTTAGATAAAAGTTCAATCAACTATCTACGCAAAAGTAAAACGACTACTTTTTTTGTGTAATATTATTTGTTATCCTATTATTTAAAATATCTTTTTGGGAAAATGGAAGTATATATTATTGCAATAAATTTTCATGGAAGTTCAAGTATCTATAAAAGTCCATTTCTATTGAAAATTATGTTTCAAGTAATAGTGTTATAATTTAATTCTGATTTATAAAAAAGCCGATGAAAGTTCACGAATATGAAAATATATGAGCATTGATAAAATTAAATTGTTCAACAAATATATATGTCGGCTAGGTAGAAGACTTAATAAGACATCTTATTTTAATATCATTATTAGCTAATCTTATCAATTTTTATATCTTTTCATATTTTGTTTATTCCTACTCCTAATGAATCATTAAATGTTTTTAACTTTTCATATTTTTACTGTTAAAAAACTTTTCAAATTTCTAATCATTAAAATATATCTATTTATTACTTTTACCTTCATTCACTCTTTATAACAACATAGTTTTCTTACTTTATAACTATAAACAATAAATGTACATTAGTAATTGATAAATTACTTTGTTTTTTATTCAATTCTATCATATTTTTTTATTAAACAAAATGTTTTTGTTTGAAAGTGAATAGCATTTAAAAAGGCCAATAAAGTGAAGAGTGAGATCATCCTAATTATCTAGAATTTTTCGTTTGACAGTGTTGGCACTCGAAAAGGTGCTGAAGTTAATTCTTACAATAAAAAGGTTGAATAAATGTAAGACAATGAATATAACTTGGAAATCTGAAAGTTTTTACTTTGAACGATGAAAAGATGCTCCTTAAAAAGCTATTTGTTTGGTTTACCAAAGTGTAGGAAAACTTTTTAAGCTGCCCTATTGTAAGTAAAAAGTTCCAACTGCTGTAAAAGAAAAAAAAGAAAAAAAAAATTTGTTTTTGTGAAGGTCCAAGTAAGAATAATTTGAACATTGAATGTTGAATAATAAAATACTGTATTAACATCTCAGAAACATAACATATGCATTGATTTGAAGCAAATATACTCACCTCACTGAAATGTTTTTTAAAATTTATTTTGTTGTGGGAACTATTAAAAAAATATTACTATATCTCTACAAACACTTAGAACAAGTTATTTGCAATTTAAATATAGTCCTCAGAAAACCAATAAAAAAAAAAAAAAAAACTCCAAGGCAAAAAAAGTTATCTAATCCTCTTTGGTGAAACTGAATAGTCGGATAGATTGTAGACATGACCATTGGCATTTATTCACTATTAAGTTAACTATGACACATGTGGTCTCACACACTTATAGCTTAATATGTCTTCATGAAATGTGTTAGTGTCAGCATGCCTATGACTACAACCACAAAAACACATAAACCAAGAACCTCCATTATCATTATCATTATCTTTATCTCAATATAATTCTACATACATTAAAAGGTCAGTACATTAGTATTACAATATCAAATAAATAAAAACAACATAATTATATTATAAAACCTATACTGATTAAATTAAATGTACAAAAAAAATCATTGTATAATCATTCAAAAGCACCAATTATAGCAGCATTAAGATAAACCATACGTTTTCTAGAAAATTAAAACTCTAAAAAAGTACTAATAGTTAGAAATCTACAAAGCCAAATCCAACGTTACTAAATTATATGAACTCCACAACTATTTTCAATTACAAGTTTTTCTGTAGTTTTATTTAATTAATTTTTTTTTAATTATTAATTTACTTCAAGGCAATACTTAATTATTCCTTTTGTCATTACATACTTAAAAAGATAATTATTCAACATGTTTTAATAAATTTATAAAGTTTGATTATAAATATCATATTGATTGTATCAATTAAGTTCTTATAGTCATCCTCATATTTATAAATTAGTAATTGGTTACTGAAAGATTATGATTTTATAGTATCTATCTTTCTAATTAATTATTTACAAAAAAAATACCTTTCATATACTCCCTTCGTCCCATAACGATCTTCGCGTTTGACTATTCAAACATTTTAAGGATATGAATACTCGCTTCACTAGCCATGTTTTGTTTATAAACTTTTAAGCCTAAATTGTGGAAATGTGAAGAACTTTTTGGGACAATAAGAAACGGCAAATGAGAATATTATTTTGAGACAGAGGGAGTATATAAATTACTAAATGACCCATACGGTACTAGAGACCCCGTGCGAAGCACGGGTGTTATGCTAGTGATTTCTTCAAAGTATCCACCCTGTAAATAATTTACTTCAAGATATTGAAAATAATCAAAGAGTCCTCATCTATTTATACTTGTTAAAATTAACGTTAGGACCAATATTAACCTAAATCCATTGGGAGGGGGCATTTTAGACCAAACAAAAGACATAAAAGAAGCGGACAAACCAATGGTCTTCTGGCCCAGTGGTATCGGGTGGGTGAGTAAGGGCTTCCTTTGAAGGGGAGGTCCTGGGTTCGATTCTCTCTTGGGAGAATTTGTGGAGAACCCATAGTTCTTTAACCCCATAGGGGTTGGCTGTGTGCAGCTATATGTGATCATTCAGATGGCACAAAGATGTCTAAGGCAAACAAACTATCAGATGGCGCGGGGACGTCTATGAAAGATTACAACATCAACTTGTAGAAGCAAAGTATCATTCGCTGTAATAGGTTCGACAATGGTGAAACTCTATAGGAACTTGTAATAGAATGGCTATAGATCGGCAGAGCTTTAGATAAGACTGTAATTAGAGCCGTCAATTTGGGATCGTCCCGCCATATAAATGGGACGGGATGGAATAGTATATTCTAATCCCGTATAAAAGCGAGCCTGTTTGGGACGCGGGACAAAGCGGGACGGGATGAGACGTCCCGCATTTTATTGATTTTAATTTTAATGTTAATTTTTTTAACCTCAAAGAAATTTTAGCACTTAATTTTTAGTTTTTTCTTTGAACTATCCATTGTTTTTTTGTATTGATTAATCTATTTTATGAAATAAGAAGTTTTGATCTTGTTGGATTGTAAAAGATTAATATTATGTTTTAAATTTAATGTTTTGGCATCATTTTAGTTAGATTTTAGTTTAATAATATTAGCGTCGTCTTGTCCCGCATTTGTCCCGAGGTAGGATGAGACGGGAATAGGATTTTCCGTCCCGCGAAGAATTTGGGATGTCCTGTCCCGTCCCGTAATATTGTGGGATTTCATAGTTTCGTCCCGTCCTGTCCCGTTTTCCCGAATTGACAGCTCTAAAAAAAAAAAAAAAAAAAAAAAAGGCCAGACCAAAGGCTAAACGAATTTCCAAGCCCGCGATTTGGGCCAACTTTCGATACAATCCATTGGCCCAATCCGCCCCATTTGGGTTGAGGGGGTCACGTTGCGAGCTCAATTCTTCAGGGGAAAAAAAAAAAAAACCTTTCTCGTTAAATAACGGCTAGTTTTTATTCTAGGGCTTCATCTACCATATCCCCAATTCAATTCCCAATCGTTTACCATGGCAAACGCGACGCCGGCGATGGCGCCAAGAGGTTCCTCAAGATGCTCCCCAAAAGTGATCGGCTTTCGTCGGGTTATCAGGTCAGAGTTCTCTCTAGGGTTTCCTACTCCATTAACGATCCTTCTTTTCTCTATTTCCTAAGGTTAGGTTTAAGTGAAATCCCCCATCCCGCGGAAGAAATGGGCTTTACTAAACTAACATTGAGCACCAATATCGTCCATGGACTTTGGGGTTGTTTGTGTTCAGTGGGCCAGTGTGGGCCTGCGGGCTCGGGGGCATGCCGGTGGAATTATGTAGAGGCTGTTCTTTCAAGTTCAAGTTGTTCTCTCTTTATTCCAGATTATGGCTTATGAAAATAGTGGTGCTACTCACACCTTCATATTTTTAACCTACTTTACTAAATTCACCACAAACTTTTAATAGTTCATACAAATTACCAACTGCTAATCATTTTACTGCTCTAATGCACGTTCTTATGCATTTGTAGACAACGGGCACATGTGTGTGTCCCTGTAAACAAGCTGTTTGAAAAAGGATATATATATGTATGGCCTCTCTGCCACTTTTAAATCCCCATACAGTGACATAAGCTGATGTGATCTATCATAATGCTAGTACAACTCAGAATCCTTACTTGAAAATTTAATAGAGCAATAATCAAACCAGAAGATAATAATTCTCATTTAGTCCTAACTCTTAAGGAATGGTTGACTGGGAGTTATTCAAACGTCTCTCTGCATCATATATACTCCATCTGTTCCAAAATGATAGTCCTATTTCCCCTTTTTGTTTGTCCTAGAAAGTTAGTCCCATTTCCAAAATTAAGGCTTCAAAATCATTGAATTCCCAAAACTTACAATTTAACCTTAAATGTTTGAAAAGTCAAATGGGACTATCAATTTAGAACGGAGGGTGTATGTTTTTCATTTGTATGGGTGTGAATAAGTAGAATAATACTAGGGGCACAAAAAAGTCACAAAAACTTGCTCACAAAATCCTAGGTGTAATGATGTTATCTGTGTTTTTTATTTGGGTGTGGCGGGTCCATTATCAATGCAACCAATAAAATATCGCCACCTCATTTTGTGATCTTATTTTGTGCCCCTAGCCTAGGCTAGCATTGCTCGAATAAGTAACTTCATGGTGAGCTATAATTGTCTTCTTCTTTATGCTTGATTGTTAGACAAATTAGGAACACAGGTTGAAATTTAGTTTTGATGTTAGGGGCCATTTAATAATTCTTCCTGCTCAAGCTGATGATCATGTTGTTTTTGGTGTGGTGGGAGTCAAAGTGGGTGTTAGATCCATGGTCAAATTTAAAGTTTTGGGTGAAACTATTGGTAGGTATGGGCGTATGGCTTTAGGAAGTGATCTTGTTTGAGTTCTTACATGTGGACGAGAGACAACAATATGTTCTTTTCTACATGTGGTGCAACATAAAAATGACCATCATGATCTTTGAAAATGAATGAGCCTCATATTCGCAAATTTATTTTAGTAATTTTGGAAGTTTTTCGTTTAGTAATTGGTATCTGACCACATATTAGTAAAGTACATCTAGTTATCCAGAATAACCATGCACTTCTTAACTAAAGAACTTTTTTTTCCACTTCAATTCAAGGTACTGGATGATATGATTTCTATTTTCACAGAAGGGCAGAGGACGTGGATTGGGTAGGAACGTTTTATTTGCTAAGCCGCAAACGTGTTGGGGCTTCCATTTTCAAAGGCAATTGATAAGTAGCCAGATGAACCGCTACAGGCTTCTCTTAAATCGAAAGACTCTTTGAGGAAACATATCTTCTAGTGTTACTCAAATTCTTACCGAGTCCTTTCTAAAGGTGCATTTTTACTTTATCACTTTTATAGTTTGATTGTTCTGTTCATTTTACTATCTGACTTTGGGTGACAATCAGCAGTCACTGCCCTCGCTTTCCCTTGCATTTAATACTTGGAAAACTAGAATGTGCCTATGTGTGTCTACTTTCCAAAGTGGGAAATGCTAGGCTTCACCTGCTTAAGAAAAATACCATGAGGCAGTTATCATATTATAACAAGAAAATTTTATATCCCATTGTTGGTGTTGAAGATCATTGTAAAAGACTAGTTTAATGAAAACCACAGTCTAGCCCAAGTAGATTGGTTTTACTCGATCATAAATCAGGGGTGGACCTAGGTAGAAGGATTTGGGGGCCGCAGCCCCAGTTTGAAAAAAAAAATCTTTTACAAGTGCAAATTTTTGTAAAGGTTAGGGGTGTTAGTGCAATTTAGTAAACTTTGCCCCCCTAGATGCAAAATAAAAAATACTCCCTCTGTCCCTAAATGAGTGTCCATATTCAAGAAATCTTTGTCCCAAAATGAGTGTCTTTTTTGAGTATAACTTTGTCCCTAAATGTTTTTTTTCGATTTTTTTTTCACCGGTCTCTTTATACGTGCAAAACTAAATGTTTGGAAATGAGATTACAAGATTATATATGAATCTTTGCCACCAAAATGTACAAAAAGTTGACATTTTCAGATGTCCCTTAAAATGAAATTTGGACACTCATTTAGGGACCGAGGTAGTACACTAAATTTTTTCCCCCTTATACAATTTTTGCCCCCATTTACAAAAAATCCTAGGTCCGCCACCGTCTTAAATATAAAGTTAATAAACTAACAAACACTTTTGAAATACTTGACTCTATTCATGTTGTATAGAAATTCTAAACAAAATTGATTCAAAACAATCACGATCGCTTTGCCAAACTCAAATCAATCACACAAGCAAGACAATGTAGTAAAGAGCGTGAGAGAGATTTTTGATAATGTTTATAGGCTATAATCTCAAAGTCCTCCTAGGTCCACTGTCATCCTTCAACTTGAAGGACTTGGCAGTAGGGGTGAGCAAAAAAACCGAAAAAAACCGATAACACCAATAACACCGATAAAACCGGACCGAAAAACCGGTCCAATTAGTTATTGGTTTGGACCGGCTCCTGAAAAGTGAAAAACCGAAAATAGCGGTTTGGTTTCGGATGGTTGGTTTTACACCGATAGTAGAAACCGAACCGAACCGATAATATTGAAACGACGTCGTTCTACTATTAATATATATACGCGATTTTGATTTTTCACCCCCCACTCTCGTCACTTTCAATCCCGTCCACAACGGCACAAGCACAACCCTAACCCTAGATCTATCTCGTCTGCGCGCCGAGCCGCCGACAGCCCGACACCCATCTTCACCGATTTCGCTCCGACGTCGCCTCGTCGGCGAACCTTCCGGTAAGTAAATGTCTCCCTCTTTCTTAGTTTCTTTTTATCAAGGTTTTAACTCTTTGATAGCAAAGTGAATCGCCTGTCCAGTAACCAAAATCAAGAAACATACACAAATACGAAGTACAAATTAGCTGAAATTGCAGTGTGTTGTGTGTGTGTGTGTGTGTGTGTGTGTGTGAGGGAGAGCCGGAGAACTTTGGGCTTCTTTGTAGCCGTTTGATCAAATACGGTAAATTGGATGAAGCTGAATTTATTGTGAGGGAAATGAGAAAGAGGGGTTTACCAATCGATAGGAGATTGAAGGATTTTTATGATTTACGTTGTGAACTGTCTGATTAAAGTACTGTGTACATGCTGCTGGCGATTTATTTTTTTACAAATATTGGGATTTTTATGATGCAAGCCAGAATCAGCAGTAATGAATTTTTATTTTCCAGTAATGTTATTGTACTTTTAGTTTAATTGTTTTGGCTTATATGTTTCTGTAGATGGAACCCATTGATGTTGAAATTGAGGATGCAAGCCAGAATCAGGAGATACCAGTTGAAGGACAAATCTGTAATGAGGGAGGAAAGGAAAGCAATGAAGAAAAAGATGGGAATGAGGAAGCTGCTACTGATAAGGGGAAGGGGCAAAGGGCTAAGAGATCAATGGTATGGCAACATTTTACTTATGTACAAGGTGCAACAAGCGCAAAATGTCCTTACTGCCATTTAGTTTTACAATGTCATTCTACTAGAGATGGCACCTCTAATTTGAAGAGTCATTTAGAACACTATTGTCAAAAGTCTCCTGTTTTGATAAGGAAGAAGGGAGATAAAAAACAATCAACAATAGGTTTTAAGCCCGTTGGGAAGGGGGAAGGTAGTTCTCTTACTACTCACTCTTTTAATCAAGAGAAGTGCAAAAGGGCACTCTCTAGAATGTGCATCAAAGACAATAGGCCTTTCAGTATTGTCGATGATGAAGGGTTTAGGGAATATACTTGGCAATTAAATCCAATGTTTACAATCCCATCTCGGTGGACTGTAGCTAGAGATTGTTTGAGGATTTACAAGGAGGAGGCTGCAATTTTAAAGAAGCTTTTAAAAAATCAAACTGTTTCTCTTACAACTGATACTTGGTCATCTGTTCAAAATATCAATTATATGTGTCTTACAGTGCATTGGGTTGATGATGATTGGGTTTTGATGAAAAGAATTTTGAACTTTTGTCCAATAGCTAATCATAGAGGTGAAACAATTGGAAAGTTGGTTTATGCATGCTTACAAAAATGGGGTATTGATCAGGTTTTTACTGTGACTGTCGATAACGCTTCATCAAATGATGGGGCTATTCGATATTTGAAAACTAGGCTTAGAGGTCCTAATGCCATACTCGATTGTAAGTACATGCATTTAAGATGTTGTGCACATATTATAAATCTTGTTGTGAGAGACGGGTTAGAGGAGCAAAATGTGTCCATCTCAAGAATAAGAAATGCTGTGAGGTATGTTAGGTCATCACCGGCTAGAGGTGCAAGGTTTAGGGAATGCGTTGATAAAGCTAAAGTTGATTGTAAGAAGAAACCTTGTCTTGATGTTGAAACTAGATGGAATTCTACCTACCTTATGTTAGAAACGGCTGTGAGGTACTCTAAAGCTTTTGATAGGATGAAACTGGTAGATGATCATTTCTTGGGATACTTTGATATTGATGATGAAGAGGAAGAGAGTGGTACAAGAAAGAGAAAGAGAAAAGAAAAAGTTTGGGGCTCTCCAAATCAAGAGGATTGGAATAATGCAAATCATTTCATTGAGTATTTGAGTGTCTTTTACAACGTAACCAACTTGATATCGGGGTCTAAGTTTGTCACTTCTAACTTGTTTTTTGGTGAACTTGTAACAATGCATGCAACCATATCACAAATGTGCTTGGATATGGACGAGGCAAAGAAAAAAATGGCACTTTCGATGAAAGAAAAATATGACAAATATTGGGAAAACATGGATAATATGAACTTCTTGTTGCATGTGGCCGTTGTTTTAGACCCCCGCAATAAAATGTGCTATCTTGGGTGGTGTTTGGGTCAAATTTATGGAGCTAATTCATCAAGGACAAAAGAAATGTGTGATAAAGTAATTAGAACATTGAATGACTTGTTTGATCATTACAAAAGAAGAGATGAGGATTTGAAGGGTGGCAACAAGGAAGCTTCTTCATCTAATACAAATTCTGTTGGAGGTTCAACTTTTGTGGGAATTGGTGCTAGAGCTAATTTAGAATCAAGCTTCTTAAAATATTTGGAGGAGCAAGGAGGTATGACCTATAAGTCGGAAGTTGAAATATATTTATCCGATGGAATGGAAAAGAGGGATGATAAATTTGATATTTTGAATTGGTGGAAAGTTAATTCTACAAAGTTTCCTATCCTATCTCAAGTGGCTAGACATGTTTTGGGGATGCCTATCTCCACCGTTGCTTCGGAGTCCGCATTTAGCACCGGTGGTAGGGTGATTGATCCATTTAGGAGCTCTCTTACTCCTCAAACCGCCGAAGCTTTAATTTGCACGCAAGATTGGATTCGCTCTACACCCGCCGATCTTGAGCTTCCGGATGTGTATGCTAAGGCTATAGAGGAATTGCAAGAGAAGCTAGAGAAACTCGAAACTGGTAAAATATATTTGATATATTTGGTATTTTTTTTATTGAGTTTGCTTTACTATTGACATATTTTATCATTTGTAATTTTAGATGAATTTGGAGGTGGACCAAAGTTCTTCGAGCCGTCCGTGGTTGATGATTGATTGAAAATTGGTATGGTTACTTTTAGATTTATTTTTAATGTTTTCTTTCTTTCAATTTTTTTGATGTTCTGAAGGTTTTTTTTTTTTTTTTTTTAGAGCAGTTTGGGAGCAGTTTGGGAGCAGTTTGGGGGCAGTCTTTAGAGCAGTAACAGAGGTATGTTCTGCTTTAGTGTATTATTCTGATTTTTTTTTTTTTTGATGGTTAGTAGTTGCTGTTACTGTTGCTAACAGCAGCTTTTTTAATATAGCATTAGTGAATGAGGACACTTTTTTTTCTTTCCATGAGATGATTACATTATAAGGCAAGGCTGACCAAAAAAGCTTGGGCCTGCTCAATTAAATTATCAACAGGGCAATGGGAATAATTTTTATGAGTATGTTCTGCTGTTAGATCTGAGGTTTTCTGATGTAATTAAGGCTAGACTATTATATGTCGTGTTGGGTCAAATTGCTCATGCATTTGTTCACAGCAGGGCAGTCATCTGTTGGTTGGGTGTTGCGTACCTTACTACCTTAACATATCATCTTAACTTAGAGCTCCATAAAAGTTAGTATGATCAAGTGATTGCGCCTTGTATGCAGTAAATAGCTGTATAACTCGACCAGTTAGTTGCGGTCGTGTGGCAAAACTGTCCACTCCTATTATTCTGCTTTACACTACGGAGTATAATAAGCTACCTTTTGATTTTCATACTTCTTTTTTTTTTTCCCAGACTTTTGCTGATATACTTTCCTGGTACAAGGGTTATTTCAGCCAGTGTCATGTCAAAGAAGTCAGAATGTTCTTAAAATGAATTATTCTAACTCAAATAGGATGAACAAGGATGACAAAATGCACCAGGCCATGTGAATTGGTAACTTATAGAGTAGTACCATTAATTTGGGAGTGAGTGTTGTGGGTACTACCTCCGTCTCAAAATGATTATATATATATACTACCTCCGTTCCAGAATAAGAGTACTAATTTTTTTATAATAACGAAAAAAGTAGGAAGATCATTTTGGGACGGATGGAGTATTTAGACCAACAAAGCTTATCACTTGGTCCCTTGCTCTTGACTAAAGGCCTAAAGCATTTGTTTTTTTTCAATTATGCAGGAATGAAGACTTTTTGAAGTGTTGAAGAGGTCACTTTTGAAGTGTTGAGGAAGAGGAGGATTTTATGTTTGTAATTCTCCTTATGTTTAACAACTTATTTAACTTTTAAATATTATGATGATCATTTCAAACATTATACTTTTAAGCTTTATATGTAATCTTACATATGGATGGATGAATGTTATTTTTATGTTGGTTGTGTTTTTTTTTTTTTTTTTTTTGTGTGTTGCAGTTGCTTAAAAAAACCTTAATGTCTAAATCTCTCAACTCTCAACTATATGTGCCCAAGTTGGGCAGCCCAACAAACCCCATTAAGGCCATTAAGGCCCATTAAGACTTTCAAGTTTGGACTTCACCAGAACAAAGCCCATTAAGCCCATCAAGGCCCAAACAGTCCATTAAGAAACCGATCCAAACCGAAACCAAACCGAAACCGGATACACCGAACCATTAAGAAACCGAAGCCTATTGGTTTCGATTTACATAAAACCGATAGCTATTGGTTTGGTGTCGGTTTTATCCTAAAACCGATCCAAACCGATCCGTGCTCACCCCTACTTGGCAGAGCAATAGTTGAAACTTTGTGTTCTTCATTGTACATGCGCACTACTGCTTGACAAAATCTCTTTTAGTGCATAAATTTATTGGTATGTAAAATATTATAGCCTTTCCTCCTTTTGTAGCCTTCAAAGTCTTTACAAGGCAGTCATATTGTCAATTATATTAGTCAACGGATTAACTCCTTTCATTTTCTGTGATATCTTTGAAGGATTTGGTAGCTAGGATATACGATCTTAAACCTCGAAATGTAACCTCTGATGGTCACACCAGAGTTCACACTAACAGATTTTTAAGCGAAAAATATAAAAACAGAAATATAACTTTTGGGAACAAGTTTTACCAATTGTCTGCATCTTCTGCTGTAGACGAGACTAAATAGGCTAGTAACTTTCACTATAAAATATGTTTGAAGCAACAAGGCTAAAGAGCCAAATGTTTGAAGTGAGATTTCTTGATATGTTGACACGTGTTGAAATCTTCTTGACTTGATTGTCCTTGTAGTCCTTTATGAATGTTTGAAGTGGAAGCCTCTAACTATTTGTAGTTGTCCCTTTTGTATAGGTCTACCTATCACCAATAACATTCTTTCTAGATTGAGTAACTTCCAAGTAAGATCTTGATCACGTGAGTTGCACTTGGTGTCAAAATAATGTTGAAAGAATAGCCAGGAATCAGAACTTCATAATTTGGGGCGGAAGCTTGAAGGGTGGCTTTTATGGGGGTAGCTCCAAGGCGAGCGGATAGACGAAGCTTGAAATCTTCGAATCTTCAGTATTGTTCATCCTCAGCCTAATGACCTAATCTATAAAGATGGACTGACCTAATCTATAAAGATGGACTAAGCTAAAATTGAAGTACTAGTACATTACATTAGGCCCTAAAGTCCAGAAAAGGTACTAAGGTGATGGTATCAATCGAATCAAATCTATAAGAAGAGAAGAGTCTAAATAATCATACTCAACAGCTCGTTATTTTCGTCCCGGCCGGAATCCGCAATTCGGCCGTTTTAGGCCGATTTAGTCTGGTTACCAGTATGAGCCGGTTTAGGACGGGATTTTAACCTAGATGGAAACTCCGCCATTCCGTACCGGTTTTCGACAAGAACTGTCGCGCCCCAGACCCGTGGTCCTACTTGGCCCCACGCCCGGGACACGATTGGAAGACGTTATAAAACACCTTTAGAAATTTTTTCGAAATATACTTTCATAAAGTTTAACAAATCCACACTTGAAGTTCAAAGACTTCCACCGACTTTCAAACAAACTTTCACAAACGAAACTATTTAGCCCGAAGGCTTACAAACCTTTATACAAATGTACTCACACCAACATTATCCAAAATATAGGTGTTACAAGACGATGAAGTCAAGGAAACTCTACCCAAAAGGTTATACATTTATGTAATGTAACCTTGACAAAACAAAACCCAACTCTTACCACTTTCAACGTCCTCCCGTGCCAAAGTGTCCTATCCCCTGGACTTGCTTTTATCTAAAACAGTAAACAAATAAGGGGTGAGAATGAATCTCAGTAAGCTACTAAAATGCAACTACATTACATGCTGATATGATAATCATAAAAAAACAATATCAACAAATAATCATATAGCATATAGCACATAACATGAGAGGCTCCCTATCGCCAACCGTCCCATACCGGTTGGAAATAACGACCAACTCATCATACAACACATAGTGTAGGAGTAAACACTCCTACGAGAATACCAAGCCAAGGTTTACCGAAGTAACATAACCATTTGAGAAAACCAGTTGAGAAAACCATCTGAGCAGCATAAATAGCTGAAGCCGGGATCCCGAAAACTAAACCATTATCAATTGAACCAAAGTAACAACGGGGCAGCATCAATAGCTGAAGCAGGTTCCGGAACCATATAACACCACAACAACAATAGCGGGAGAAAATGACACAAAGTCATACCCCTAAATGCTCACGCGAGGGAGCGAGTTCATCCCATCCAAGGCCAATCTGAGCCTTAATGCTTTCCACCTCCACTCGATAACACCCAAACCTGGGGAAATAGGTCCAGTGGAAAAGCCTTATAGTGAACTTGGCTAGTGTGCCACTATAATTCTTTCCACATCCACTCGATAACACACAAAACCAGCTGGACTTTCAACAAAGAGCACAGTAATAAATACTTGCTAAAACAACAACAACCGAGGCAATGATTCTACACAAGAAACCAAGCCAAACACATCAAAAGATGCAACCACGTTACTCATAAAAGAGTTCACAACATTGACATTAGGCCACAACACAATCCTTTATTAATGACATTAAGTCAAACAACAATCTTGCACACACTTGAACACGATCCTCAACAACCAAGTATGTCGAATCCATTTCTCACACAAGGGATTCCAAAGTAAGAAATCCTACGAAAGCATCATAATTATGTACCACACTCAAAATGAACCTAAACGGTTACATTATTCCAAACTCGATCACAAAGGACCAACTCTACAACAACGGACCATTAATACTCTTTTTGTTATTAAACACCTACTGGATTTTCGTAATATAATATTTAGAACCCAACTGAATAAACCACCTCATCAATTAGTACACAAGAAGAGCTTCGAAACGATAGTTTACACAACTAAATCGGAGTCCGTATGAAGAAGTTATGGCCTCCGGAAGGTTGAACCATTTTCTGGGAAAAGTGTGCGATCGCCCAAAAATAGTGTGAGGCCGCCCAAAACACTCAATTAAGGCCAAATTGCTCCAGAAAGAGTGTGCGATCGCCCACAAAAAGTGTGCAACCGCCCAAACCTCCCAATGTACCAAAATTGCACTCCTTTCGTTTCACCGTCTCACAAGTATAAGTATAATTTTTCTAATATACTAATATACTCATTTAGGATACTTTCATTCATTTCCCCGTCCCACGAATAATAGTATAATTTTTATAATATACTTATTTAACATTTAACTTAAGTTAATAATTTATCGTCCCACGAGTAGGAGTATACTTTCAAACACTTATACTAACATTATCAAGTATATAAACATATCCATATACATCCTAACATACAAACCAAGTCACTTACCCAGTATAATTATACTCCCTTTATCCCAAATAAACAAGTATCACAATTAAATTCTTTTCACAATAATTTCACCATATAACACACATATAGCAAATATATGACCATTTTACTATTTAAGGGGAATTAGTAACTTACCTATTCCGGGGAAAGTATAAATGAAATATTTTCTGATCGGGTAGAAATGACCACCTACTCGAGCTCGACGATCGTGTGTTTAATTATTGAAATTATAGCTCGATAGAGAATTTTTTTCGTTGAAGGAAACCCTCGTACGTTCGTCTCTTTCTCCTCTGTTTTTGAAGACTGATAGATAAGTATGGCCAAGTGTTGCTCAAATAATAGTAGACTTTTTATATGCACAGAGAGAAAGGGAGAGTCGGTTAGTAGCTTTAGTCAAGCTTCCACGTAACCTAGCTAGTCACCCAATTTGGACAAATTTTTGTAGGCTAAAATAATCAATAACCTACTTTATACTATAAACAAGTATTACCATTAAGTTTTCACCAACTCATGCATCCCATGCCATGGTCTACTTAGAAAGAACCATCAGGTGAGGTGGCAATCGCATATTGTTTTATTAAACCAAAAGTCAAACTACTCAAACCAATTCAAATTTTCTATTGGCTGAAAATCAGGCCACTTTGACTGATCACCTGAAATATTCAACTCATCCAAATTACACAATCAGGATGGCCTTTAAAAGCTCTATGTGTCTAGTTCGTCACGCAATTTTCGGTTCGTCAATCCGAATTTTCTACACAAAGTTATGCCCGTTTTAATGCAGACTAGTCGAGCTGTGAACAATTCCGAGTTTGACTATATTTCTATAATTTTCTGTGCTATTTTGCTTATTTAAAAGGTATATATAAAACACAAGGAATAATATACCAAAATCATAGACACGTCAAATAGTAGCAAATAGAAATGTTACCTAAATGACATGCAAGAATGATGCAACACATAAAATTCACACATAAGTTCAAATTAAAATCCCCAAAAATATAAAATAAATAGGGACGGGTTTTGGGGTCGTTACAATCACACCCCCTTAAAGAAAATTCGTCCCGAATTTTAGGGTAACTTACCAAACGAATCAAACAACCAAAGGTATTTCCATTCCATTTCCTCCCAAAGTTCCCATTTCCACTCAAGTATCTTTAGAGGTTGGAGTAGACTTGCGAGTCTTTGATGTTCAGCTCTAACCTGTTGATAAATCAAACACTTGATACGTAATCCTTCCCCATTTCATATTATTCCACTAGAAATGCTGCTTCAATTTCTGATACATCTTGGTACTCTCGGGATAAATAATATACTTGAACTCGTAATCCTCATCAAGAATTTGACGTTTAATTCCATCAATGTTACTCCTTCAAAACTAAAAAAAATATCTTCAACTTTTCTATTTTTGGTTTATCCACTATCTTTCTCAACACGAGGTCATTCTGTTGAGCATCTTTTATCCGTTGAATTAAGGTTAGCAAATCCCGAATATTCGCAATTATCACCCCATGTCTCAATTCATGTAGACACCAATCCCGTACATCCTCTAACATCTTCTACCCTAGGACCATCATCGAAACTATGTAAGATTTCTGACTAATAGTATCTACAACCATGTTTGCCTTGCCCAGATAATAAGAGATGGTGCAATCATAATCCTTCAAAAGCTCCATTCATCTACGCTGTCGATTTGGAAAAATCTCAAACATTGTTTCATAAAGCTAATGTTTCCACTTATGTAACGCAAAAACAATCGCAACAAGTTCCTTGTCATGGGTCGGATAGTTCTGTTCACAAGAAGTTGACTTTCTCGAAGCATCACTGTAAATAACCATCATTCCCATTAGGCAATGCAAGAATCAGTACAGTGGTCAATCTCTTCTTTAATTCCTCAAAACTGACTTGACATTTTTCATCCCACATATATGGTACATTCTTTTAAGTCCACTGAGTGAATGGTGTAGCAATCTTAAAAAACCCCTCAATAAATCTTCGATAATACTCCGCTAAACCCAAAAAATTTCGCAAATAGCTGCTTCCCTCGGAGCCCAGACAAAACCATTCGCAAATATTGTTCATGTTCCTCTCGAGATTTAGAATAAACAAGGATATTACCGATAAAGACAACCACAAAGGTATCAAGATAAGGTTTGAAAACCCGATTCATCAAATCCATGAAAACAACTGGAGCCATTCTGTAAGGTGCCTCAGATATAGGAGCTGTACCTGGAAGTAAGTCAATACAGAACTTGATTTCCCGGTCAGGAGGCATAGAGTACTCAGTAGAAAACACATCAGGAAATTCTTTGACAATAGGCATATCCTCTATTTCAGGCAACCCTTTAGTAGTATCAAGAATACTGGCCAATAATCCCACGCAACCACGATTCAATAACCTCCTAGCATTCACATAAGAAATAATACGAATCTCTCTACCCCAGGGAACGGTTTCAAAAGTAAATTTAGGAACATTAGGGATAGAAAATGTGACCACCTTTTTTAGCACAATCAACAGATGCATGTAATTTGCCCAAACAATCTATACCTAAGATAATATCAAAATCTTATAATGGTAAGATAACTAAATCAGCAGGTAAAACATGCTCACGTATATGCACATCACAAGGATGCAACACCTCATTGGTCACCAAACACTCCCCCATAGGAGTAGACACCTCTAACACCTAAGGTAGAGATTCGAAGACAAATGCAATCGAGAAGCAAAATGCACAGACACATAAGAATGCGATGAACCAGGGTCTATAAGTGTACGTGCTCTCAAACTAGACACAGAAATAATACCTCCTATCACATTAGAGGAATCTGAAGCCTGTTGTTGAGTAATGGCAAAGACATGACCCTGCACCTTAAGCTTTCTTGAAGAATCCCTCTTCCGGCCCAGAGAAGACCTAATTGCACTTCCCGATGCCTGTACTCTAAATCTAGGGCAATTCTTTCGAAAATGACCCAACTGTCCACAATTCAAACATTTGCCCTGCTTCTTCCAACATCTTTTTTCTGAATTCCCTTCTTTCTGAAAAAAATTACAGACTCCTCTGTTCTGACTCCCTGAAGTGTTACTTTGATTTCTATCACTTGACTGTCCTTGAGAAGACCCTTTGAATTGTGAAGATCCACCTTGATTTCCTCTATTATCATCACGTTGTTGTTGTTGTTGCCTACCTTGCCTCCCTACACTTAACAACTCCATTTTCTTCTTGTGTTCCTCAATATCATGATCCACTTGGTAGGCTCGATCAACTGCATCTTGAAAATCTTGCAACTTGTGGGATACTAGTTGAGTTCTAATCGCAGTTCTCAATCCCTTCACAAACCTCGTAGCCTTTCTCTCCTCAGTTGCCACTAAATGAGTACAATACCTGGACAACTCTGAAAATTTAGTTGAATACTGAGCCACTGACATAGAACCTTGCTCCAAGTTAAGAAACTCCATTTCCTTCCTGTCTTGATCTACCTGGGGAATGAAGTGTTCTTTAAACTTTCCCAGAAAATTCCCCAAGTATAGGGTACATGAGTCTCATCCCATTTAGTTTTCAAAGCCTTCCAATGCTCGGCAGCTCCATTCAGCTTATAAGTAGCAAACCTGACTTGATCTTCCTCAGAACATCTCATAGCATCAAATATCTTTTCCATTGATTCAATCCACCTTTCTGTCTTAGATACAGTAGGCTCTCCATCATATCCCATTGGTTTCATCTTCAGGAACTGTGCCAACCCATTTCTTGGTGGTGCCTGTTCCCTCTCTTGCCTCTGATCATTAATTGTTTCATTGCAGCCTCAAACATACATTGGAACATTATTCGCCTCTTCTCTTGCCTTATCTTGCCCTGATGGCCCATAATTATCTCCTTCTGTCCCAACCATTTTAAATGAATACCTGCATAGAACACTCAACGTTACTCACACTATACTCTACTACCCTCCTAGGTCATTTAGTCATTCTAGACCATCTACAACCTAGCTCTGATACCAACTGTCGCGCCCCAGACCCGTGGTCCTACTTGGCCCCACGCTCGGGACACGATTGGAAGACGTTATAAAACACCTTTAGAAAATTTTTCGAAATATACTTTCATAAAGTTTAACAAATCCACACTTGAAGTTCAAAGACTTCCACTGACTTTCAAACAAACTTTCACAAACGAAACTATTTAGCCCGAAGGCTTACAAACCTTTATACAAATGTACTCACACCAACATTATCCAAAATATAGGTGTTACAAGACGATGAAGTCAAGGAAACTCTACCCAAAAGGTTATACATTTATGTAATGTAACCTTGACAAAACAAAACCCAACTCTTACCACTTTCAACGTCCTCCCGTGCCAAAGTGTCCTATCCCCTGGACTTGCTTTTATCTAAAACAGTAAACAAATAAGGGGTGAGAATGAATCTCAGTAAGCTACTAAAATGCAACTACATTACATGCTGATATGATAATCATAAAAAAACAATATCAACAAATAATCATATAGCATATAACACATAACATGAGAGGCTCCCTATCGCCAACCGTCCCATACCGGTTGGAAATAACGACCAACTCATCATACAACACATAGTGTAGGAGTAAACACTCCTACGAGAATACCAAGCCAAGGTTTACCGAAGTAACATAACCATTTGAGAAAACCAGTTGAGAAAACCATCTGAGCAGCATAAATAGCTGAAGCCGGGATCCCGAAAACTAAACCATAATCAATTGAACCAAAGTAACAACGGGGCAGCATCAATAGCTGAAGCAGGTTCCGGAACCATATAACACCACAACAACAATAGCGGGAGAAAATGACACAAAGTCATACCCCTAAATGCTCACGCGAGGGAGCGAGTTCATCCCATCCAAGGCCAATCTGGACTGGGGAAATAGGTCCAGTGGAAAAGCCTTAATGCTTTCCATCTCCACTCGATAACACCCAAACCTGGGGAAATAGGTCCAGTGGAAAAGCCTTATAGTGAAGTTGGCTAGTGTGCCACTATAATTCTTTCCACCTCCACTCGATAACACACAAAACCAGCTGGACTTTCAACAAAGAGCACAGTAATAAATACTTGCTAAAACAACAACAACCGGGGCAATGATTCTACACAAGAAACCAAGCCAAACACATCAAAAGATGCAACCACGTTACTCATAAAAGAGTTCACAACATTGACATTAGGCCACAACACAATCCTTTATTAATGACATTAAGTCAAACAACAATCTTGCACACACTTGAACACGATCCTCAACAACCAAGTATGTCGAATCCATTTCTCACACAAGGGATTCCAAAGTAAGAAATCCTACGAAAGCATCATAAATATGTACCACACTCAAAATGAACCTAAACGGTTACATTATTCCAAACTCGATCACAAAGGACCAACTCTACAACAACGGACCATTAATACTCTTTTTGTTATTAAACACCTACTGGATTTTCGTAATATAATATTTAGAACCCAACTGAATAAACCACCTCATCATGTAGTACACAAGAAGAGCTTCGAAACGATAGTTTACACAACTAAATCGGAGTCCGTATGAAGAAGTTATGGCCTCCGGAAGGTTGAACCATTTTCTGGGAAAAGTGTGCGATCGCCCAAAAATAGTGTGAGGCCGCCCAAAACACTCAATTAAGGCCAAATTGCTCCAGAAAGAGTGTGCGATCGCCCACAAAAAGTGTGCAACCGCCCAAACCTCCCAATGTACCAAAATTGCATTCCTTTCGTTTCACCGTCTCACAAGTATAAGTATAATTTTTCTAATATACTAATATACTCATTTAGGATACTTTCATTCATTTCCCCGTCCCACGAATAATAGTATAATTTTTATAATATACTTATTTAACATTTAACTTAAGTTAATAATTTATCGTCCCACGAGTAGGAGTATACTTTCAAACACTTATACTAACATTATCAAGTATATAAACATATCCATATACATCCTAACATACAAACCAAGTCACTTACCCAGTATAATTATACTCCCTTTATCCCAAATAAACAAGTATCACAATTAAATTCTTTTCACAATAATTTCACCATATAACACACATATAGCAAATATATGACCATTTTACTATTTAAGGGGAATTAGTAACTTACCTATTCCGGGGAAAGTATAAATGAAATATTTTCTGATCGGGTAGAAATGACCACCTACTCGAGCTCGACGATCGTGTGTTTAATTATTGAAATTATAGCTCGATAGAGAATTTTTTTCGTTGAAGGAAACCCTCGTACGTTCGTCTCTTTCTCCTCTGTTTTTGAAGACTGATAGATAAGTATGGCCAAGTGTTGCTCAAATAATAGTAGACTTTTTATATGCACAGAGAGAAAGGGAGAGTCGGTTAGTAGCTTTAGTCAAGCTTCCACGTAACCTAGCTAGTCACCCAATTTGGACAAATTTTTGTAGGCTAAAATAATCAATAACCTACTTTATACTATAAACAAGTATTACCATTAAGTTTTCACCAACTCATGCATCCCATGCCATGGTCTACTTAGAAAGAACCATCAGGTGAGGTGGCAATCGCATATTGTTTTATTAAACCAAAAGTCAAACTACTCAAACCAATTCAAATTTTCTATTGGCTGAAAATCAGGCCACTTTGACTGATCACCTGAAATATTCAACTCATCCAAATTACACAATCAGGATGGCCTTTAAAAGCTCTATGTGTCTAGTTCGTCACGCAATTTTCGGTTCGTCAATCCGAATTTTCTACACAAAGTTATGCCCGTTTTAATGCAGACTAGTCGAGCTGTGAACAATTCCGAGTTTGACTATATTTCTATAATTTTCTGTGCTATTTTGCTTATTTAAAAGGTATATATAAAACACAAGGAATAATATACCAAAATCATAGACACGTCAAATAGTAGCAAATAGAAATGTTACCTAAATGACATGCAAGAATGATGCAACACATAAAATTCACACATAAGTTCAAATTAAAATCCCCAAAAATATAAAATAAATAGGGACGGGTTTTGGGGTCGTTACAATCACACCCCCTTAAAGAAAATTCGTCCCGAATTTTAGGGTAACTTACCAAACGAATCAAACAACCAAAGGTATTTCCATTCCATTTCCTCCCAAAGTTCCCATTTCCACTCAAGTATCTTTAGAGGTTGGAGTAGACTTGCGAGTCTTTGATGTTCAGCTCTAACCTGTTGATAAATCAAACACTTGATACGTAATCCTTCCCCATTTCATATTATTCCACTAGAAATGCTGCTTCAATTTCTGATACATCTTGGTACTCTCGGGATAAATAATATACTTGAACTCGTAATCCTCATCAAGAATTTGACGTTTAATTCCATCAATGTTACTCCTTCAAAACTAAAAAAAATATCTTCAACTTTTCTATTTTTGGTTTATCCACTATCTTTCTCAACACGAGGTCATTCTGTTGAGCATCTTTTATCCGTTGAATTAAGGTTAGCAAATCCCGAATATTCGCAATTATCACCCCATGTCTCAATTCATGTAGACACCAATCCCGTACATCCTCTAACATCTTCTACCCTAGGACCATCATCGAAACTATGTAAGATTTCTGACTAATAGTATCTACAACCATGTTTGCCTTGCCCAGATAATAAGAGATGGTGCAATCATAATCCTTCAAAAGCTCCATTCATCTACGCTGTCGATTTGGAAAAATCTCAAACATTGTTTCATAAAGCTAATGTTTCCACTTATGTAACGCAAAAACAATCGCAACAAGTTCCTTGTCATGGGTCGGATAGTTCTGTTCACAAGAAGTTGACTTTCTCGAAGCATCACTGTAAATAACCATCATTCCCATTAGGCAATGCAAGAATCAGTACAGTGGTCAATCTCTTCTTTAATTCCTCAAAACTGACTTGACATTTTTCATCCCACATATATGGTACATTCTTTTAAGTCCACTGAGTGAATGGTGTAGCAATCTTAAAAAACCCCTCAATAAATCTTCGATAATACTCCGCTAAACCCAAAAAATTTCGCAAATAGCTGCTTCCCTCGGAGCCCAGACAAAACCATTCGCAAATATTGTTCATGTTCCTCTCGAGATTTAGAATAAACAAGGATATTACCGATAAAGACAACCACAAAGGTATCAAGATAAGGTTTGAAAACCCGATTCATCAAATCCATGAAAACAACTGGAGCCATTCTGTAAGGTGCCTCAGATATAGGAGCTGTACCTGGAAGTAAGTCAATACAGAACTTGATTTCCCGGTCAGGAGGCATAGAGTACTCAGTAGAAAACACATCAGGAAATTCTTTGACAATAGGCATATCCTCTATTTCAGGCAACCCTTTAGTAGTATCAAGAATACTGGCCAATAATCCCACGCAACCACGATTCAATAACCTCCTAGCATTCACATAAGAAATAATACGAATCTCTCTACCCCAGGGAACGGTTTCAAAAGTAAATTTAGGAACATTAGGGATAGAAAATGTGACCACCTTTTTTAGCACAATCAACAGATGCATGTAATTTGCCCAAACAATCTATACCTAAGATAATATCAAAATCTTATAATGGTAAGATAACTAAATCAGCAGGTAAAACATGCTCACGTATATGCACATCACAAGGATGCAACACCTCATTGGTCACCAAACACTCCCCCATAGGAGTAGACACCTCTAACACCTAAGGTAGAGATTCGAAGACAAATGCAATCGAGAAGCAAAATGCACAGACACATAAGAATGCGATGAACCAGGGTCTATAAGTGTACGTGCTCTCAAACTAGACACAGAAATAATACCTCCTATCACATTAGAGGAATCTGAAGCCTGTTGTTGAGTAATGGCAAAGACATGACCCTGCACCTTAAGCTTTCTTGAAGAATCCCTCTTCCGGCCCAGAGAAGACCTAATTGCACTTCCCGATGCCTGTACTCTAAATCTAGGGCAATTCTTTCGAAAATGACCCAACTGTCCACAATTCAAACATTTGCCCTGCTTCTTCCAACATCTTTTTTCTGAATTCCCTTCTTTCTGAAAAAAATTACAGACTCCTCTGTTCTGACTCCCTGAAGTGTTACTTTGATTTCTATCACTTGACTGTCCTTGAGAAGACCCTTTGAATTGTGAAGATCCACCTTGATTTCCTCTATTATCATCACGTTGTTGTTGTTGTTGCCTACCTTGCCTCCCTACACTTAACAACTCCATTTTCTTCTTGTGTTCCTCAATATCATGATCCACTTGGTAGGCTCGATCAACTGCATCTTGAAAATCTTGCAACTTGTGGGATACTAGTTGAGTTCTAATCGCAGTTCTCAATCCCTTCACAAACCTCGTAGCCTTTCTCTCCTCAGTTGCCACTAAATGAGTACAATACCTGGACAACTCTGAAAATTTAGTTGAATACTGAGCCACTGACATAGAACCTTGCTCCAAGTTAAGAAACTCCATTTCCTTCCTGTCTTGATCTACCTGGGGAATGAAGTGTTCTTTAAACTTTCCCAGAAAATTCCCCAAGTATAGGGTACATGAGTCTCATCCCATTTAGTTTTCAAAGCCTTCCAATGCTCGGCAGCTCCATTCAGCTTATAAGTAGCAAACCTGACTTGATCTTCCTCAGAACATCTCATAGCATCAAATATCTTTTCCATTGATTCAATCCACCTTTCTGTCTTAGATACAGTAGGCTCTCCATCATATCCCATTGGTTTCATCTTCAGGAACTGTGCCAACCCATTTCTTGGTGGTGCCTGTTCCTTCTCTTGCCTCTGATCATTAATTGTTTCATTGCAGCCTCAAACATACATTGGAACATTATTCGCCTCTTCTCTTGCCTTATCTTGCCCTGATGGCCCATAATTATCTCCTTCTGTCCCAACCATTTTAAATGAATACCTGCATAGAACACTCAACGTTACTCACACTATACTCTACTACCCTCCTAGGTCATTTAGTCATTCTAGACCATCTACAACCTAGCTCTGATACCAACTGTCGCGCCCCAGACCCGTGGTCCTACTTGGCCCCACGCTCGGGACACGATTGGAAGACGTTATAAAACACCTTTAGAAAATTTTTCGAAATATACTTTCATAAAGTTTAACAAATCCACACTTGAAGTTCAAAGACTTCCACTGACTTTCAAACAAACTTTCACAAACGAAACTATTTAGCCCGAAGGCTTACAAACCTTTATACAAATGTACTCACACCAACATTATCCAAAATATAGGTGTTACAAGACGATGAAGTCAAGGAAACTCTACCCAAAAGGTTATACATTTATGTAATGTAACCTTGACAAAACAAAACCCAACTCTTACCACTTTCAACGTCCTCCCGTGCCAAAGTGTCCTATCCCCTGGACTTGCTTTTATCTAAAACAGTAAACAAATAAGGGGTGAGAATGAATCTCAGTAAGCTACTAAAATGCAACTACATTACATGCTGATATGATAATCATAAAAAAACAATATCAACAAATAATCATATAGCATATAACACATAACATGAGAGGCTCCCTATCGCCAACCGTCCCATACCGGTTGGAAATAACGACCAACTCATCATACAACACATAGTGTAGGAGTAAACACTCCTACGAGAATACCAAGCCAAGGTTTACCGAAGTAACATAACCATTTGAGAAAACCAGTTGAGAAAACCATCTGAGCAGCATAAATAGCTGAAGCCGGGATCCCGAAAACTAAACCATAATCAATTGAACCAAAGTAACAACGGGGCAGCATCAATAGCTGAAGCAGGTTCCGGAACCATATAACACCACAACAACAATAGCGGGAGAAAATGACACAAAGTCATACCCCTAAATGCTCACGCGAGGGAGCGAGTTCATCCCATCCAAGGCCAATCTGGACTGGGGAAATAGGTCCAGTGGAAAAGCCTTAATGCTTTCCATCTCCACTCGATAACACCCAAACCTGGGGAAATAGGTCCAGTGGAAAAGCCTTATAGTGAAGTTGGCTAGTGTGCCACTATAATTCTTTCCACCTCCACTCGATAACACACAAAACCAGCTGGACTTTCAACAAAGAGCACAGTAATAAATACTTGCTAAAACAACAACAACCGGGGCAATGATTCTACACAAGAAACCAAGCCAAACACATCAAAAGATGCAACCACGTTACTCATAAAAGAGTTCACAACATTGACATTAGGCCACAACACAATCCTTTATTAATGACATTAAGTCAAACAACAATCTTGCACACACTTGAACACGATCCTCAACAACCAAGTATGTCGAATCCATTTCTCACACAAGGGATTCCAAAGTAAGAAATCCTACGAAAGCATCATAAATATGTACCACACTCAAAATGAACCTAAACGGTTACATTATTCCAAACTCGATCACAAAGGACCAACTCTACAACAACGGACCATTAATACTCTTTTTGTTATTAAACACCTACTGGATTTTCGTAATATAATATTTAGAACCCAACTGAATAAACCACCTCATCACGTAGTACACAAGAAGAGCTTCGAAACGATAGTTTACACAACTAAATCGGAGTCCGTATGAAGAAGTTATGGCCTCCGGAAGGTTGAACCATTTTCTGGGAAAAGTGTGCGATCGCCCAAAAATAGTGTGAGGCCGCCCAAAACACTCAATTAAGGCCAAATTGCTCCAGAAAGAGTGTGCGATCGCCCACAAAAAGTGTGCAACCGCCCAAACCTCCCAATGTACCAAAATTGCATTCCTTTCGTTTCACCGTCTCACAAGTATAAGTATAATTTTTCTAATATACTAATATACTCATTTAGGATACTTTCATTCATTTCCCCGTCCCACGAATAATAGTATAATTTTTATAATATACTTATTTAACATTTAACTTAAGTTAATAATTTATCGTCCCACGAGTAGGAGTATACTTTCAAACACTTATACTAACATTATCAAGTATATAAACATATCCATATACATCCTAACATACAAACCAAGTCACTTACCCAGTATAATTATACTCCCTTTATCCCAAATAAACAAGTATCACAATTAAATTCTTTTCACAATAATTTCACCATATAACACACATATAGCAAATATATGACCATTTTACTATTTAAGGGGAATTAGTAACTTACCTATTCCGGGGAAAGTATAAATGAAATATTTTCTGATCGGGTAGAAATGACCACCTACTCGAGCTCGACGATCGTGTGTTTAATTATTGAAATTATAGCTCGATAGAGAATTTTTTTCGTTGAAGGAAACCCTCGTACGTTCGTCTCTTTCTCCTCTGTTTTTGAAGACTGATAGATAAGTATGGCCAAGTGTTGCTCAAATAATAGTAGACTTTTTATATGCACAGAGAGAAAGGGAGAGTCGGTTAGTAGCTTTAGTCAAGCTTCCACGTAACCTAGCTAGTCACCCAATTTGGACAAATTTTTGTAGGCTAAAATAATCAATAACCTACTTTATACTATAAACAAGTATTACCATTAAGTTTTCACCAACTCATGCATCCCATGCCATGGTCTACTTAGAAAGAACCATCAGGTGAGGTGGCAATCGCATATTGTTTTATTAAACCAAAAGTCAAACTACTCAAACCAATTCAAATTTTCTATTGGCTGAAAATCAGGCCACTTTGACTGATCACCTGAAATATTCAACTCATCCAAATTACACAATCAGGATGGCCTTTAAAAGCTCTATGTGTCTAGTTCGTCACGCAATTTTCGGTTCGTCAATCCGAATTTTCTACACAAAGTTATGCCCGTTTTAATGCAGACTAGTCTAGCTGTGAACAATTCCGAGTTTGACTATATTTCTATAATTTTCTGTGCTATTTTGCTTATTTAAAAGGTATATATAAAACACAAGGAATAATATACCAAAATCATAGACACGTCAAATAGTAGCAAATAGAAATGTTACCTAAATGACATGCAAGAATGATGCAACACATAAAATTCACACATAAGTTCAAATTAAAATCCCCAAAAATATAAAATAAATAGGGACGGGTTTTGGGGTCGTTACAATCACACCCCCTTAAAGAAAATTCGTCCCGAATTTTAGGGTAACTTACCAAACGAATCAAACAACCAAAGGTATTTCCATTCCATTTCCTCCCAAAGTTCCCATTTCCACTCAAGTATCTTTAGAGGTTGGAGTAGACTTGCGAGTCTTTGATGTTCAGCTCTAACCTGTTGATAAATCAAACACTTGATACGTAATCCTTCCCCATTTCATATTATTCCACTAGAAATGCTGCTTCAATTTCTGATACATCTTGGTACTCTCGGGATAAATAATATACTTGAACTCGTAATCCTCATCAAGAATTTGACGTTTAATTCCATCAATGTTACTCCTTCAAAACTAAAAAAAATATCTTCAACTTTTCTATTTTTGGTTTATCCACTATCTTTCTCAACACGAGGTCATTCTGTTGAGCATCTTTTATCCGTTGAATTAAGGTTAGCAAATCCCGAATATTCGCAATTATCACCCCATGTCTCAATTCATGTAGACACCAATCCCGTACATCCTCTAACATCTTCTACCCTAGGACCATCATCGAAACTATGTAAGATTTCTGACTAATAGTATCTACAACCATGTTTGCCTTGCCCAGATAATAAGAGATGGTGCAATCATAATCCTTCAAAAGCTCCATTCATCTACGCTGTCGATTTGGAAAAATCTCAAACATTGTTTCATAAAGCTAATGTTTCCACTTATGTAACGCAAAAACAATCGCAACAAGTTCCTTGTCATGGGTCGGATAGTTCTGTTCACAAGAAGTTGACTTTCTCGAAGCATCACTGTAAATAACCATCATTCCCATTAGGCAATGCAAGAATCAGTACAGTGGTCAATCTCTTCTTTAATTCCTCAAAACTGACTTGACATTTTTCATCCCACATATATGGTACATTCTTTTAAGTCCACTGAGTGAATGGTGTAGCAATCTTAAAAAACCCCTCAATAAATCTTCGATAATACTCCGCTAAACCCAAAAAATTTCGCAAATAGCTGCTTCCCTCGGAGCCCAGACAAAACCATTCGCAAATATTGTTCATGTTCCTCTCGAGATTTAGAATAAACAAGGATATTACCGATAAAGACAACCACAAAGGTATCAAGATAAGGTTTGAAAACCCGATTCATCAAATCCATGAAAACAACTGGAGCCATTCTGTAAGGTGCCTCAGATATAGGAGCTGTACCTGGAAGTAAGTCAATACAGAACTTGATTTCCCGGTCAGGAGGCATAGAGTACTCAGTAGAAAACACATCAGGAAATTCTTTGACAATAGGCATATCCTCTATTTCAGGCAACCCTTTAGTAGTATCAAGAATACTGGCCAATAATCCCACGCAACCACGATTCAATAACCTCCTAGCATTCACATAAGAAATAATACGAATCTCTCTACCCCAGGGAACGGTTTCAAAAGTAAATTTAGGAACATTAGGGATAGAAAATGTGACCACCTTTTTTAGCACAATCAACAGATGCATGTAATTTGCCCAAACAATCTATACCTAAGATAATATCAAAATCTTATAATGGTAAGATAACTAAATCAGCAGGTAAAACATGCTCACGTATATGCACATCACAAGGATGCAACACCTCATTGGTCACCAAACACTCCCCCATAGGAGTAGACACCTCTAACACCTAAGGTAGAGATTCGAAGACAAATGCAATCGAGAAGCAAAATGCACAGACACATAAGAATGCGATGAACCAGGGTCTATAAGTGTACGTGCTCTCAAACTAGACACAGAAATAATACCTCCTATCACATTAGAGGAATCTGAAGCCTGTTGTTGAGTAATGGCAAAGACATGACCCTGCACCTTAAGCTTTCTTGAAGAATCCCTCTTCCGGCCCAGAGAAGACCTAATTGCACTTCCCGATGCCTGTACTCTAAATCTAGGGCAATTCTTTCGAAAATGACCCAACTGTCCACAATTCAAACATTTGCCCTGCTTCTTCCAACATCTTTTTTCTGAATTCCCTTCTTTCTGAAAAAAATTACAGACTCCTCTGTTCTGACTCCCTGAAGTGTTACTTTGATTTCTATCACTTGACTGTCCTTGAGAAGACCCTTTGAATTGTGAAGATCCACCTTGATTTCCTCTATTATCATCACGTTGTTGTTGTTGTTGCCTACCTTGCCTCCCTACACTTAACAACTCCATTTTCTTCTTGTGTTCCTCAATATCATGATCCACTTGGTAGGCTCGATCAACTGCATCTTGAAAATCTTGCAACTTGTGGGATACTAGTTGAGTTCTAATCGCAGTTCTCAATCCCTTCACAAACCTCGTAGCCTTTCTCTCCTCAGTTGCCACTAAATGAGTACAATACCTGGACAACTCTGAAAATTTAGTTGAATACTGAGCCACTGACATAGAACCTTGCTCCAAGTTAAGAAACTCCATTTCCTTCCTGTCTTGATCTACCTGGGGAATGAAGTGTTCTTTAAACTTTCCCAGAAAATTCCCCAAGTATAGGGTACATGAGTCTCATCCCATTTAGTTTTCAAAGCCTTCCAATGCTCGGCAGCTCCATTCAGCTTATAAGTAGCAAACCTGACTTGATCTTCCTCAGAACATCTCATAGCATCAAATATCTTTTCCATTGATTCAATCCACCTTTCTGTCTTAGATACAGTAGGCTCTCCATCATATCCCATTGGTTTCATCTTCAGGAACTGTGCCAACCCATTTCTTGGTGGTGCCTGTTCCCTCTCTTACCTCTGATCATTAATTGTTTCATTGCAGCCTCAAACATACATTGGAACATTATTCGAGCCTCTTCTCTTGCCTTATCTTGCCCTGATGGCCCAGAATTATCTCCTTCTGTCCCAACCATTTTAAATGAATACCTGCATAGAACACTCAACGTTACTCACACTATACTCTACTACCCTCCTAGGTCATTTAGTCATTCTAGACCATCTACAACCTAGCTCTGATACCAACTGTCGCGCCCCAGACCCGTGGTCCTACTTGGCCCCACGCTCGGGACACGATTGGAAGACGTTATAAAACACCTTTAGAAAATTTTTCGAAATATACTTTCATAAAGTTTAACAAATCCACACTTGAAGTTCAAAGACTTCCACTGACTTTCAAACAAACTTTCACAAACGAAACTATTTAGCCCGAAGGCTTACAAACCTTTATACAAATGTACTCACACCAACATTATCCAAAATATAGGTGTTACAAGACGATGAAGTCAAGGAAACTCTACCCAAAAGGTTATACATTTATGTAATGTAACCTTGACAAAACAAAACCCAACTCTTACCACTTTCAACGTCCTCCCGTGCCAAAGTGTCCTATCCCCTGGACTTGCTTTTATCTAAAACAGTAAACAAATAAGGGGTGAGAATGAATCTCAGTAAGCTACTAAAATGCAACTACATTACATGCTGATATGATAATCATAAAAAAACAATATCAACAAATAATCATATAGCATATAACACATAACATGAGAGGCTCCCTATCGCCAACCGTCCCATACCGGTTGGAAATAACGACCAACTCATCATACAACACATAGTGTAGGAGTAAACACTCCTACGAGAATACCAAGCCAAGGTTTACCGAAGTAACATAACCATTTGAGAAAACCAGTTGAGAAAACCATCTGAGCAGCATAAATAGCTGAAGCCGGGATCCCGAAAACTAAACCATAATCAATTGAACCAAAGTAACAACGGGGCAGCATCAATAGCTGAAGCAGGTTCCGGAACCATATAACACCACAACAACAATAGCGGGAGAAAATGACACAAAGTCATACCCCTAAATGCTCACGCGAGGGAGCGAGTTCATCCCATCCAAGGCCAATCTGGACTGGGGAAATAGGTCCAGTGGAAAAGCCTTAATGCTTTCCATCTCCACTCGATAACACCCAAACCTGGGGAAATAGGTCCAGTGGAAAAGCCTTATAGTGAACTTGGCTAGTGTGCCACTATAATTCTTTCCACCTCCACTCGATAACACACAAAACCAGCTGGACTTTCAACAAAGAGCACAGTAATAAATACTTGCTAAAACAACAACAACCGGGGCAATGATTCTACACAAGAAACCAAGCCAAACACATCAAAAGATGCAACCACGTTACTCATAAAAGAGTTCACAACATTGACATTAGGCCACAACACAATCCTTTATTAATGACATTAAGTCAAACAACAATCTTGCACACACTTGAACACGATCCTCAACAACCAAGTATGTCGAATCAATTTCTCACACAAGGGATTCCAAAGTAAGAAATCCTACGAAAGCATCATAAATATGTACCACACTCAAAATGAACCTAAACGGTTACATTATTCCAAACTCGATCACAAAGGACCAACTCTACAACAACGGACCATTAATACTCTTTTTGTTATTAAACACCTACTGGATTTTCGTAATATAATATTTAGAACCGAACTGAATAAACCACCTCATCACGTAGTACACAAGAAGAGCTTCGAAACGATAGTTTACACAACTAAATCGGAGTCCGTATGAAGAAGTTATGGCCTCCGGAAGGTTGAACCATTTTCTGGGAAAAGTGTGCGATCGCCCAAAAATAGTGTGAGGCCGCCCAAAACACTCAATTAAGGCCAAATTGCTCCAGAAAGAGTGTGCGATCGCCCACAAAAAGTGTGCAACCGCCCAAACCTCCCAATGTACCAAAATTGCACTCCTTTCGTTTCACCGTCTCACAAGTATAAGTATAATTTTTCTAATATACTAATATACTCATTTAGGATACTTTCATTCATTTCCCCGTCCCACGAATAATAGTATAATTTTTATAATATACTTATTTAACATTTAACTTAAGTTAATAATTTATCGTCCCACGAGTAGGAGTATACTTTCAAACACTTATACTAACATTATCAAGTATATAAACATATCCATATACATCCTAACATACAAACCAAGTCACTTACCCAGTATAATTATACTCCCTTTATCCCAAATAAACAAGTATCACAATTAAATTCTTTTCACAATAATTTCACCATATAACACACATATAGCAAATATATGACCATTTTACTATTTAAGGGGAATTAGTAACTTACCTATTCCGGGGAAAGTATAAATGAAATATTTTCTGATCGGGTAGAAATGACCACCTACTCGAGCTCGACGATCGTGTGTTTAATTATTGAAATTATAGCTCGATAGAGAATTTTTTTCGTTGAAGGAAACCCTCGTACGTTCGTCTCTTTCTCCTCTGTTTTTGAAGACTGATAGATAAGTATGGCCAAGTGTTGCTCAAATAATAGTAGACTTTTTATATGCACAGAGAGAAAGGGAGAGTCGGTTAGTAGCTTTAGTCAAGCTTCCACGTAACCTAGCTAGTCACCCAATTTGGACAAATTTTTGTAGGCTAAAATAATCAATAACCTACTTTATACTATAAACAAGTATTACCATTAAGTTTTCACCAACTCATGCATCCCATGCCATGGTCTACTTAGAAAGAACCATCAGGTGAGGTGGCAATCGCATATTGTTTTATTAAACCAAAAGTCAAACTACTCAAACCAATTCAAATTTTCTATTGGCTGAAAATCAGGCCACTTTGACTGATCACCTGAAATATTCAACTCATCCAAATTACACAATCAGGATGGCCTTTAAAAGCTCTATGTGTCTAGTTCGTCACGCAATTTTCGGTTCGTCAATCCGAATTTTCTACACAAAGTTATGCCCGTTTTAATGCAGACTAGTCGAGCTGTGAACAATTCCGAGTTTGACTATATTTCTATAATTTTCCGTGCTATTTTGCTTATTTAAAAGGTATATATAAAACACAAGGAATAATATACCAAAATCATAGACACGTCAAATAGTAGCAAATAGAAATGTTACCTAAATGACATGCAAGAATGATGCAACACATAAAATTCACACATAAGTTCAAATTAAAATCCCCAAAAATATAAAATAAATAGGGACGGGTTTTGGGGTCGTTACAATCACACCCCCTTAAAGAAAATTCGTCCCGAATTTTAGGGTAACTTACCAAACGAATCAAACAACCAAAGGTATTTCCATTCCATTTCCTCCCAAAGTTCCCATTTCCACTCAAGTATCTTTAGAGGTTGGAGTAGACTTGCGAGTCTTTGATGTTCAGCTCTAACCTGTTGATAAATCAAACACTTGATACGTAATCCTTCCCCATTTCATATTATTCCACTAGAAATGCTGCTTCAATTTCTGATACATCTTGGTACTCTCGGGATAAATAATATACTTGAACTCGTAATCCTCATCAAGAATTTGACGTTTAATTCCATCAATGTTACTCCTTCAAAACTAAAAAAAATATCTTCAACTTTTCTATTTTTGGTTTATCCACTATCTTTCTCAACACGAGGTCATTCTGTTGAGCATCTTTTATCCGTTGAATTAAGGTTAGCAAATCCCGAATATTCGCAATTATCACCCCATGTCTCAATTCATGTAGACACCAATCCCGTACATCCTCTAACATCTTCTACCCTAGGACCATCATCGAAACTATGTAAGATTTCTGACTAATAGTATCTACAACCATGTTTGCCTTGCCCAGATAATAAGAGATGGTGCAATCATAATCCTTCAAAAGCTCCATTCATCTACGCTGTCGATTTGGAAAAATCTCAAACATTGTTTCATAAAGCTAATGTTTCCACTTATGTAACGCAAAAACAATCGCAACAAGTTCCTTGTCATGGGTCGGATAGTTCTGTTCACAAGAAGTTGACTTTCTCGAAGCATCACTGTAAATAACCATCATTCCCATTAGGCAATGCAAGAATCAGTACAGTGGTCAATCTCTTCTTTAATTCCTCAAAACTGACTTGACATTTTTCATCCCACATATATGGTACATTCTTTTAAGTCCACTGAGTGAATGGTGTAGCAATCTTAAAAAACCCCTCAATAAATCTTCGATAATACTCCGCTAAACCCAAAAAATTTCGCAAATAGCTGCTTCCCTCGGAGCCCAGACAAAACCATTCGCAAATATTGTTCATGTTCCTCTCGAGATTTAGAATAAACAAGGATATTACCGATAAAGACAACCACAAAGGTATCAAGATAAGGTTTGAAAACCCGATTCATCAAATCCATGAAAACAACTGGAGCCATTCTGTAAGGTGCCTCAGATATAGGAGCTGTACCTGGAAGTAAGTCAATACAGAACTTGATTTCCCGGTCAGGAGGCATAGAGTACTCAGTAGAAAACACATCAGGAAATTCTTTGACAATAGGCATATCCTCTATTTCAGGCAACCCTTTAGTAGTATCAAGAATACTGGCCAATAATCCCACGCAACCACGATTCAATAACCTCCTAGCATTCACATAAGAAATAATACGAATCTCTCTACCCCAGGGAACGGTTTCAAAAGTAAATTTAGGAACATTAGGGATAGAAAATGTGACCACCTTTTTTAGCACAATCAACAGATGCATGTAATTTGCCCAAACAATCTATACCTAAGATAATATCAAAATCTTATAATGGTAAGATAACTAAATCAGCAGGTAAAACATGCTCACGTATATGCACATCACAAGGATGCAACACCTCATTGGTCACCAAACACTCCCCCATAGGAGTAGACACCTCTAACACCTAAGGTAGAGATTCGAAGACAAATGCAATCGAGAAGCAAAATGCACAGACACATAAGAATGCGATGAACCAGGGTCTATAAGTGTACGTGCTCTCAAACTAGACACAGAAATAATACCTCCTATCACATTAGAGAAATAATCCCTCTTCCGGCCCAGAGAAGACCTAATTGCACTTCCCGATGCCTGTACTCTAAATCTAGGGCAATTCTTTCGAAAATGACCCAACTGTCCACAATTCAAACATTTGCCCTGCTTCTTCCAACACCTTTTTTCTGAATTCCCTTCTTTCTGAAAAAAATTACAGACTCCTCTGTTCTGACTCCCTGAAGTGTTACTTTGATTTCTATCACTTGACTGTCCTTGAGAAGACCCTTTGAATTGTGAAGATCCACCTTGATTTCCTCTATTATCATCACGTTGTTGTTGTTGTTGCCTACCTTGCCTCCCTACACTTAACAACTCCATTTGCTTCTTGTGTTCCTCAATATCATGATCCACTTGGTAGGCTCGATCAACTGCATCTTGAAAATCTTGCAACTTGTGGGATACTAGTTGAGTTCTAATCGCAGTTCTCAATCCCTTCACAAACCTCGTAGCCTTTCTCTCCTCAGTTGCCACTAAATGAGTACAATACCTGGACAACTCTGAAAATTTAGTTGAATACTGAGCCACTGACATAGCACCTTGCTCCAAGTTAAGAAACTCCATTTCCTTCCTGTCTTGATCTACCCGGGGAATGAAGTGTTCTTTAAACTTTCCCAGAAAATTCCCCAAGTATAGGGTACATGAGTCTCATCCCATTTAGTTTTCAAAGCCTTCCACCAATGCTCGGCAGCTCCATTCAGCTTATAAGTAGCAAACCTGACTTGATCTTCCTCAGAACATCTCATAGCATCAAATATCTTTTCCATTGATTCAATCCACCTTTCTGTCTTAGATACAGTAGGCTCTCCATCATATCCCATTGGTTTCATCTTCAGGAACTGTGCCAACCCATTTCTTGGTGGTGCCTGTTCCCTCTCTTGCCTCTGATCATTAATTGTTTCATTGCAGCCTCAAACATACATTGGAACATTATTCGAGCCTCTTCTCTTGCCTTATCTTGCCCTGATGGCCCAGAATTATCTCCTTCTGTCCCAACCATTTTAAATGAATACCTGCCTAGAACACTCAACGTTACTCACACTATACTCTACTACCCTCCTAGGTCATTTAGTCATTCTAGACCATCTACAACCTAGCTCTGATACCAACTGTCGCGCCCCAGACCCGTGGTCCTACTTGGCCCCACGCTCGGGACACGATTGGAAGACGTTATAAAACACCTTTAGAAAATTTTTCGAAATATACTTTCATAAAGTTTAACAAATCCACACTTGAAGTTCAAAGACTTCCACTGACTTTCAAACAAACTTTCACAAACGAAACTATTTAGCCCGAAGGCTTACAAACCTTTATACAAATGTACTCACACCAACATTATCCAAAATATAGGTGTTACAAGACGATGAAGTCAAGGAAACTCTACCCAAAAGGTTATACATTTATGTAATGTAACCTTGACAAAACAAAACCCAACTCTTACCACTTTCAACGTCCTCCCGTGCCAAAGTGTCCTATCCCCTGGACTTACTTTTATCTAAAACAGTAAACAAATAAGGGGTGAGAATGAATCTCAGTAAGCTACTAAAATGCAACTACATTACATGCTGATATGATAATCATAAAAAAACAATATCAACAAATAATCATATAGCATATAACACATAACATGAGAGGCTCCCTATCGCCAACCGTCCCATACCGGTTGGAAATAACGACCAACTCATCATACAACACATAGTGTAGGAGTAAACACTCCTACGAGAATACCAAGCCAAGGTTTACCGAAGTAACATAACCATTTGAGAAAACCAGTTGAGAAAACCATCTGAGCAGCATAAATAGCTGAAGCCGGGATCCCGAAAACTAAACCATAATCAATTGAACCAAAGTAACAACGGGGCAGCATCAATAGCTGAAGCAGGTTCCGGAACCATATAACACCACAACAACAATAGCGGGAGAAAATGACACAAAGTCATACCCCTAAATGCTCACGCGAGGGAGCGAGTTCATCCCATCCAAGGCCAATCTGAGCCTTAATGCTTTCCACCTCCACTCGATAACACCCAAACCTGGGGAAATAGGTCCAGTGGAAAAGCCTTATAGTGAACTTGGCTAGTGTGCCACTATAATTCTTTCCACCTCCACTCGATAACACACAAAACCAGCTGGACTTTCAACAAAGAGCACAGTAATAAATACTTGCTAAAACAACAACAACCGGGGCAATGATTCTACACAAGAAACCAAGCCAAACACATCAAAAGATGCAACCACGTTACTCATAAAAGAGTTCACAACATTGACATTAGGCCACAACACAATCCTTTATTAATGACATTAAGTCAAACAACAATCTTGCACACACTTGAACACGATCCTCAACAACCAAGTATGTCGAATCCATTTCTCACACAAGGGATTCCAAAGTAAGAAATCCTACGAAAGCATCATAAATATGTACCACACTCAAAATGAACCTAAACGGTTACATTATTCCAAACTCGATCACAAAGGACCAACTCTACAACAACGGACCATTAATACTCTTTTTGTTATTAAACACCTACTGGATTTTCGTAATATAATATTTAGAACCCAACTGAATAAACCACCTCATCACGTAGTACACAAGAAGAGCTTCGAAACGATAGTTTACACAACTAAATCGGAGTCCGTATGAAGAAGTTATGGCCTCCGGAAGGTTGAACCATTTTCTGGGAAAAGTGTGCGATCGCCCAAAAATAGTGTGAGGCCGCCCAAAACACTCAATTAAGGCCAAATTGCTCCAGAAAGAGTGTGCGATCGCCCACAAAAAGTGTGCAACCGCCCAAACCTCCCAATGTACCAAAATTGCACTCCTTTCGTTTCACCGTCTCACAAGTATAAGTATAATTTTTCTAATATACTAATATACTCATTTAGGATACTTTCATTCATTTCCCCGTCCCACGAATAATAGTATAATTTTTATAATATACTTATTTAACATTTAACTTAAGTTAATAATTTATCGTCCCACGAGTAGGAGTATACTTTCAAACACTTATACTAACATTATCAAGTATATAAACATATCCATATACATCCTAACATACAAACCAAGTCACTTACCCAGTATAATTATACTCCCTTTATCCCAAATAAACAAGTATCACAATTAAATTCTTTTCACAATAATTTCACCATATAACACACATATAGCAAATATATGACCATTTTACTATTTAAGGGGAATTAGTAACTTACCTATTCCGGGGAAAGTATAAATGAAATATTTTCTGATCGGGTAGAAATGACCACCTACTCGAGCTCGACGATCGTGTGTTTAATTATTGAAATTATAGCTCGATAGAGAATTTTTTTTCGTTGAAGGAAACCCTCGTACGTTCGTCTCTTTCTCCTCTGTTTTTGAAGACTGATAGATAAGTATGGCCAAGTGTTGCTCAAATAATAGTAGACTTTTTATATGCACAGAGAGAAAGGGAGAGTCGGTTAGTAGCTTTAGTCAAGCTTCCACGTAACCTAGCTAGTCACCCAATTTGGACAAATTTTTGTAGGCTAAAATAATCAATAACCTACTTTATACTATAAACAAGTATTACCATTAAGTTTTCACCAACTCATGCATCCCATGCCATGGTCTACTTAGAAAGAACCATCAGGTGAGGTGGCAATCGCATATTGTTTTATTAAACCAAAAGTCAAACTACTCAAACCAATTCAAATTTTCTATTGGCTGAAAATCAGGCCACTTTGACTGATCACCTGAAATATTCAACTCATCCAAATTACACAATCAGGATGGCCTTTAAAAGCTCTATGTGTCTAGTTCGTCACGCAATTTTCGGTTCGTCAATCCGAATTTTCTACACAAAGTTATGCCCGTTTTAATGCAGACTAGTCGAGCTGTGAACAATTCCGAGTTTGACTATATTTCTATAATTTTCTGTGCTATTTTGCTTATTTAAAAGGTATATATAAAACACAAGGAATAATATACCAAAATCATAGACACGTCAAATAGTAGCAAATAGAAATGTTACCTAAATGACATGCAAGAATGATGCAACACATAAAATTCACACATAAGTTCAAATTAAAATCCCCAAAAATATAAAATAAATAGGGACGGGTTTTGGGGTCGTTACAAGAACGGTATGTACCTACCGGTATGGGACGGGATTAGTTACGGTGGTTACTCCTTTCCAGTGGCTGATCCACAACCTTTTTTCAGTGGGTGCACAAATTACTCTCTAAAACTTTAAAATCTAAATTGTAAAGAAAAACTGCTTGTTATGGTACTCAAACCCAGAACCCTGAAGGTTAAAAACCTAACACTTCACCATCGAACCAGACAATCTGTTTAATTTAGATTTTAGTGGGTGCCCTAGCACCCATATCTATGGTGATGGCCAACAAAGTAGGCTATTTTCATTTCAGTAACACTTCCCTTATCCATTTATATGTATGTTCTGTATTCACAATTACATGTGTGTGCATCTGTTTTGATGTCTAGGGATGTCAATTGATAGGTCATTTAACCCTTTGTTCTTTTGAACTTGTTTACGACTGCCATGATAAATCAAAGGATAGAGGACTAACATTTTAGAGATGGAAAACATTACTGCTTTCTTTGTTCGTTTTGCACGCCAATTGATGATTGACCGCAAACTCTTCTTCATTTATTTCATTAGGACACAACAAACTGCCATTTGATTGCTTCCACCACACCAATGAAAACTGATACTGGCAACTTCAAGTTTTCTGATTGGGGTTTGAATAAAACCTTACCAAACCTAAATTGTGAACTGATCTTTTCGTCTCAATTGAGTACAATCTTCAGTAATCTGACTGCCAATTGTTTGAAATTTTAGAGATTTTGATGATTAGAACGAGAATATTAATGTCTATAGAATCACGCTAGTAAATTTAAAAAATTGTTGTAAACAATCATTAAGTGATTTCTCAATAACAAATTTAAAATTCCGCTGGGGTGATACATTGACATTAATGTTTGGTAAAAGTTCACTTGTGTTGACCATCTAAAACTAACTGGTGTTGACGACCAAAAACTAAATTATGAGAGATAAATCTCATATTTTTTTGGTCTTTTTTTCCTTCTTCTCTCAACTCTTCGTCCATGAGAGACAACTCTAAGAGATTTTTCGCCTCTGAGAGTTGAGTCAGGGCGCAAATTGGTGAGGTCTGGGGTATGTTTGTCCAAGTGGCTTTAGAGAGAGTGGAAAATGCATATCCTCATCGTTAATGTTAAGCCTAAAGACCCTAGAGGAATCGTCTCTAATTTCAACTTCATCTATGAGTGGGTAGTGGATGTAGCCCTTCTTGCTCCATGTATATATTCTTTCTAATCTTAGTCGTTAATTTCAGCTTCATCTAAAGGACACAAGTGCCACACTTTGATTTATTAGGGTTTTCTGGAAGGGTTCTGTACGCCATCTCCTATATCTCTCCCTCTCTCTATATATCTCTTTTTAACTCTAGCCATTCATTTGAGTTTCATCTAAGGGTCGATAGTAGTACCAAATATTCAACTTATTAGGGTTTCAAGGGGGAGGGGTTGCTTTCCGCCGTCTCATATATCTAACGCTCTTCTTGTATATATCTTCTATCAAATCCGAGCCGTTAATTTCAACTTCATCGAACAGTTGTTGTGGTTCCTTTTGACTTATTAGGGTTTTCAGGTAGGTTGCTATCCGCCATCACATATATCCAACCCCTCTCTCTTTTTTTATCTATAAATATGATCATTGCTTCCCTTTTATTTCATGTCCTACTCAGTCTCTTCATCTCTAAATTTCATATGTTGATTCAATTTGGAAACTCCCTTGATGTGGTTCCCTAACCAGAGCTTCCATGATCCATCACAGATGGTTATTGTTAATTTGATTAATGCTTTTAATCGCGCTCTGGTTTGTAATCTCGCCCCCTTCCATTTTAGTCATAAGTTCTCGCTTTGTTATGTGTCTTTGTGATGTAGAGATCAGCTTAAATACTTTCTTCTATGATTCAATTAATTGATTAATGCTTTACTCAAATAGAGCCATGGTGTAGAAATACAAAGGAGATATCCCAATCTATGGATGCGGATCTTGTCGATGTGATTCTCAATCTATTGATTGTATTATCTGCATCAAATGTTTTGACGTGCTTTATGTATACATATGTGTGTGTGTGTGAGTAATTATTTTGAATCTTATATGATACTCCACCTATCCTAAAATGAATCCCCATTCTTGTTCTTGATCAAGAGGACGTTTGTATGATGGTGGTAGTATACCATTCATTTTCACCTTAGCTTTCTCTATTAAGCCGTATGTATCTATCTGTAGGTACTTGTTTGTTGATTCTCAGATTGTATGCATACATTTTTGTTAGTCTGTGTATATGTTCACTGAATGATAAGTTTAGATCGATGTAAATTGATAAGTTTTATTCCATCTGTCCCTAAATGAATGTCCAAATTTCATTTTATGAGACATCTAAAAATCTTAACTTTTTGTACAATTTGGTGGCAAAGATTCATATATAATCTTAATGAAACCCACTTAAAGTAGATTCCATTTTAGAAAATAACAAATGGATTAATCCCCTCGATCTGGGTTGGATCTTATTGCAACATAATTAAAATGGATCTAGCTTTGTGTTGAGCCGAAATTTCAATCTTGAGCATGCACTGATTATTTAATCTATCTATACTTATTTTTTTATTTATGTTGTAGGTTTACGCAACTATGTGTATTAGTTCATGTAGTCGATCGTTGTTCTTGGTATATCAAATCATGATCGCTCCCATCCTTATTCAAGGTATTAATGTGTACTTTGATGTAGCTAGAGTGACATGTCATTAGTTTCATGGTGTGTGTGTGTGTGTGTGTGTGTGTATTTCAAGTAGTTTTCCTGCAAAATTTATGACATTTCAAATATGTATTTTTTGATTCCCTCCAGTTTACTAACTTAATTATACAATCGCAGGTAAAATCGAATGGGGACAACTAATGCATGCGAGCCTTACCCTAGGCGTATGGTAAGACTTTTTGCATCTAATGCTTACGAGCCTTACCCTACGTTGAGAGTAGGGCTCATAGACATTACATTGAAGGCCGCTTTCGGCGGTTATTATTCGTAGTTTGATGCACATATGGGGAGGGTGGGTGTTAGGGTAGGGGTTGGGTTTAATTCCACTCTGGTGGAGTCACTTCCTTCGTCTTGCTTTTCTTCCAATAATCATCAATCTCAAGAAATGTTCTAGTTCCCTCACCTTCTCCGTTCATGCTTCTGAAATCACAAACTACACCTTTATGTTTCTCTCTCCTGCTATATATTCCCTTGTCCATGGTACTTCCCTTATCTCCGATGCTTCATTATGTTGTACCACTATCCCTAATTGTCGATGAAGATGCCCGTTGAGTTGAAGCTAGAGGTGATGACAATGGCGGAGCTAGAAGCGGCGAGAATTATAGAAACTCCATCGCGATGGGTAAAATGTTAATGGCTTGATAAATTTTTATGTTGTATTGTAATGTCATTTATCCAAATGTAAGCTATATGTTATTGAATAAATACATTATCTGACAATGATTTTTTCTGTTAATTTTTCATTTTAGTCGGGAAAAGACATTATTCATCTTTTATATAACGGGCCTAAGATTCAAATTGCGGTTAAAATTGGCCCAAGAAGATCAATTGCAGTTTAGTTATATGTGTGTAACAAAATTTTATAATTGACTATTCAGTTTGTAATTGATGTAACCCGATTTCTAAAATTGTTAAAATGATTGTCTTCGTAGTATTCAAGTCTTTGAATAATTTTCTTCGAGTTGTGAAAATATCAAAGTCTTCATCTAATTATACGATTGTACTTGTTTTTGTTTTTTTTTAAATCAATGCTATTATACTTGTTAAAACAAAATTTTGGACCAAAATTATCCCTAAATCCATTCAGAGGGGCAAAAGTGTAATTATTATATTTTTTTTAAAAAAAACTCATTCTGGAGAAAAATAAATCTCTTTGGAGCCTTTATTTTTGTGCTTTAGACGAAAAATGGTCTTTACTCTGTTAAAACCGGGTACTTCATAGCCCTATCTCTTCATAAAGACACGGAAACTCTGATTAAGGAAAGATCCTTGACAAATTATTCAAAAAGTTGGAAAACCCTCTGGAGACTTCCCTTAGAACCAAAAATTATGTTCTTCATATGGCGTGCACTCAATCATATCCTCCCTACTCAAAAAACCCTTCATCTCAGGAAATGCACTCCGTTAATATTTTGTAATCGATGTGGAAGCTCAGAGGAATCAGAATTCCACCTCTTCATTGATTGTCGACCAGCAAACCTAACATGGATTCGAGTCCCTTTAATTCACCCAAACCACTCGCCTAACCTTCCCCACCAAAATCTCTTAGACTGGTTCACTTCCTGGATCTCCAAAAATATACCCACCCTCGATATTTGTTTAACTTTTCTTATATTTTGGGAAATCTGGATAAACCGGAACAACATCGTATTCAACAATGCCTACCCCTCCATAACTGACTCGCTCTCCCTTGCTCTTCAAAGCCTCCAGAAAGTAAAAACACACCTAGGCACCAAAAAAATCCACAAATCCAAATAACCCTGAGACACGATCAAACAATTTCCCCACCCCAACTGATGAAACTTTTATGAGTCTTGATTCGTGGAATGGAAAGACTCTTAAGGAATATCTCGACAAAACCTCACAAAGCAATCTCAAGATCTTAATCACGGATGGTTCTTGGAAACAAAATTCGCGATGGGCCGGTCTTGGATGAGAACTCTGGGACCCAGTGACAGTGACAGTGACAGTGACAGTGACAGGTAGAATCGCAGTAGGTAGTATATCATGCACTTCAACATCAAGCATTCAAACAGAGAGCCTAGCTATCTAGAAAGGTATGGAATTGGCAGTACACAACTCTTACCCTGACATCCTAATTTTGATAGACTCAACGCAAGCTCGAGATTATATTCAAGACCCAGTATGCAAAGATTTCTCATTAGAATCTATCATTTTGGACATCCAAAATCTCATGAATCAATGTAATAGGGGCTTTATTATCAAAGTTGATAGAAATGTAATTCATCTAGCGCATAATAATGCGACTTTTGCTAGGAAAATGTATCATCACTTTATAGGCCCTGAGTCTACTTTTCTACTAAAATAGTAGTATAATTGTTAAAAAAAATAAAATAAAAATAATTTGATGGCATTTTGGACCAAACACAAATAAAATAAAAAAAACAAGCGGACAAGGCTAGACTGCGGGCCAAATGGATTTGAAAGCCCGCGGACTTGGGTCCACTCCCAATACAGTCCTTAGGCCCAATCCGCTCCGTTTTGTCCCCGGTTATTAGGCCGACTTGAACAACGGCTAGTTTTCGACAAAACAATGACCACCAAGAAAAAATTAAAATAAAAAAATTTTGAGTTTATTGCAAAATTGACATGCCTACTTTCAAAATATATCAATTTGACATGCAAACTTTGGAAACATCAAATGTGTCCTGCCTACTTAACATTGCAAAAAATTTTAAACACGTTTTTTAACACCCGTTAAATTCATAACGGGACACTCCAAAAAACTAACCATCCGTCAATTTTTTGTAACGTACGTTATATTTTTAACACCTGTTACACCCCCACCTCCGTCTCCGGCGACCGTCCCCTTCCTCACCTCCAGAAGGTGGATGTCTGCTTCCAAAAAATCTGGGTCCAAACTTCAAATATTCAATGTTCAAAGATTCGAAGTTTGAAGCTCGAAGATTCGAAGCGAAAACCCAGATTTGAAGTTCAAAGTTTAAATATTTAAAGAAAAAAAACCAGATTTGAAGCAAAAAAAAAAAAAAAACCCAAATCTGGGTTTGAAGAAAAAAACCCAAATTTGAATTTCAGAGATCCAAAGATTTGAAGAACAAAATCAGATTTTATGGTATTAACGATTTTCGAATTCGGTTAGTATGATGCGCATTTTGATTTTGAGTCTCCTTAGATGAGATTGAGAGATTTCTAGGGATTTGAATTCCTTGAATGATTTGGAGAACGCTGAAGATCGACTGTTGATTCGCCGGGACAAGAATCGACAGCGTTTCCGGCGAAGTCGTCTTTGCCAGAGAAGAAGGAATCGGCCGGAGGTGAGAAGGGGACGGTCGCCGGAACTGTGGGAGGGGGAGGCCAGAGGTGTGAGGGAAGTGTCACCGGAGACGGAGGTGGGGATGACCGGAGGAGGGGAAGGGGCAGCGCCGGAGACTAAACGCCGGAGACTGAAGGGGTGTGTAACGGGTGTTAAAAAAATAACGTACATTACAAAAATTGACGGATGGTTAGTTTTTTGGAGTGTCCCGTTATGAATTTAACGGGTGTTAAAAACGTGTTTAAAATTTTTTGCAATGTTAAGTAGGCAGGACACATTTGATGTTTCCAAAGTTTACATGTCAAATTGATATATTTTGAAAGTAGGCATGTCAATTTTGCAATAAACTCAAAAAAATTTAATGGAGTCTTATCTAGGGTTTTTTCATCTACCAATTCCCAATCGTTTACCAAGGCAACTCCGATGTCGGCGCCGGCGCCGGCGCCAAAAGGTTCCGCACGGATCATCTTTGGTCGGTTATCAGGTTAGAAAATTTATCTAGAGGTGATGCTCCTTGAAATTTCCTATATTCTATTCTCCTGTTTGTTTACTCCATTAAGTTGTTTTGGGGTTCTTTCGAATTCAAGTTGCTCTATTTGTTCCAGATTATGTCTTTTTGAAAGAGTGGTGCTATTCACACCTTCATATTTCTAAGTACACCTACTTTACCAATTTCACCACCAATGTTTAATGATTCATATACTCCATTCGTCCGATTTTACACTTCAAAAAATGGTTGGGTACAAAAATTAAGAAAAAGGTAATGTGTTAAGAGTGTAGATGGTTTAGTAGGAGAGAGAAAGTGTGGTAGTAAATAGTTAGTGGATAATTGTTGTGAGTGACATGTGAAGTTCACAAGTAAACAAGTATAAAAAAAAAGTTTCCTTTTTAGGTTTTGAAGTTTAAAATGGGACAACCAAAATGGAAATTTTTGAAGTTTAAAATGGGATGGAGGGAGTACAAATTACCAACTACTCATCATTCTACTAGGTTCGTATTCATACTCCGTAGTCTTAACTCAGTCTTGTTCCTTGCATTTGTAGACAACGGGCACAGGTGTGTGTTCCTTTAAACTACAGTAGCTGTTTGAAAAAGATATATGGCCTCTCTGCCACTTACAAATTCCCGGTGTCATAAACAGGCATGTTGTAGGTGGTCTTGTCTGAACAACCTTACTACATTCACGTTAACCTTAGTGTGATGCTTATCTGTGGATACATTCACGTTAACCTTAGTGTGTCAAATTAGAAGATAATTATTCTCATTTAGTCTTAACTTTTAAGCAACGGTTTAGCTTTAAGATTCTTTTGCAGTTCAAACTCTTAGTAGCATAAACAGTTCTCCATTAAGTTCTAGAATGTAGGGATGTGTCTACTCTCCAGAGTGTGCTATATGCTCTCAAGAAAAATTGTGGCATTCATTTTGGGACGGAAGGAGTATTAAATAGCATGTTGCATAATTGGGGTTGAGGATTATCGATGGCAGAGGCCGCACAGCCAGTAATTTAATTTCATCACATGGTCCAAGGAATTAGTGTTAATGATTAACAATATGAAGAGTAAAATTATGTTAAAACTGGCCAATGGTGCCTCTCAAGTTTGGAAACCATTACTTGTTCAACATGTGCAACTGAACCCAAAACATAACACATTTTAGATACACCTTTTCATTTTGGCATATATTGCAGAGGTATATTGTTTATACAAGGTTTTCAATTTTCGAAGGAAACTTACGATTTTTAGTAATCCACATAGGCAAAATTTTCTTTCCTTTATTTGTTAGCTTGTTTGCTTACTTTTTGTTTGTTTTTGTTTTTATTTATTTATTTATTTAGAGGGTTCTTTGCAGTTTTAAGTAATATATATAGGCCAACTTTGTTTGGTAGATTCAAAACTACATCTCAAGGGGAGGGGACGGGAGGGGGCAGTGATCAAATAACATTTTTTTCCAGAACTCAATGGCAAGGTCAATAGATTCCCCTTTCCTCTTAGTCTTTTGCCCCTGGTCGCATATGGTGAACGATGAGATGTAAAGTTAACCATTATTACATGCTTTTACTCTAGGGTTTAGTAGGTGTGCCTCGTGGTTGTGCATGGGGGAAATATCAATTTTAAGGGGGGAAGGTCCTGCTCCTCTGTTATGGAGATTTTCATACTTCAGGATGGTGACTGTGAGACTTGCGTCGGTGATGCGGAAATAATAGGGATGAAGTGTTGTGGATATGGCCCTCCACTACCCAAGCAAACCCACAAGAACAATAAGAGCACACAAAAACAAAGCACAAGAAATCAAAGCAAGAAAAGACACATAAATTGTTTACCCAGTTCGTCAATATGTTTGACTACGTCTGGGGGCACTACCAAGCCAGGATCTTGCACTATAATATGTTAAATCTGAGTTACAATGAGTTTAGGGGCGGAACTTTACTTAAATATGTGCCCAGGAATACAAACCTAACCCTAGATGGACAAAGGAACCCGAAAATTGGCCTACAATCCGAACCAGTTTTTGCCTCTCCCGACAAGTGGGCGGTCGCCCACTTTGGTCCTGGGCGGTCGCCCATAAAACTGCTCTCCGGATTGAACTGACTGATTAAGTGGGCGGTCGCCCACCATCACCTTGGGCGGCCGCCCAGAGCAACAGTCCCTCCGACGACTTTCTTCCTTTTTGCTCCGAAGTCTAGTCCCGGTTGGTCCTCTATTCCAACAATCTCCCACCTAGAGATCAACCGCGCATACAAGCCCCGTATCCGTTCTTCAACTCATCCTTGGTGTCGTCCTAGTGCTCACCTCGAACATGGTAGTGCCTTCCTGCTCTCCTATTCTTCAAGCCCAATTGAAGCTTTACACAGCTTCAACTTTTCAAGGTTTACCACCTTGGTCAACATGTCAGCCGGGTTCTCCGATCCCAAAATCTTCTCCAGCCTTAAGATCTTCCTCTCCAAGAGATGCCTGATGTAGTGAAACCTCAGCTCAATGTGCTTCGTCCTAGAATGAAACGCCGGATTCCTAGCCAAGTGAATTGCACTCTGACTGTCACTGTAGAGAGCATTACCACTTCGCGTCTTCCCAAGTTCACCCAAAAAGTTCTGCAACCATACCATCTCTTTGCTTGCCTCTGTCACTGCCACATATTCTGCTTTCGCAGTCGACTGAGCCACGATCTTCTGCAATTTAGAAGCCCAGGAGATAGCCGTACCACCCAATGTGAAAACATAACCCGTAGTACTTCTCCTCTTATCAAGATCACTTGATGCCAAATCCGCATCCACATAACCCGCTAACACGACCTCCTTGCTTGAGAAACATAGAGCCTTACCAGCAGTACCCTTTAAGTAATGCAGGATCCATTTAACCGCTTCCCAATGTTGCTTCCCTGGATTGCCCATGTACCGGCTGACTACTCCCACCGCATGTGAAATGTCCGGCCTTGTACACACCATTGCATACATTAGACTCCCTACTGCCGAAGCATATGGAGTCCTCTCCATCTTGTCACGCTCCTCCTTGCCCTTAGGTGAGTCATTCTCGGATAGCTTGAAGTGCATACCCAATGGTGTCCCTGTTGGCTTCGCCTCTTCCATGCAAAACCTTGCCAAGACTTTCTCAACGTATTCTGCTTGTGAAAAACTTACCCGACTCCCTATTCTGGTCAATCCGCATGCCCAAGATTTTTCTGGCCTCCCCCAAATCCTTCATCTCGAACCATTCTGACAACTGAACCTTCAATCTGTTTACCTCTCTACTGCTAGAGCCCGCTATTAACATATCATCCACATATAACAGCAAGATTATATACCCATTGTCCGTGTTCTTGAAGTAGCAACAATGATCCGCCTCACATCTGATAAAATCAATATCGTGCATGAATCCATCGAACTTCCTGTACCACTGTCTAGGGGCTTGTTTAAGGCCATACAAGCTCTTAGTCAACCTGCAAACCAGTTCCTCGCTACCCTTAGACAAGTAACCCTCTGGTTGTACCATGTAAATTTCCTCCTCCAAATCACCATGAAGAAAGGCCGTCTTTACATCCATTTGTTCCAACAACAAGTTATCCGCCACTACTATCCCCAGAACCATTCTGATAGTGGTCATCTTCACAACAAGAGTGAATACCTCGGTGTAGTCAATACCGTACTTTTGCTGAAACCCTTTTACAACCAACCTTGCCTTGTAACGCTTACTGCCGTTTGCTTCCTCCTTAATCCTGTAAACCCACTTGTTATGCAATGCCTTCTTCCCCTTAGGCAGTTTAATCAACTCCCAAGTTTTATTGGCCTTCAATGAGTCCATCTCATCATCCATCGCAGCTTTCTACTTATCACAAAGTGCACTGCGAACAGCCTCCGCATAACATTCCGGTTCACCACTATCTGTCAGCAACAAATAGTAATTTGAAGGAGTATACCTGTCAGGTGATCCACGCAACCTGCTGGATCTACGCAGCGGAATATCCGGTTCCGGAGTATGTGGTTCATCTTCAGTGACCCCCTGACCATGGTCATCATGAACCGTCCTGCTCCCACCCGAGTCTGGAATATCCACCTCTACAACCTCCGGTTCCGAACTAATATCATCAGATGCCCCCTTCTGTCTTTGTACAATACCTGTTCATTGAATACCACATTTCGACTACGAATAATTTTATGGTTTTGGTCATCCCAAAACTTATACCCGAAGTCATCCCCACCATACCCAATAAACGTACATTTTACAGATTTTGCATCTAACTTAGTTCTATCAACAGAGTCAATATGAACATATAAAACGCAGCCAAATATGCAAAGAAAGAACAGATTTACCTGCTTGCCACTCCATGCTTCTTCTGGAATTTCATTCCCCAACGGTACCGATGGTCCCCTATTGATCAAGAAAGCAGCCGTGTCAATCGCATATGCCCAGAACGTCTTCGGAAGTCCACACTTCAACCTCATACTTCTAGCCCGCTCGTTCAATGTCCTGTTCATCCTCTCTGCAACCCCGTTGTGTTGTGCCCTTTGGAGTCTTCTCCATACGAATCCCATTCGCTGCACAATATTCCCTAAACTCCCTGAGCTCATACTCCCCTCCGTTATCTGATCTCAAGCACTTAAGCTTAAGTCCCGTCTGATTCTCCACCAAAGCCTTCCATTTCTTAAACACCTCGAATGCCTCATCTTTGTGTTTCAAGAAATAAACCCAGACTTTCCTTGTTGAATCATCAATAAAGGTCATGTAATATGACGCACCACCTAGAGAAGTTACCGGGGCCGGCCCCCACAAATCCGTGTGGACCAAATCCAACTTTGCTTCCATTAAAGCCCTACCTGTCCTCGAGAAATTACTCCTCGCCTGTTTGCCAAACACACAATCTTAGCAGATCCCCACGTCGAGTGTCTTCAAACCCGGTAGTCTTCCCTTTGAGCAAAGTACTTTCATCCCCTTCTCACCCATGTGACCCAATCGACAGTGACACAAATCCGTATCACCCTTGGCTGACCCCACCGCGATACTTGCCTTGGTGTTATTCGCCAAATACAATGTCCCCTCCTTATTACCCCGAGCGATCTCAGAATCCTCCTTGGTAATAACCCAGTTCCTGCAGCCGAATGTTACCTTGTAACCTTCTTCGTCCAACTGCCTAACTGATAATAGGTTCTTTTTCAAACCTGGAATGTGCCTGACCCCGTTCAGATGTAAGACCTTCCCGTACGATGCTCCTATTCTGACATCCCCCTTCCCCTTGATTTCCAAAGGCTCGCCATCCGCCAGATAGACCTTACCGAAATCACCGGAAGTATAATTCTCCATCTCTTCTGCATGCCCGCAAGAGTGGAATGATGCCCCCGAATCCAGCACCCATGATTCTAGTGCACTACTAACACTCAGAACCAGTACATCATCACCTTCGACTGTCACATTCACCGAATTGTCCCCACGATTGGGACAATCCTTCTTGTAGTGTCCTAACTCCTTGCAATGATAACACTGCACCGATCCTTTCGCAACCCTTGGTTTATCTCTGATCTCCACGGCCTTGCCCTTACCACCCACTACGTTTTCCCTTGATTCAGTTCTCCCCTTACTGCTAGTACCCGGCCTTCCCCTGCTAGTAGTAGCTAAGGCCGATCCCGAAGTAGACGATGTCCCCAACTTCTTCAAGCGATTTTCCTCGCCCAACAAGAAATCCTTAACATCATCATACTTCAACTTGTTCTTACCCGCTGAAGCATTGATTGCTGTCACCGTCCCGCTCCAACTTCCTGGTAAAGACGCTAGTAATAAGCACGCATGAACCTCATCATCAAACGTAATATCCAACGCAGTCAATGAGTCTATAACATCCATAAACTCATCGATGTGTTTAGCTAAGGATCCTCCCTCTTGCATCTTGAGACTACCCATCTTGCGTATCAAATCAACCTTGTTTGCAACAGATGGAGTTTCAAATCTCTCAGTAAGATAATCCAATAGCTCCTTTGTGGTCTTCGCCTTCTTGGTAGTCTTCGCGATCCCCTTTGACAAAGTAGATCTAACCACCCCTAGGGCCTTCCTATCCATGAGATCCCAATCTTCTTGCTTTTTTTCTCCTTCCGGTTTGACACCCTTTAGAGGCTTATAGAGATCTTTGTTGTACAAAAGATCCTCTATTTGCATCCTCCAAAACCCGTAGTCAGAACCATCAAATTTCTCCACCGCTTGTTTGTCCTTGCCCATTCTTGATTGCTTGACAACACCCAATCGCTCGATAAACCAATCGGTCGATTAACCCTGATCTCCAACCAGAGCTCTTGATACCAGTTGTTGTGGATATGGCCCTCCACTACCCAAGCAAACCCACAAGAACAATAAGAGCACACAAAACAAAGAACAAGAAATCAAAGCAAGAAAAGACACAGAAATTGTTTACCCAGTTCGTCAATATGTTTGACTACGTCTGGGGGCACTACCAAGCCAAGATCTTGCACTATAATATGTTAAATCTGAGTTACAATGAGTTTAGGGGCGGAACTTTACTTAAATATGTGCCCAGGAATACAAACCTAACCCTAGATGGACAAAGGAACCCGAAAATTGGCCTAAAATCCGAACCAGTTTTTGCCTCTCCCGACAAGTGGGCGGTCGCCCATAAAACTGCTCTCCGGATTGAACTGACTGATTAAGTGGGCGGTCGCCCACCATCACCTTGGGCGGCCGCCCAGAGCAACAGTCCCTCCGACGATTTTCTTCCTTTTTGCTCCGAAGTCTAGTCCCGGTTGGTCCTCTATTCCAACATGAAGATGCCAGATAGTAGGGCTGAGGGTTGCGATGATGTGGGGTTTCTAGAGGGAGAAGGCAGATGGCGGTGTAATATTGGTTTATAGTGTTTTGGTGCTTCTTTTGGGTTGGGTCAGCGAGTTTTGTGTGCAAGTTTATAAAATGTAATTCAAGTGTCATTTTAATAATGTCATTAGAGTCCCCTTAGTCTGCGTGTTTTTTTGTGTGATTATCTATTTTAGGGACATATGATGAGGTTTCAATGGAGCAAAGAATGGGCTTTGCAAAAGCTCTTCAAACGTCTCTCTGCACCAGATCTATTGTTTCTCATCTGTGTTGGTTTGAATAAATACCTTAATGGTGAGCTATAATTGTCTTCTATTTATGTTTGATTGTTAGACAAATTAGGATCACAGGCTGAAGATAGGTTTTGATGTTCAGGGGCCATTTAATGATTTTTCCTGCTCAAACCTGATGTCCATGTCATTTTTGGTGCGGGGAGTGAAGGTGTTGCGTTAGAGAAGAAGAAAGATTTTTTTAGGCAGACACTACCATCTATTACCCCCTGCATTCATGGTCAAATTTAGAGTTTTGGATGAAACTAATGGTAGGTATGGCTGTCGGACGTGATTTTGTTTTACATGTAGATGAGAGATAACAAGATGTTTTTACATGTAAATGAGAGATAACAAGATGTTATTTACACATAACTTTGGGTAGATGAGAGATAAGATGCTTTTAGATGTAGTCCATGATTGCTTCATGTTTAAACACATATCTGCTTTGATATGTTGTGCAATATATAAGTGGGCAATATCACCTTTGAAAATGAGTCTCATGGTCACACATTTATTTTTAATGATCTTAGAGTTTTTCTTTTAATTGGTACCTATCCACATTAGCAAAGTTAATCCATTTATCAAGAATTCCTAAACTAAAGAGTTTTTTTTTCCTCTTCAATGCCAGGTACTGTATGGTTTGATTTCTATTTTCACAGAAGGCAGAGCACGTGGATTGGGTAGGAGCGTTTTATTTGCTGTAAAAGCTGCAATTGTGTTGGGGCTTCCATTTTCAGAGGCATTTTGATAAGTAGCCATATGAACTGCTAAACCCTTCTCTTATAAAGCCCAAGTCTCTTTTGAGGAAGCATATCTTCTAGTGCAAAATCATTCCTTGCCAGCTGCAAGTGTTGCTCAAATTCTTACTGAGTCCTTTCTAAAGGTGCATATTTCTTATTCACTTAGCTTATTGTTTGGTTGTTCCGTTCATTTTACTTCTATTATAGACTTGGCATAACCAATAAAGTAAATATATCTGACATTTGGATGGACAATCAGCCAGCACAGGCGCACAACCCTCACTTCCTCTTTCATTTGATCCCTGAAAAATTAGACTGTATTTTCCAAATTACAACTGGAAAGTTGTTTACTATAATTACTTGTCCCATTGTTAATATTTAACTGTAAGAAGGATCTCAGGTTTGGCGAACAACATGCTTAACATCTACAATTGAATCCAAAATAAAACACTTATTAGATGCACCATTGTAATTTTTAGAGTAGCAAGAGTTCCACGTCCCAACCATAGTGGACAAGGGTAGAAAGCGGTGCCCTCATCTTGTTTCCTTTTCTGTTTTTTCTTTATCTTTTTGCGTTTTGTATTGTCCAAGAGCAAACATTTGTGTTGAGAGCCATCGGGTTCCTTTTCTTCTTCTTCATCTTCTGATTCTTCCTCATCCTCTTTCCCTGTGAGTCTGAATCCTTTTCTTTATCTTATGCCTTTCTCTCTTCATTTTCAACCTTTTCAGTCCTTTTTCCTTTTCTGATTCTTCCTCATCCCCTATTTGCCTTTCAAAAAGCTAATGATTGCTTTTTATTGAGCCTTAATGTCTGCATATTCTTGATGAGCTATCCTTGTAAGCTTGATAAATGACTATTTTATAGTCATTTAAGGTCTAAAAATATAATTTATTAGCTTTTATTCCACTTAAATTACTTATTTTCTACTCTTTATTTGATATAATGCACTTGAAGAATGTTTCTATGATGCAAACAGGTTTTGAGTACATTCTTGAGGAAAAAGGGAGCTAAGGCATCATCTTTGTGAAGGAGGAACACTTGACAAATGAGGAAATAAGCTAGTCCATGAAAAGTCAAAGTTCCAGTCAAAGCAGGCTCTGCTCGGCCGAGCAGTACCCTTGACTCGGCCGAGCATAAAGAATCAGAAAGGGCAGATTTATTTTCGAAGGCTTGCTCGGCCGAGCACTTTTCTTGACTCGGCCGAGCACCCCCTGAATCAGCAAAAGGTGCCTTTTCAAATGAAGACCTCTCCAAGCACCCATCCGGAAAGATTGCCTCCCCTCCTCCAAGGCTTATAAATAGAAGTAGAAATCAGTAGTTTAGATATCTAGAAACATTGTAAACTTACTATAGTGAAATTTATACTCTCAAACATCAAATAATTCTCAGAATTTGTGAAAGTTATCAACTTAACTTGAACAAAATTCTGAATTCATTATCAATAATATTCAGAGGTATTCTTCAAGCTTTTTGTCTCCATTTCATTCCGGAATAAGTATCTCTTCTTCTATCTTCTCTTATTTATCTTATCCTTATTATTTCGCAAATGGCTTGTGAGTAATCCCCCTATTTCTTGGGGTTGGAAACTCAACAAACACTTGTATTTACTAATATTCATGCTCTAAATATACTTTTTTCATCTTAAACAATTCTACTATATCAAACTTTAACGCCTACGACCATGATGATGGCCATGGCTTGTATGAATCTTAGTTAATCAAGGGAAGTACTGATCGGAGAACCTTGATTAGCGGATCCATATAGTCAGAACTAAGTTCATTACTCACGAGAGTAGTGTAATGGCTTAGGGATGCTCCTTGAGTGGAAAGTATGCTGATTTTCATAAAGAAAACTTAATGGATTCTTACTAATTATGGGCCATCGAGAGATAGGGCATAATTAGTATGAGAATACAAACGCTACTTGCTTGATCGTGAGAAGTAGTGTAGGCCAAGCATACCATCCTTGTTTTAAAATGAAACTTTAATCTAAATAGAGCATGAATAGTTGATGAATATATGTTGTTGATGTTCCAATCCCGAGGATTCCTTAAAATATAAGAGTTTTCATCTAAGCTATAGTAATTGCAATTTCATTTCTAGTTAGTGACAAACAATTTTATAACCCCCAATCGTTTTCCTTTCTTTATTTTTTTTACTCTAAGCAAAGATATTTTGTAAGTAAAGTTGTCCTCGTGGGATCGACTCGCTCTTGCACTATCTATACTACATACACCCGTGCACTTTCGGAAATAACCTAACAAAGCTCCACTAGCTCACCAATACAATATGAGTTCCAAGCTTCTTAAGCATGTGAACGTGCTCATGAGCTTCTTTCTCATTTTACATTCGTCTTTGTCTTCATGTTTGAAATCATGAGAGTTGTATCCGTGTTTCGTATTCTTCTTTGTTTTAATTGGCGACAAAAAAGTACAAAAAGGAAGAACAAGCAACCAAGTACTTAAAGTTCACATGATTTTTGAAAGGTCATGGTTTTCATTAAAACACTCTTAAGGCCAAAATGATAGAGAAATATGCGCAGCGGAATTGATATTTTCTTAAGCCTTATAGTGGTTGTCTAACATATATATTCCTAATATCGTTGTCAATTTTATCTTGTCTATGTGATCAAGCAATAATATATTAAAGCAAGAAATATAATTGAAATAAAAATTAAATTGCAAGACAAGAAATTAAAAGAGACAAGAGGCGAGAATTTTTAAAGTGGTTCGGAGGCAAACCCATCTCCTACATCCACCCCCACTGTCCCTGACAAGTGAGCTCAATCCACTATAATATTCTCTTCTTACAAGAGTTACAAGGATCGAGAAGGGAAGTTCCTTTGAACCCCCTCTACTTAATTGACACTTCAATTAAGGTTGCTTCTTAGCGAAAAAGGAAAAATAAAATCACAAGAGTGAATATCAATGTAGTTCTTCCTTGGATTGACACTTGAGTTGTCGGATGGAAGCAATGCTTTAGCTCGGTGTTTCCCCTTAATGTTTGCAAGGTTTGGTTGGGTTGATGTTCAAAGGTTTAAAAGGGTGAGGGAATAAATGGTGAAGGGTTAAAAGATAATGTGGCAATTGGTGTATATTGCTCACTTGGGTAGGAGGGATATTGTGGTGCAAACACAATAGTGGATAAATGGTGAAGGGTTAAAGGGTTGGGTTCTTGGGGTGAAAACCTTAGTGTGTGCAATTGGTGTTTATTGCACACACTAGGTGAAAGCATTCTGATGGAGGGTAATTTTGGTGTGGGATACACACTGGTAAATGGGGTGGTTAAGGTGGTGCAAGCACACTTGTAAATGGAGGGTTTCACTTCAATTTATAAGAAATGGAAAGGGAAGGCCGTTGGTTGGTCAAAGGTGATAAAGTGGTCTTCAAAGTTGGTCTTCATTTTCTTTCATCCATGTGCAAAAGGTCTTGGCATTTATGTTTGCTGCAAATTATGTCTCCAACGTTCATATTGTTGCCTGGGAGTTGAATTTGGAAACAATGGTTTAAGTGTGAGGTTTCATGGCTTTTACACTTTGCACCCTTCTTCATATATACCCCATTTTAGTAATTTGCACATATCTTTTCACCGGGAGCTCAAATGCAAAATCTGATTGCATACTCTTATTCCTCATTAAATTTCCTTTCTAATGATTCTAATATTGGATATTTTGCAGTGTCGATAGGTGGTGAAAACCACTCACTAGTACAGATTTAAACTTAGGAAACACAGCTTAGATAGCATTTTTGTGAAGCGCTATCGAAGATGCATTCTAAGATAGCGTATAGTTAAGCCGAGTGCAATTTTTTTTTTTTAAATGAGCTACTATAGCGCATATAAAAGCGTTATTGTAGTAAGCGATTTATAAGCCATTTTTTCATTTTTTTGGAATTATCTTGGATAGCGCATACGAAAACGTTGTGGTAGTAAGCGCGTTATAAGCATTTTTTTAATTTTTTTTTTTAATTTTTGGGTTTGACCACTTTCCTTCTTTTTCTTGACCAAATAAACGCTCTTGTAGGGCTTTTGGAAATTAAACCCAAAACACTTCCCCCACCATTCACTTCACTACTTCCCTTGCTTTGCCCAAATTGACGATTTTCCCTTCCCACTCCCTATCCATCGCGGCTGCCGGCACCACCACCAAATCGATCGATTCACCCGCAGTCCTGAACAACTCCGGCAGCCTACAATCATCTCTCTCAACGCCATATTCCCAACCCTCGTTCTCCCCTCAAGAGCAACTCCAACGTTCCCCACCCAATGTCGATTTAATCCCTTTGTGTCGAGACGCATCAATCCACCCATCGCAACTGTCGGCACCACCAATCGACCCCCACGCAGTCCAGAACAACTCCGGCCGGCAGCCCCACAAACGCGTGTCAAGCTTCTTACTGCCGCCGGTTTTAACCCCTCCAGTTCTCTCTCTAGCAGCAGCAATCGCCTCTCTCCTGGCACCGGTAAGCCCTAATCACTCTCTCGGTTCAACATAATGTCATTAACCAATTTTTTAGGTTTGGTAATTCAATTCCAAGCCATTAAATTGGAACTCCATGAAAGTTATTTTGTTTTACAATCACAAATTCAAGGCTTGTTTTTGAGTTTCCAAACATGCCTATTTGTGTTAATATCTTTCGTATTGATAGTCTGGACAAATGTAATTGTTATGCCTATTTAAAGAAAATAGAGGCATCAAGTATGCAGCCCATGCCTGCTGATCTCCAGTATGTTTTATCTCTCTCTTTTTTTTTTTTTTTTTTTTTTTTTAAAAAGTGGTGGGTGAAAAGAAGCTTGGGGGTGGGGAGTGAACCTTTTTATCAGAGGTGTGTGCATTCTAGAACTTTAACTCTTTGCGAATTGCTCACCTTTTGAGGGAATGGAAAGACAAGAAGTTTGGTTATTCTGAATTTGCTTGTTTGATGCCGCGAGTGTTCTAAAATATTTGTAGAATAACCAAATTTAATGAAATATTACCCTGTTTGATAAAATTTATTAATATATAAACCTGTTTGATAATATTATCTTGGTTCTTTCTGTTGTTATCTACATAGTTCCTAATCGGACCCATGCCATATGGTTCTTGGATATCACAGATGATTGAGTAAGCGGAGCGCTATGATTTCTTATATTGTAGATCAGAATATAAATTTACTAAACAATTCTTGATAAGTGCATTTTGTTTAAAGAGGCAATTAAAGAGGACTTCTCTTTTTCTGATGACATATGTGAGGAATAAACTATACTGTAAAGTGTTTACTTAGGTAGTTGATATCCTTATAAAACAAGTCATTCCACACTAAAGTTTTTCTTATGATAAGAAGGTTTTCTTGTTGAAAACTGCAAATTCCTCTTCTCTCTGATTGCATGATGTATATATAAAACATTTCAAACAATAACGACTTCATATTCTTATTATGACTTACCAGTGTAACTTTTATCAAGTGAATGGTGTAATATGAAAGTACAATGGGATATAGACTCTCATTGTCTAATTTCCTATTGACCTCATTATTTCAGGTGGCCGTTGTGTGATTGTTTGATTGCTTTCCATTCATCTGGCTATCCGCTTGAGAAAGTTGAAGCTTATGCTGCATTAAGGAGGTAAGTATTTCCCGTTGATGATCCACTAATAGAAGCTCATGTCTATATTTTAGTGTACAATTTTTACCAAGTACAAATTTCTTAGAGTTACTAGCTGTGTGTTGTACTTATTTGATTGAACCAAGCATTGGTACAAAACTGATTATATGGCTCATTTGCTCCAGCAACAACTAGATCTATTCTGCATCAACCTTACATCGACATTCCAACTTGCACCTAGTTGACTGGAAGGGGTTAATTTCTTTCTTTCCACCTATTTTGGCTAAAATCTGAACAACAATAATCTTAAGCAAGTATCTGGAAAATGACTTGCATTTATATACTTTAATCTGAACATTGTAGCTATTGGGTTTATTTTTGTTGAAGTGGGTTTATTTTTGTTGTGAAAATTATTTGTGTTTATTGGGTTTCCATGTCTAGTTAAACCCAAAAAAAAATAAAAAAAAAATCCTCATTTTAGGAGGAGAGTATAAGCATTTTTAAAGCCAACATTGATGCTAGTTTGTTTCTTTAGGATCTGTTTGTTTCGGTGTATTTGATCCTAGTGTATCCGTTGTTGTTACATTTATTTGTAATTTAGTTAGCTATGGATCGTAAGTGGATTTTTGCGGACCGGTTATCAACAGAGTACAAGAACGGAGCGAAAGAGTTCTGTAGTCATGCAGCGAAACAGGCTAGTAATCCTGGGTTCATGTATGAATGTTAAAACAGTCAGTGGTCAGCAACTGTTGTATGAACATTTAATTTGTCATGGTATCGATAAAACATACACCGTCTGGACATATCATGGTGAGGGGAAAGGTCAATGTAGCTCACACCGTTTAAGTCCCGACTTCAGTTCTTTAGATAAGATGGATAAAAATATTGGGTCGGGTGGTCGTGATAGAGCATCTAGTCCTGTAACGGATACTCCTTATGTTGTTAATGAAGAATTACGGGACCATCCTGATATACATGAGAGGTTGAGGGATGATGCTGGGTTACCCTTATGGCCTGGGTGTACAAAGGCAACAAAACTTTCTGCTATGTTGACTTTGTATAACTTAAAAGCTAGCTACCAGGTTTCTGACATGTTCTTTACAGAATTGTTGCAAGCCGTGAGTGATTTGCTGCCAGATGACAATGTACTCCCTCGTCGAGCATATGATGCTAAACAGATGCTCAAGCTAATTGGCTTAACACATGAGAAGATTCACGCTTGTCCTAAAGATTGTATTCTGTACCGGAAAGAGTAAGCAGATCTTAGTGAATGTCCTAAGTGCGGTACACAACATTATAACAAAAAGAATTCTCCTGCTATGTGGTACTTCCCGATAATTCCAAGACTTAGGCGGTTGTATAGCAGCCCGAATGATGCTAAACATTTGACATGGCATCAAGATGGGAGAATTAAAGATGGAATGTTAAGACACCCAGCTGATTCACCTCAATGGAAGAAATTTGATGATACTGAGGACACTGATCGTCTTCATTTAGAACATTGTAGGAAATCCGTTTACTTGGGACATAGGAGGTGGTTGGAACCAAATCATCGGTACCGGAAAATGACAGAGGCATTCAATGGTGAGGTTGAAGAGCGTAAAGCACCTCGTGTATTGTCAGGTGAGGATGTGTTGAAAAAGGTGGAAAACATCGAGACACAGTTTGGTAAGAATTTTGCAAAGACGGTTCCTACTAAAGGTTGGAAGAAGAAATCAATTTTTTTTCCAATTAAGCTATTGGAAAGACTTGTATGTGAGACACTTTATTGATCTCATGCATAATGAAAAAAATGTTTGTGCTAGTATTTTAAATACTTTGCTAGGTGATAAAGAGAAGTCTAAAGATGGGTTAAATTCAAGAAAGGACATGGTTAAACTTGGAATTAGAGGAGAATTAGCGCCTGTGATAGAGGAAGGGAAATCACCATATTTACCACCTGCCGCTCATACATTGTCCAATTATGAGAAAAAGGTCTTACTTGAGACACTTCAGTCAGTTAAGGTCCCAGGGGGGTACTCATCTAACATTCAGAGTTTGGTATCTGAAAATGGGTTGAAGTTGACATCTTTGAAGTCTCATGATTACCATGTCATCCTTGAGACTTTACTCCCAATTGCGATTCGCTCAATTTTGCCTGAAAATGTGCGTACCACTATTACAAAGCTATGTTGGTTTTTCAAGGCGATGAGTAGTAAAGTAATTGATCTTGGAAGGTTATCTCATTACCAAAAACAAATTGTGGAGACACTTTGTGAGCTTGAGATGTATTTCCCACCTTCTTTCTTCGATATCATGGTCCATTTGACAGTTCACCTGGTTTACGAGACAAGGATGTGTGGTCCTGGTCGTATGAGATGGATGTATGGTAGTGAGAGGTATATGAGAGTGTTGAAAGGGTATGTGACAACTATGTATTGTCTGGAGGGTTGTATCGCATAACGCTACATAGTGGAAGAAGCATTAGAATATTGGTCTGAGTACATCCCAAATGTCGAATCAATTGGACTTCCAACTACATGTCACACCGGTAGTCTATACTGAGATATTTTCTTTTAACATGGTACTTTCTTTTGCATTTTTTTTAAAAAAGTTTTCCTTAAGAAGGGATGTGAGAACCCATTTACGGATGGAATGTGCAAGTGATAAAGGATATCACAACATAACTTGAAATGAACTATCCTGAAAACTATACTACCATAACTCTTGTAAACATGGAGTCAGTCTATAGGGAAAAACAGGACATATTTCCATTTGCATCATTTCTGCAAGGACCAGCTATTAATATGGTACCCTTTTCTTTTCACTGGTTATGTGAACTCTTGCCTTTTGCCTCTATGAACTCGCTCATTACGTATTCAAGGCCATAAGAATACTCCATATGGAGTAAAAGGTTGTATATTCTGTATATGGATATGAGTAAAAACAGGTAGTGAGATCTTCCAGTTCTTTTCAGCTTACTTCCCACAATTAATTTAAAGGGATTTCTTTTATACACAGTGTGTAATGTCTAGCACAACTATTATTGCCTTATTGTTGAGGCCTTTGGTTGCGAGTAGGGCTGTCAAAAGGATGATCTTGGGAAGTGCTGGTTTTAGCGAGAAAATTGACGGTCGTGTCTTCTGGCCTGCAGCCATTGCTTATCTAGTTCAGCAAATTCTGACCCTAACTTAATTGTCGACTGAACTGCATTAGATTCTGACATGTTTCTTTAGTCATGGTTATGAAAGCACCCGTTCTTGTCTATTGGCGGTCTTTACTCACACCTCTGTAGAGAACCTCATCAACCCTATGTAATAGACCTCATTGATTCACATAGTACACTTGGTCCCTTAAACTAAAAATTTGGAAATTTTATGGGGGTCATGGCACTGATCCAACATTGACTATGACAATCTTTCACTCATAGACTTTCTTGGAACCTGTCAGTAGAATGATATTAAAAAGATAGAGAGGCGTAAGAGCATATATATACCTTTCTATGTGGTTATTGCAATATATGGTAGTATTCTTTGCAGTTTCTAATACATGTCTTGTATTTTTTGGTACAGTTTGTCCATACATATCGAATCAAGAGTTATTCTCCGAGCAAAATGCACACTTTCCGATATAATTGGGCAGGATACTTGTATAGCCGATTTATTAAGGTGAAGCTGGCACCGGAGAAGTAGAAAATAGGTATAACAAATTTAAGTATTTTAGTTCTAGCTATTGTTGAATAGTATGATCGAGTTAGATCTAACTATATATTGTGGATGATTGTAAATGTTATTAATTATTGGTGTATGCAAGCAAATGTTGATGGTTATTGTTGAATGAAATGTTGGCTAGTTCGTATTATTATTTTTTTAAATTTCATTTTCTGGTATTAAATTATAATTTGCAATATATAAAAAAAAATGACACGGACTTACATAGCGTTTTTGATGCACTATCCAAGTATTTCATTAAAAAATGTGATCATTCTTCGATAGCGTTTCGGATGCGCTATGTTAATGTCGATTTTTTTTAAACATGGACCTTTGATAGCGCTTATTAAGCGCTATAGTAGTTAGTTCCTGAAAATTAAAAAAGTCCGTACAACAACGCTTCTGGATGCGCTAACGTAGTATACGCTATTGTAGATCACTCTCTTAGATAGCGCATAGTAAGCGCTACGCAAGCTTACATAGCGGACGCTTGCATAGCGCTTTTATGCGCTATGTAAGGCCTAAAAAAACGCTGTCTAAGGCTAAATCTGTACTAGTGACTGTTGAAAAACATAGGAAACTTGAAGGATGTCTTAAGTAACTTTTGCTACTTTCTTCTCTTGACAACTTAGACCATTTAACTTTGTTCCATTAGTTAAATGATCAATCTTCACCAAAACAATAAGTTAAGACCTAACAATTTTACTTCCTCATTACTCATCAATTCTGATGGGGCTTACAAGTAGTCATAGTGCGTGATGAGAAATGAAAATAACTATTTATAGCTAGTTTACAAGATCATAATATTGAATAGCTGAAAAATAAACGTAATCATCCTTTGTATTAATTTTTTTTCTCTAGTTTCATGATGAGGTTCTTAGTGTGAGGCACGTGTGTCTACAAGCTCACGTGCAAGACTTGAGAAGATAAGTTGCAACATGCGGCAATTTATGTACATATATTATATCTGATTTTAGTGGTCAAATTCAATAGGTTATTCACTTAGTGGGCCTTAAAATGACTCTAATTCTTAGATAGGATAACCAATCGAGCTATTCCTTCTGATCCTCTAGGCCAGATTATATTCTTAAACCACCCCATCCATTAGACTTATAATACTCTTAAATGCCAGAAATACCCGTGTCCCATCCAAACCCTAAAAACATAAAGCACTCTCACCCTCCCCTAACCCCCTTTCGTAACCTTCCCTTCTCTGTCTACAATCTCTCCCTCACTCTATTCCTCCTCCCAGCCTCCCACCAAACCTCCTCAAACGGCCATCGTCACTGCGAAGATCCTTCAGTGCACCCTCCTCTTCTATTGGCCATCTCCATCTCAACTTTGACAGAGCTTCCCCTCTGCATACCACCATTATACTCTCTCTCCTTTCCCGGGTGAAACTCCGGTGCGCACCATCATCGTACTCCCTCTCCTTTCTCCGGTGAGGTTATTATTTGCTCCTCTGGCTAGATCTACGTCCCTACCCTCCGATCTAGAAGCTCCTCCTAAAAATGGCAATTATAAAACATGTAGTATGCTGTCTTTATCTCTCATATAAGATGACTTTCAAGGCATATAAAAGCATCTGTTGTTGCCATATATTACTTCTTCCCAGTGGTGGATCCAGAACTTTTTTTTAGTGTGTGCACAAATTACATCATAAAGTTTTAAAATCTAAATTGTGAAGAGAAAGTGCTTGTTGTGGTACTCGAACCCAGAACCATTATGGTTAAAAACCTAACAATTCATTATAGAACTATACAATCTGTTTAATTTAGAATTTTGTGGGTGCACTAGCACCAGTGCACTAATATCAATGGTGAAAAGGCCAACAAAGTAGTCTATTTTCATTTCAGTAATACTTCCCTGCCGGTCTTGTAAAATTTGTGGCCCTAGGCTAAATTTTTGCATGTGGCTTTTTTAACCAAAAATTAAAATAAAATTAAAATCAATATCAAACTAGTTTATAAGAATATTTAATTTTAAATAGTAATATGATATATTCTTACATTATATTCTAAAAATACGTTCCTCTTAGCATATTTAGAAGCAAAATCATGAATTAAACTTGAATAATCAACTTTATCAAGTTAATTATTCAATCCCAAACCAACTTAGTATAGTATATATCAACAAAAACTAAATCTTAAAAGTTTGATTTTTTTAATTTTCATTTAAAAAAAAAAATCAATTCTCAAATTATGCAATTAGGGTTTTCACAATAATCTCATACTACACCAATTTACAATGCCAAATAATTCTTAGAATTTTCCAATAAATCAGAAATTAAAATATAAAAACTTATTTCAAGATTAAAGGGGGTATTTTTTTTTTAATGATTTGATTTTAATGATAAAAAAGAAAAATAAGAATCCACATACCTTGAATTAACTTCACTGTCTGCAGCAGGGGTGGTGGCGCTTAACTATGGAAGCAAATATTCTTTCTTCTTCTTCTCCGTCCATCGTCGTCTCAGTCTTTTTCTTTTTTTTCCTGCCTTTTGCGGTTGCTTCTGCATATACCTTTTTTTTTATTATGTTTTTCCGTGTGAAGTGAATAAGTGATTTTGATGTGGGCTATGATATTGGGTATTTAGTTGTGGGCCTAAATTAATTATAAGTGTGATAAATGAATAAAATTAGGCCTCTTTTATATAAAAGGGATAAAATTTTGAGCAATGCTAGGGGCACAAAATAAGGTCACAAAATGTTGCTCACAAAGCGAGGTGGCGATATTTTATTGGTTGCATCGATAATGGACCCGCCATACTTTAATTTAAAACACCAATAAAATCATAACACCTAGGATTTTGTGAGCGAGATTTTGTGACTTTTTTGTGTCCCTAATATTATTCTAAAAATTTGGAGGCCTTAAAAAAAGCCCATTTTTAGAGGCCCTAGGCTGGAGCCTCACCCATCTCACATCACGGCTGGGCCTGCAATTACATGCATCCATTTATATTTATGTTCTGCATTTACAATTGCATGTGTGTGTATCTCGTTTGATGTTCTTTCTTTGTTGTCCCATATTCGCTTGTGTGATAAGCAGGATTCTCGGGTTTGGGGTCTGGAGGGTTCAGGGGAATATTCTTGTAAATCATTTCTTACATTCTTAGTTCGAATTCCAAACGCTATTTGTTTTACTCTCTCTCTCTCTCTCCGTATGTATAGAAGTCTTAATCTCCTTTCAAGATTCGGCATTTATGTGGATTTTATTGTTTAATAAACTCAATACAAATGACAAACTTCTGATTCGAAGGCCTTCTAAATGTCTTTCGCCTAATTGGTGTGTGAATTGCAAGGAATCTGAGGAAACACATAATTATTTATTTATTCATTGTAGCTTAGCTCGTTATCGTTGGAATTGTCTATTTGGGATGGCGGGAGAAGCTTGGGTGAGTCCGAAAGATATCTCTGTTTTTTCGCATTCGGTTCAAAGGTTTTGGCAAAGAAAGAGGGCGTGTAGTTTGTGGAATTGTGGGGGTATATGTTGTTTATTGGGGCATTTGGATGGAAAGGAATGAGAGGATTTTTAGACACCATTGTGTACCGAAACATCTTTTGTGGGATAAAGTGGTGGCGCTAGAGTCTCTTTAGGTTTACACAAATGGTGGTTTTAAAAGATTATCGCTAAATGATTTGAGAAGAGGGCAATGAAAACTGATAGAAACTTCAAGTGCTCTGTTTGGGGTTTGAATAAAACCCTACGAAACCCCAAATTGTGATCTGATCTTTTCATCTCAACTGAGTACAATCTTGAGTAATTTGACGGCCAATTGTTGGAAATTTTAGAGATTTTGATGATTAGAATGGAAACATTAATGTTAATATAATCATCCTCGTGAAATTCAAAAAATTGTTATGGATAAATCATCAAGTGACTATCAATAACAATTTTTAAAATTTTGTTGGGATGATTAGATTGACATTAATGTTTGGTCAAAGTTCATTTGTGTTGACCATCAAAATCTAACTTGTTGACAATCAAAAACTAAATTATACTATCTTTCAGGGATAGGGAGAGTATGAGAGATAACTTTTAGAATTTATTTTTTTGGTCTTTTTTTTGCCTTCGTCTCTCAACTTTATGTTTATGAGAGACAACTCTAAGAGATGACTCTCGGAGGCACGTTGGAATTGGCCTATGGTATTTTTGTCAAAGTGGCTTCAGAGGGATATTGGAAATTGCATATCCTCATGATTAACATTAGGCCAAGAGACCTTAGGAATCATCTTTCTTGCTTTATCTAAGGGTGCCTCTTGGATACAACCCTTCTCATTCAATACATATGTTCTTTCTAATCAAAGCCGTTAATTTTAGCTCCGGACGCTAGCGCTACACTTTGATTTATTAGGGTCTTCTCGAAGAGTTCTATACGCTTTTTCCTATATCTCACCCTCACTCTATTATCTTCTTTCTTATCTTAGCCGTTCATTTCTATCTCATCTGAGGGTTGCTAGTAATACCATTCGACTTATTAGAGTTTTCAGGGGGAGTGTTCTCCGCCGTCTCATATATCTAACCCTCTTTTTGTATATATCTTCTATCAAATCAGAGTCGTTAATTTCAACTTCATCTAAGGGCTATCGACTTATTAGGGTTTTCAAGCAGGTTGCACTTCGCCGTCACATATATCCAACTCCCTCTCTCTTTATTTTCTATAAATATGATGGTTTCTTCCCTCTTATTTCATGTCCTACTCCGTATCTTCATCTCTAAATTTCATATGTTCATTCAACTTGTAAACTCCCTTGTTGTGGTTCCCTAATCAGCATATTCGCGATACATTGCAGATGGTTGATCTCAATGTGATTAATGCTATTAATAGGGCTCTGGTAATCTCCCCCCTTCCATTTTATTCATAACTTCTCTCTTCATTATGTGTCTTTGTGATGTAGAGATCAAAATAAATGCTTTCTGGTATTATTATCATTAGTTATGATCTAGTGAATTTTGATGGATTTTTCTGTGTCACATCCAACATTTTTTTGTCAATGAGGTGTAAATGAATCTTGTTAATCCCAGAGATTAAATAAGGATTCGTTAAAATCTAAGCTTAATACGAATTTGTGTGTTATAGATATATATAAATGTTACCATATCATAACCCTGTTATAATGCATACACATCAAGAGAAGTTGTTAATATATCTTGATTTTGATTTAGAGTAATCTATGATGAAAATGATTTGATTTAATGTTTTACTAAAATTTTCGTAGTATAGTCTTCTTGTATGACTGTTACATAAGCAAACTAGAGACAGTGTAAAAATTACAAAGGAGTAGATCCCAATTATGCCTGCGGATTTTGTAGATGTGATTCTAAATCAATTGATTGTATTATCTGCATCAAATGTTTTAAGGTGCTATATGTGTGTCTGTGCACGCATATTGAATAATTATTTTGATTTTCTTATATGATGCTCCATCTATTTTAAAATAAATTTCCATTTTTGTTCTTGATTAGGAAGACATTTATATTGGCATGTTGGCAGTATACCATTCATTTCCCCCCTTAGCTTTCTCTATTAACTTTTGTGTTCAACAAATATTAAGTTTAGATCGATGGAAATTCTTGAATTTTAACATTAATATTCTAAGTTTAGATCATTGTAAATTCTTAAGTTTTAACATTAATATTCTAAATTTAGATAGAGCATTGTAAATTAGTAAGTTTTAACATTAATATTTTCAAATTAATGAAACCCACTTAAAGTAGAATCCAATTTTGAGAATAACAAATCGATTAATCACCTCGATCTAGGTTGGATCTTATTGCAACACATTTTATAGTATCTAGCTGTGTGTTGAACCCATAATTCAATCTAGAGAATGCACTGATTATTTCATCTATCTATACATAACTTTTCTATTTATTATTGTAGGTTTACGCAACTATGTGTATTAGTTCATCTAGTAGATCGTTGTTCTTGGTATATCAAATTAAAATTGCTCCTATGCGTATTCAAGATAATAAGGTATTAATGTGTACTTGAAAAGTTAAACGGGACTATCAATTTGGGACGGAGGGAGTATGTGGTGGACTGAATTCAGCTCACAATTCGACTGATTATGTTTGTAGATTAGCGACTTCGAAAATGCATGTTCTTTACTCTGGAGAAGCGGGATTAGAGGAGTTGAAGAGTATTGCTAAGAGGTTTGAGGAAAAGGTACACAACGCCAGGTATATGCTCCTAAACAAACAACTTTGTCACTTCAGTTAGGCTGCTTCTTCATTTACTTATTTATTTATTTATTTATTTTTAAATAACCTATTGTTGCGCATGTAAGGAAATGATGCTACGAATTACACACATTGACGTTATAAAGTTTGTTTGTAGGCCATTATGTGCACAATCAAGATCGGCCGGATGTGGCATTTACAACAGAGCGTGCTAAGAGGTCACGGATTGCTAATGCTGCAAGTGGGAGGATATTTGTGACCATCCCTGAACATCATTTTGGCCCAATCCTGGCCGAACATGATCTTGTGCGGAATTAGGAGATGGTTCATGGACTAAAATGGTAAGGAGTTAATGAGGTAATGCTAGATGCACAAAAGAAGTTCACAAAAAAAAAGATGGATACAAAATGAAGTGGCGATATCTTTTTGGTTGCATCTATTGTAAACCTGCCACTCACTAATTAAAAGCACCAACAAAATCATGATACATCATTTTGTAGATCAAAATTTTGTGGTATTTTTTTGACTTCATTATGACCGTAAAATTTTATGTTGTATTGTCTTGTATTGTCATTCAAATCGAATGTAATTACTTGTGCAGTTTGATGCATATTGTAAATGATGAATGAAACATAACTTAGAAAAATTCATATCATAAAATGTATTTACTCAATCTCTTATATATCTTATATCCAAATTCCCATCTCTCTACCCCAACTTTACTCCCACGCACCCACCTCCCATGGCGTTCCATTCCACCTCTGCAATTTGGTTCGTTCATTTTCGACTCCCACATCGCTGACCAATCACGAAAGTCAAAAAGAAATAAGAAGTGCTCGATGAAACGGCGACACCCACTCCCTAGCTTATCATTTTTCAGTAGTAGGAAGAACACCCTTACCGCCCACCCTTGTTCGTTCTCACCATTAACGCCGGCGCCGTCCTGAACAGAGGTGTTATCATATCTGCAGTTCGTCCCTTTCCCTCTTCATCAATTCAAAATTCTCCCCTCTCCCTCTGCATTGCCATCTCTGATTTAGACTTGGTTTTGATTTCAAAGTACTAGGATGTCTCGGATCAGATTGTCTTATAATGTTTTGTTTTGAAATGTTTGATATTGGAACCATCTTCTAGGTTTTGAATAATCTGAGTTTTGATTTAGGAAGAAGTGTTGGCTCATCTATGTGAAACGGTGGTGAGATGGTGGTGTTGGTGAGATGTTGGTGGGTGTTTGTTTGTTTGTTTGTTTGTTTGTTTGTTTTTTCATTTTAAACCCTAAACTTTGTTTTTTTCACTCATTAAGCCGACCAATTTGTCTTCCATTCTTTTGATCAAACTACCTGAAGTACCCTTTAAAATATTGTCACATGCATCGCACATGATGATTTAACAGGAAAAAACTGACGGAGTTAGTGATAGTGACTATGGATGCAAAAATAAATAAGTTGGATGTGTTGTTTGCAACGAAAATTAGTTTGGTGATCAAATCCACAAAAGGTGTAAAGTTGAGTTATTTTTGGTTCAGTTTTTCCTTGCGTTTTTTAGAGTAAGGTTTGATGAATGATGAAGTTTAAGAAGTGTTCTAAAAATCGGGCTAGGTGGCCGCCTAGGCGCTAGGCGGCCCCCTTCCGCCACGATTTCCTTCAAGTCGGCCATACTAGGCGTCAGGCGGGCTAGGCTGAGATTCGGGGGGCTCGGTGCTGTCGAAGGTCGCCGGAAACGACTAAGAGAAAAAGAGAAAAGAAAGATATAGAGACGGCCGTTGGAGGGTCGGAGGAGGTGATGTACCTTGGTTGTTGCACAAAAAAGGTGGTGGAGCTTGCGTTGGTTGGCTGTTGCTTCGACTCCGGAAACTGGAATACGCATGGGAGAAAGAGGCGGCGTCTTGTAGAGAAATGAGAAAAGAGATGATGGATGGGCATTTTAGGTTAGGGTTTCTTTGGTTGGGCTTTAGCTTTAAACTTGGTAGGATCTCTAAATGGGTAAAATTTATGTGGGCTCATTTGGGCTGAAATAAAGATGTATAATGTTGGGTTATTTGGGCTTAGTTGAGTGAATAAAAATGTGTTGAGTGGATGGGTTTGAGTAAATACCATAGAATACTCCTAGTTATGATTTATTTTTTGCTTAAATTAAAATGAATTATTATAATTTTTAATATATTATATATATATATATATTTATAAATATAAAAAATGAAAAAAAAATAAAATTCTAGGCGCTTTCCGTCCCCTTCTCCGCAGAGTGAGCCTTTTGATTTTGGTAGGGTTTTGAATATGAGTAAGAAATGGGTAGAAATTGATAAAAAATGGGGAAAGAAATAATAATGGGTTAGTAGTTGGGTGTATCAATATTACGGGTGTATTCAACAATCGAATAAGATAGTGTAAAAGTAAATCATTGCGGGTTATAAAGGAGGTGTCCAAATAATAATTATATTTGATATTTCCTCAACTTTACTTTTACATCAACAATTTCATCCAATCTTATTAATAAGTAAAATGAGGGCGTTGGACCATCCGGGATAAGGTCAGAGTTCTTTAGGGTTTCCTACTGCATAAAATTCATCTTTTCTCTATTCCTTATTTAGGTTTAGGAATTATGTAGGCGATGCACTTGAAATTTCCATCTTTTCTCATTTTACTCCGTCAAAGTTTTTTTTTTTTTGGGTTTCTTCTACATAAGTAGCTCTGTTAATTCCATATTACTTTTTTTTTTTTTTTTAAAGAGTGGCGAAATGAGAACATCGTTTACAGGTCTTTCATGCTATTAACAACTTCATATTTCTAAATTCACCACCAACTTCTAATAATTCATACTCTCTCGGTCCCTAAATGAATGTCCAAATTTCATTTCGTTCAGACATTTTGAAAAAACTCTACTTTTTATGCAATTTAAGTGACAAGGATTCATATATATTCTTGTAATCCACTTTTCAAATATTTAGTCTTGTGAGTATAAAGAGACCAGTGAAAAAAAAATGAAACATTTAGGTACAAAGTTTTTCCAAAAAAGACACTCCCTTCGTCCCAGAGTAAGAGTCCTATTTTCCATTTTGGTACGTCCCAGAGTAAGTAAGAGTCCTATTCCTAAAATGGCAAAGAATCTTTACTATTTACCCCACTCATCTCTCTCCTATTTTACTTTTATACTCACAACACTAATCAATTCACTATTCTCTCCCACTCATTCTCTCTCCTACTTTACTTTTACACTCACAACAATTACATCACTTCCAATACTTATTAATAAGCGTACAAATGAGGGGTAAGACTCTTACTCCGGGACGAAGGGAGTATTCATTTTGGGACAAAAATTTTTGAAAATGGACATTCATTTAGGACGGAGGTAGTACAAATTACCAACTACTCATCATTTTACTGATCTAATGCAGGTTCTCATTGTAGCTTACTCTATCTTGTTCCTTACTACATAAATGTTAACCTTAGTGATACTAATATTTCAAGTATTAGTGTTAATGCTGCCATTTGAGTTATGTGATTCAAGTATTGGGGTTTGAATAAAACCTTACGAAATCCCAAATTGTGAACTGATCTTTTCATCTCAATTGAGTACAATCTTGAGTAATCTGACAGCCAGTGTTGAAAATTTTAGAGACAAGGATTCATATATATTCTTGTAATCCACTTTTCAAATATTTAGTCTTGTAAGTATAAAGAGACCAGTGAAAAAAAAATGAAAATTTAGGTACAAAGTTTTTCCAAAAAAGATACTCCCTTCGTCCCAGAGTAAGAGTCCTACTTTCCATTTGGTACGTCCCAGAGTAAGTAAGAGTCCTATTCCTAAAATGGCAAAGAATCTTTACTATTTACCCCACTCATTCTCTCTCCTATTTTACTTTTATACTCACAACACTAATCAATTCACTATTCTCTCCCACTCATTCTCTCTCCTACTTTACTTTTACACTCACAACAATTACATCACTTCCAATACTTATTAATAAGCGTACAAATGAGGGGTTGGACTCTTACTCCGGGACGAAGGGAGTATTCATTTTGGGACAAAAATTTTTGAAAATGGACATTCATTTAGGACGGAGGTAGTACAAATTACCAACTACTCATCATTTTACTGATCTAATGCAGGTTCTCATTGTAGCTTACTCTATCTTGTCCTTACTACATAAATGTTAACCTTAGTGATACTAATATTTCAAGTATTAGTGTTAATGCTGCCATTTGAGTTATGTGATTCAAGTATTGGGGTTTGAATAAAACCTTACGAAATCCCAAATTGTGAACTGATCTTTCATCTCAATTGAGTACAATCTTGAGTAATCTGACAGCCAAGTGTTGAAAATTTTAGAGACAAGGATTCATATATATTCTTGTAATCCACTTTTCAAATATTTAGTCTTGTAAGTATAAAGAGACCAGTGAAAAAAAATGAAACATTTAGGTACAAAGTTTTTCCAAAAAAGATACTCCCTTCGTCCCAGAGTAAGAGTCCTACTTTCCATTTTGGTACGTCCCAGAGTAAGTAAGAGTCCTATTCCTAAAATGGCAAAGAATCTTTACTATTTACCCCACTCATTCTCTCTCCTATTTTACTTTTATACTCACAACACTAATCAATTCACTATTCTCTCCACTCATTCTCTCTCCTACTTTACTTTTACACTCACAACAATTACATCACTTCCAATACTTATTAATAAGCGTACAAATGAGGGGTTGGACTCTTACTCCGGGACGAAGGGAGTATTCATTTTGGGACAAAAATTTTTGAAAATGGACATTCATTTAGGACGGAGGTAGTACAAATTACCAACTACTCATCATTTTACTGATCTAATGCAGGTTCTCATTGTAGCTTACTCTATCTTGTTCCTTACTACATAAATGTTAACCTTAGTGATACTAATATTTCAAGTATTAGTGTTAATGCTGCCATTTGAGTTATGTGATTCAAGTATTGGGGTTTGAATAAAACCTTACGAAATCCCAAATTGTGAACTGATCTTTTCATCTCAATTGAGTACAATCTTGAGTAATCTGACAGCCAAGTGTTGAAAATTTTAGAGACAAGGATTCATATATATTCTTGTAATCCACTTTTCAAATATTTAGTCTTGTAAGTATAAAGAGACCAGTGAAAAAAAAATGAAACATTTAGGTACAAAGTTTTTCCAAATTCGTCCCAGAGTAAGAGTCCTACTTTCCATTTTGGTACGTCCCAGAGTAAGTAAGAGTCCTATTCCTAAAATGGCAAAGAATCTTTACTATTTACCCCACTCATTCTCTCTCCTATTTTACTTTTATACTCACAACACTAATCAATTCACTATTCTCTCCCACTCATTCTCTCTCCTACTTTACTTTTACACTCACAACAATTACATCACTTCCAATACTTATTAATAAGCGTACAAATGAGGGGTTGGACTCTTACTCCGGGACGAAGGGAGTATTCATTTTGGGACAAAAATTTTTGAAAATGGACATTCATTTAGGACGGAGGTAGTACAAATTACCAACTACTCATCATTTTACTGATCTAATGCAGGTTCTCATTGTAGCTTACTCTATCTTGTTCCTTACTACATAAATGTTAACCTTAGTGATACTAATATTTCAAGTATTAGTGTTAATGCTGCCATTTGAGTTATGTGATTCAAGTATTGGGGTTTGAATAAAACCTTACGAAATCCCAAATTGTGAACTGATCTTTTCATCTCAATTGAGTACAATCTTGAGTAATCTGACAGCCAAGTGTTGAAAATTTTAGAGACAAGGATTCATATATATTCTTGTAATCCACTTTTCAAATATTTAGTCTTGTAAGTATAAAGAGACCAGTGAAAAAAAAATGAAACATTTAGGTACAAAGTTTTTCCAAAAAAGATACTCCCTTCGTCCCAGAGTAAGAGTCCTACTTTCCATTTTGGTACGTCCCAGAGTAAGTAAGAGTCCTATTCCTAAAATGGCAAAGAATCTTTACTATTTACCCCACTCATTCTCTCTCCTATTTTACTTTTATACTCACAACACTAATCAATTCACTATTCTCTCCCACTCATTCTCTCTCCTACTTTACTTTTACACTCACAACAATTACATCACTTCCAATACTTATTAATAAGCGTACAAATGAGGGGTTGGACTCTTACTCCGGGACGAAGGGAGTATTCATTTTGGGACAAAATTTTGAAAATGGACATTCATTTAGGACGGAGGTAGTACAAATTACCAACTACTCATCATTTTACTGATCTAATGCAGGTTCTCATTGTAGCTTACTCTATCTTGTTCCTTACTACATAAATGTTAACCTTAGTGATACTAATATTTCAAGTATTAGTGTTAATGCTGCCATTTGAGTTATGTGATTCAAGTATTGGGGTTTGAATAAAACCTTACGAAATCCCAAATTGTGAACTGATCTTTTCATCTCAATTGAGTACAATCTTGAGTAATCTGACAGCCAAGTGTTGAAAATTTTAGAGACAAGGATTCATATATATTCTTGTAATCCACTTTTCAAATATTTAGTCTTGTAAGTATAAAGAGACCAGTGAAAAAAAATGAAACATTTAGGTACAAAGTTTTTCCAAAAAAGATACTCCCTTCGTCCCAGAGTAAGAGTCCTACTTTCCATTTTGGTACGTCCCAGAGTAAGTAAGAGTCCTATTCCTAAAATGGCAAAGAATCTTTACTATTTACCCCACTCATTCTCTCTCCTATTTACTTTTATACTCACAACACTAATCAATTCACTATTCTCTCCCACTCATTCTCTCTCCTACTTTACTTTTACACTCACAACAATTACATCACTTCCAATACTTATTAATAAGCGTACAAATGAGGGGTTGGACTCTTACTCCGGGACGAAGGGAGTATTCATTTTGGGACAAAAATTTTTGAAAATGGACATTCATTTAGGACGGAGGTAGTACAAATTACCAACTACTCATCATTTTACTGATCTAATGCAGGTTCTCATTGTAGCTTACTCTATCTTGTTCCTTACTACATAAATGTTAACCTTAGTGATACTAATATTTCAAGTATTAGTGTTAATGCTGCCATTTGAGTTATGTGATTCAAGTATTGGGGTTTGAATAAAACCTTACGAAATCCCAAATTGTGAACTGATCTTTTCATCTCAATTGAGTACAATCTTGAGTAATCTGACAGCCAAGTGTTGAAAATTTTAGAGACAAGGATTCATATATATTCTTGTAATCCACTTTTCAAATATTTAGTCTTGTAAGTATAAAGAGACCAGTGAAAAAAAAATGAAACATTTAGGTACAAAGTTTTTCCAAAAAAGATACTCCCTTCGTCCCAGAGTAAGAGTCCTACTTTCCATTTTGGTACGTCCCAGAGTAAGTAAGAGTCCTATTCCTAAAATGGCAAAGAATCTTTACTATTTACCCCACTCATTCTCTCTCCTATTTTACTTTTATACTCACAACACTAATCAATTCACTATTCTCTCCCACTCATTCTCTCTCCTACTTTACTTTTACACTCACAACAATTACATCACTTCCAATACTTATTAATAAGCGTACAAATGAGGGGTTGGACTCTTACTCCGGGACGAAGGGAGTATTCATTTTGGGACAAAAATTTTTGAAAATGGACATTCATTTAGGACGGAGGTAGTACAAATTACCAACTACTCATCATTTTACTGATCTAATGCAGGTTCTCATTGTAGCTTACTCTATCTTGTTCCTTACTACATAAATGTTAACCTTAGTGATACTAATATTTCAAGTATTAGTGTTAATGCTGCCATTTGAGTTATGTGATTCAAGTATTGGGGTTTGAATAAAACCTTACGAAATCCCAAATTGTGAACTGATCTTTTCATCTCAATTGAGTACAATCTTGAGTAATCTGACAGCCAAGTGTTGAAAATTTTAGAGACAAGGATTCATATATATTCTTGTAATCCACTTTTCAAATATTTAGTCTTGTAAGTATAAAGAGACCAGTGAAAAAAAATGAAACATTTAGGTACAAAGTTTTTCCAAAAAAGATACTCCCTTCGTCCCAGAGTAAGAGTCCTACTTTCCATTTTGGTACGTCCCAGAGTAAGTAAGAGTCCTATTCCTAAAATGGCAAAGAATCTTTACTATTTACCCCACTCATTCTCTCTCCTATTTTACTTTTATACTCACAACACTAATCAATTCACTATTCTCTCCCACTCATTCTCTCTCCTACTTTACTTTTACACTCACAACAATTACATCACTTCCAATACTTATTAATAAGCGTACAAATGAGGGGTTGGACTCTTACTCCGGGACGAAGGGAGTATTCATTTTGGGACAAAAATTTTTGAAAATGGACATTCATTTAGGACGGAGGTAGTACAAATTACCAACTACTCATCATTTTACTGATCTAATGCAGGTTCTCATTGTAGCTTACTCTATCTTGTTCCTTACTACATAAATGTTAACCTTAGTGATACTAATATTTCAAGTATTAGTGTTAATGCTGCCATTTGAGTTATGTGATTCAAGTATTGGGGTTTGAATAAAACCTTACGAAATCCCAAATTGTGAACTGATCTTTTCATCTCAATTGAGTACAATCTTGAGTAATCTGACAGCCAAGTGTTGAAAATTTTAGAGACAAGGATTCATATATATTCTTGTAATCCACTTTTCAAATATTTAGTCTTGTAAGTATAAAGAGACCAGTGAAAAAAAAATGAAACATTTAGGTACAAAGTTTTTCCAAAAAAGATACTCCCTTCGTCCCAGAGTAAGAGTCCTACTTTCCATTTTGGTACGTCCCAGAGTAAGTAAGAGTCCTATTCCTAAAATGGCAAAGAATCTTTACTATTTACCCCACTCATTCTCTCTCCTATTTTACTTTTATACTCACAACACTAATCAATTCACTATTCTCTCCCACTCATTCTCTCTCCTACTTTACTTTTACACTCACAACAATTACATCACTTCCAATACTTATTAATAAGCGTACAAATGAGGGGTTGGACTCTTACTCCGGGACGAAGGGAGTATTCATTTTGGGACAAAAATTTTTGAAAATGGACATTCATTTAGGACGGAGGTAGTACAAATTACCAACTACTCATCATTTTACTGATCTAATGCAGGTTCTCATTGTAGCTTACTCTATCTTGTTCCTTACTACATAAATGTTAACCTTAGTGATACTAATATTTCAAGTATTAGTGTTAATGCTGCCATTTGAGTTATGTGATTCAAGTATTGGGGTTTGAATAAAACCTTACGAAATCCCAAATTGTGAACTGATCTTTTCATCTCAATTGAGTACAATCTTGAGTAATCTGACAGCCAAGTGTTGAAAATTTTAGAGACAAGGATTCATATATATTCTTGTAATCCACTTTTCAAATATTTAGTCTTGTAAGTATAAAGAGACCAGTGAAAAAAAAATGAAACATTTAGGTACAAAGTTTTTCCAAAAAAGATACTCCCTTCGTCCCAGAGTAAGAGTCCTACTTTCCATTTTGGTACGTCCCAGAGTAAGTAAGAGTCCTATTCCTAAAATGGCAAAGAATCTTTACTATTTACCCCACTCATTCTCTCTCCTATTTTACTTTTATACTCACAACACTAATCAATTCACTATTCTCTCCCACTCATTCTCTCTCCTACTTTACTTTTACACTCACAACAATTACATCACTTCCAATACTTATTAATAAGCGTACAAATGAGGGGTTGGACTCTTACTCCGGGACGAAGGGAGTATTCATTTTGGGACAAAAATTTTTGAAAATGGACATTCATTTAGGACGGAGGTAGTACAAATTACCAACTACTCATCATTTTACTGATCTAATGCAGGTTCTCATTGTAGCTTACTCTATCTTGTTCCTTACTACATAAATGTTAACCTTAGTGATACTAATATTTCAAGTATTAGTGTTAATGCTGCCATTTGAGTTATGTGATTCAAGTATTGGGGTTTGAATAAAACCTTACGAAATCCCAAATTGTGAACTGATCTTTTCATCTCAATTGAGTACAATCTTGAGTAATCTGACAGCCAAGTGTTGAAAATTTTAGAGACAAGGATTCATATATATTCTTGTAATCCACTTTTCAAATATTTAGTCTTGTAAGTATAAAGAGACCAGTGAAAAAAAAATGAAACATTTAGGTACAAAGTTTTTCAAAAAAGATACTCCCTTCGTCCCAGAGTAAGAGTCCTACTTTCCATTTTGGTACGTCCCAGAGTAAGTAAGAGTCCTATTCCTAAAATGGCAAAGAATCTTTACTATTTACCCCACTCATTCTCTCTCCTATTTTACTTTTATACTCACAACACTAATCAATTCACTATTCTCTCCCACTCATTCTCTCTCCTACTTTACTTTTACACTCACAACAATTACATCACTTCCAATACTTATTAATAAGCGTACAAATGAGGGGTTGGACTCTTACTCCGGGACGAAGGGAGTATTCATTTTGGGACAAAAATTTTTGAAAATGGACATTCATTTAGGACGGAGGTAGTACAAATTACCAACTACTCATCATTTTACTGATCTAATGCAGGTTCTCATTGTAGCTTACTCTATCTTGTTCCTTACTACATAAATGTTAACCTTAGTGATACTAATATTTCAAGTATTAGTGTTAATGCTGCCATTTGAGTTATGTGATTCAAGTATTGGGGTTTGAATAAAACCTTACGAAATCCCAAATTGTGAACTGATCTTTTCATCTCAATTGAGTACAATCTTGAGTAATCTGACAGCCAAGTGTTGAAAATTTTAGAGACAAGGATTCATATATATTCTTGTAATCCACTTTTCAAATATTTAGTCTTGTAAGTATAAAGAGACCAGTGAAAAAAAAATGAAACATTTAGGTACAAAGTTTTTCCAAAAAAGATACTCCCTTCGTCCCAGAGTAAGAGTCCTACTTTCCATTTTGGTACGTCCCAGAGTAAGTAAGAGTCCTATTCCTAAAATGGCAAAGAATCTTTACTATTTACCCCACTCATTCTCTCTCCTATTTTACTTTTATACTCACAACACTAATCAATTCACTATTCTCTCCCACTCATTCTCTCTCCTACTTTACTTTTACACTCACAACAATTACATCACTTCCAATACTTATTAATAAGCGTACAAATGAGGGGTTGGACTCTTACTCCGGGACGAAGGGAGTATTCATTTTGGGACAAAAATTTTTGAAAATGGACATTCATTTAGGACGGAGGTAGTACAAATTACCAACTACTCATCATTTTACTGATCTAATGCAGGTTCTCATTGTAGCTTACTCTATCTTGTTCCTTACTACATAAATGTTAACCTTAGTGATACTAATATTTCAAGTATTAGTGTTAATGCTGCCATTTGAGTTATGTGATTCAAGTATTGGGGTTTGAATAAAACCTTACGAAATCCCAAATTGTGAACTGATCTTTTCATCTCAATTGAGTACAATCTTGAGTAATCTGACAGCCAAGTGTTGAAAATTTTAGAGACAAGGATTCATATATATTCTTGTAATCCACTTTTCAAATATTTAGTCTTGTAAGTATAAAGAGACCAGTGAAAAAAAAATGAAACATTTAGGTACAAAGTTTTTCCAAAAAAGATACTCCCTTCGTCCCAGAGTAAGAGTCCTACTTTCCATTTTGGTACGTCCCAGAGTAAGTAAGAGTCCTATTCCTAAAATGGCAAAGAATCTTTACTATTTACCCCACTCATTCTCTCTCCTATTTTACTTTTATACTCACAACACTAATCAATTCACTATTCTCTCCCACTCATTCTCTCTCCTACTTTACTTTTACACTCACAACAATTACATCACTTCCAATACTTATTAATAAGCGTACAAATGAGGGGTTGGACTCTTACTCCGGGACGAAGGGAGTATTCATTTTGGGACAAAAATTTTTGAAAATGGACATTCATTTAGGACGGAGGTAGTACAAATTACCAACTACTCATCATTTTACTGATCTAATGCAGGTTCTCATTGTAGCTTACTCTATCTTGTTCCTTACTACATAAATGTTAACCTTAGTGATACTAATATTTCAAGTATTAGTGTTAATGCTGCCATTTGAGTTATGTGATTCAAGTATTGGGGTTTGAATAAAACCTTACGAAATCCCAAATTGTGAACTGATCTTTTCATCTCAATTGAGTACAATCTTGAGTAATCTGACAGCCAAGTGTTGAAAATTTTAGAGACAAGGATTCATATATATTCTTGTAATCCACTTTTCAAATATTTAGTCTTGTAAGTATAAAGAGACCAGTGAAAAAAAATGAAACATTTAGGTACAAAGTTTTTCCAAAAAAGATACTCCCTTCGTCCCAGAGTAAGAGTCCTACTTTCCATTTTGGTACGTCCCAGAGTAAGTAAGAGTCCTATTCCTAAAATGGCAAAGAATCTTTACTATTTACCCCACTCATTCTCTCTCCTATTTTACTTTTATACTCACAACACTAATCAATTCACTATTCTCTCCCACTCATTCTCTCTCCTACTTTACTTTTACACTCACAACAATTACATCACTTCCAATACTTATTAATAAGCGTACAAATGAGGGGTTGGACTCTTACTCCGGGACGAAGGGAGTATTCATTTTGGGACAAAAATTTTTGAAAATGGACATTCATTTAGGACGGAGGTAGTACAAATTACCAACTACTCATCATTTTACTGATCTAATGCAGGTTCTCATTGTAGCTTACTCTATCTTGTTCCTTACTACATAAATGTTAACCTTAGTGATACTAATATTTCAAGTATTAGTGTTAATGCTGCCATTTGAGTTATGTGATTCAAGTATTGGGGTTTGAATAAAACCTTACGAAATCCCAAATTGTGAACTGATCTTTTCATCTCAATTGAGTACAATCTTGAGTAATCTGACAGCCAAGTGTTGAAAATTTTAGAGACAAGGATTCATATATATTCTTGTAATCCACTTTTCAAATATTTAGTCTTGTAAGTATAAAGAGACCAGTGAAAAAAAATGAAACATTTAGGTACAAAGTTTTTCCAAAAAAGATACTCCCTTCGTCCCAGAGTAAGAGTCCTACTTTCCATTTTGGTACGTCCCAGAGTAAGTAAGAGTCCTATTCCTAAAATGGCAAAGAATCTTTACTATTTACCCCACTCATTCTCTCTCCTATTTTACTTTTATACTCACAACACTAATCAATTCACTATTCTCTCCCACTCATTCTCTCTCCTACTTTACTTTTACACTCACAACAATTACATCACTTCCAATACTTATTAATAAGCGTACAAATGAGGGGTTGGACTCTTACTCCGGGACGAAGGGAGTATTCATTTTGGGACAAAAATTTTTGAAAATGGACATTCATTTAGGACGGAGGTAGTACAAATTACCAACTACTCATCATTTTACTGATCTAATGCAGGTTCTCATTGTAGCTTACTCTATCTTGTTCCTTACTACATAAATGTTAACCTTAGTGATACTAATATTTCAAGTATTAGTGTTAATGCTGCCATTTGAGTTATGTGATTCAAGTATTGGGGTTTGAATAAAACCTTACGAAATCCCAAATTGTGAACTGATCTTTTCATCTCAATTGAGTACAATCTTGAGTAATCTGACAGCCAAGTGTTGAAAATTTTAGAGACAAGGATTCATATATATTCTTGTAATCCACTTTTCAAATATTTAGTCTTGTAAGTATAAAGAGACCAGTGAAAAAAAAATGAAACATTTAGGTACAAAGTTTTTCCAAAAAAGATACTCCCTTCGTCCCAGAGTAAGAGTCCTACTTTCCATTTTGGTACGTCCCAGAGTAAGTAAGAGTCCTATTCCTAAAATGGCAAAGAATCTTTACTATTTACCCCACTCATTCTCTCTCCTATTTTACTTTTATACTCACAACACTAATCAATTCACTATTCTCTCCCACTCATTCTCTCTCCTACTTTACTTTTACACTCACAACAATTACATCACTTCCAATACTTATTAATAAGCGTACAAATGAGGGGTTGGACTCTTACTCCGGGACGAAGGGAGTATTCATTTTGGGACAAAAATTTTTGAAAATGGACATTCATTTAGGACGGAGGTAGTACAAATTACCAACTACTCATCATTTTACTGATCTAATGCAGGTTCTCATTGTAGCTTACTCTATCTTGTTCCTTACTACATAAATGTTAACCTTAGTGATACTAATATTTCAAGTATTAGTGTTAATGCTGCCATTTGAGTTATGTGATTCAAGTATTGGGGTTTGAATAAAACCTTACGAAATCCCAAATTGTGAACTGATCTTTTCATCTCAATTGAGTACAATCTTGAGTAATCTGACAGCCAAGTGTTGAAAATTTTAGAGATTTTGATGTTTAGAATGATAACATTAATGTAATATAATCATTCCAGTTAAATTCTAATAACTGTTATTTTATTAACAAATCAATAAGTGATTTATCAATAACAATTTTTAAAATTCCGTTGGGGGTGATTAGATTGACATTCATGTTTGGTCAAAGTTCACTTGTGTTGACCATCAAAAACTAACTAGCGTTGACGATCAAAAACTAAATTAGACTATCATTCAGGAACACAAATAGTTTCACGAACACAAAGAGTATGAGAGATATATCTCAGATTTTTTTATTTTATTTTTTTGTCTTTTTCCCCCGTCTCCCAACTCTTCGCTATGATAGACAACTCTGAGAGTTTTTCGCCTCTGAGAGTTGATTCTTAGAGGCACGCGAGAATTTGGTCTATAGAGTGCTAGCGCGCACAAATTTGTGAGATCAGGGGTATTTTTGTCCAACTGACTTTGAGGGATATTGGAAAATGGATATCCTCATCTTTAATGTTAGGCCCAGAGGGCCTAGAGGAATCATCTCTAATTTCAACTTCATCTATGGGTGGGTAGTGGGTATAACCCTTCTCTCTCTATGCATATATTCTTTCTAATCTTACTCGTTAATTTCAGCTTCATCTAAGGGACGCTAGTGCTACACTTTGATTTATTAGTGTTTTCTCGAAGGGTTCTGTGCGCTGTCTCCTATTTCTCTCCCTCTCTGTATATATCTTCCTTTTGATCCTAGCCTTTGATTTGAATTTCATCTAACGGTTGCTAGTAGTACCCACATATTCAACTTATTAGGGTTTTCAAGTGGGGGGGGGGGGGTGCTCTCCGCCGTCTCATATATCTAACGCTCTTCTTGTGTATATCTTCTATCAAATCAGAGTCGTTAATTTCTACTTCATCGAAGGGCTATTGTTGTACCTTTAGACTTATTAGGGTTTTCAAGTAGTTAGCTCTCCGCCGTCACATAGATCCGACTCCCTCTCTTTATTTTCTATAAATATGCTCATTGATTCCCTTTTATTTCATGTCCTACTCAGTCTCTAAATTTCATATGTTGATTCAATTTGGAAACTCCCATGATGCGGTTCCCTAATCAGTGCTTCCATGATACATCGCAGATGGTTATTCTCAATATGATTAATGCTATTAATCGCGCTCCGGTTTGTAATTCCGCCCCTTCCATTTTAGTCATAAATTCTCTCTTTGTTATGTGTTGTCTTTTTGATGTAGAGATGAGCATAAATACTTTCTTGTATGATTATCGATCGCTATGAATTATGATCTGGTGAAGTTTTATGGATATATCTGTGTCACATCCAACATTTTTTTTTCAATGAGGTGCAAATGAATCTTGTTAATGGGACCCCTGAGATTAAAGATTTGTTAAAATCTAAGCTTAATCCGAACTTGTGTTAGATACATATAAATGTTACCATATCATATAAAGGAATCTTGATTTTGATTTAGTAATCTATGAAAATCAAAATAATTATTCAACACGTGTGTGCGCGCGCGCGCGCACGCGTGTTGAATAATTATTTTGATTTTCATCTTAAAATAAATTTTCATTCTTGTTCTTGATCAAGAGGACATTTACATTGGGATGGGGGTAGTATACCATTCGTTTTCCCCTTGGATTTGTCTATTAAGCTGTATGTAGTTTTTATATAACTTTTGCTTCACCAAATACTAAGTTTAGATTGATGGAAATTCTTAATTTTTAACATTAATATTCTAAGTCTAGATCATTGTAAATTCTTAAGTTATAACATTAATAGTCTAAGTTTAGATCATTGTAAATTGGTATGTTTTAACATTAACTATTTCAAATTAATGAAACTCACTTAAAGTAGATTCCAATTTAAGAAATAAAAATCGATTAATCCCCTCGATCTGAGTTGGATCTTATAGCAACAGATTTAATTAGTAGCTATCTGTGTGTTGAGCCCATATTTCAATCGGGAGAATGCACTGATTATTTCATCTATCGATACTTATTGTTTCAATATATTTGTAGGTTTACGCAACTATGTGTATTAATTCATTTAGTAGATCGTTGTTCTTGGTATATCGAATCAAGCTAGCTCCCATGCGCATTGAAGGTATTAATGTGTACTTTAATGTAGCTAGAGTGACATGTCATTAGTCTCATGGTATATATTTCAAGTAGTTGACTTGAAAAATATATACTCCCTCCGTCCCAGAGTAAGAGTCCTACCCCCAAATCTCACGCTTATTAAGAAAAGTGCTTAAAGATGAACAAACAATTGCAAGTGGGTAGAAATAAGGAGAGAGAGAGAGTGTAAAATTACATTCTACTCCTATAGGCCAAGACACACAAAGAGAGGTTTTTCTGTAAATATATCAACTTAATAATGGCATATGTATAAAAGACACTATTCAAATTTTGCCATTTTATGAATATGACTCTTACTCTGGGACAGACTAAAAAGGAAAATAAGACTCTTACTCTGGGACAGAGGGAGTAGCATTCAGTTATGTACTCTCTCCGTCCGTCCAAAATAAATGTCCAATTTTTTTTCAAATTGGCTCTTGATTGATCAAGAGAAAAATCAACGGACATTCATTTTGGGACAGAGGTAGTATTTTATTATTCCTTCCAAATATCCAAATACTAACTTAACAAAACAACCGCAGCGGGATTAGAGTTGAAGAGTGCTGGGGAGAAAGTATGCTGATTTGAAGAGTGATTCTGTAAGAAGACAAGAAGAATATCTATAAAGATGCTGACCATGGAGACAAAGTCTCAAAATCCTTCTAACATTGGTGGTAACACTGGAAATCCCGTTGCGATGGTTCATGGACGAAATGCTAAAGAGTTAATAAAATTTTATGATGTATTGTACTGTCGTTTATCCGAATGTAAATTACTTGTGTGCTTTGATGTATACAAACTCTGTCGCGATGGTTCGTGGACTAAAATGTTAATGAGTTGATACAATTTTTAAGGTGTATTGTAGTGTCATTTATCCCGATGTAATTGCTTGTGTACTTTGATGTATATTGGAAGTGATGATCTGTAAGTTATTGAATAAATGGATTTTATGACAATGAATTTTTCTTAGTTATTTTTTTCATTCTAGTATTATTCATCTTTTATATAAACGTACACAAGATTCAAATTTAGCCCAAGAAGGTCAACTGCAATTCATTAATCTGCATTTTACAAAATTTTATAGTGGGCTATTCACTTTGTAATTGATATAACCTGATTTCTAGATTTGTTAAAAATGATTTTTTTTTTTCAAAGTATTCAAGTCTTTTAGTATCCATCCTTAATTTTTCTTAAAATAATAAAACATTCTTCATCTATTTATACTTGTTAATTCATAAACTAAAATTATCCCTAAATCCATTGGGAGGGGAAAAAGTAAAAATAATAAATATAAATCTCATTTTGGAGCCGTTATTTGCTTTGGGGACGTATTTAACGTACGGATAACAACGGGGTTGGTTCTGGATGTGTTTGACATTTCTCAAACCCGCCCCTATTCAAAACTCCTTAAACCCGAACACGGCCAGCACATTCAATACCCAAACTCGCCCCACTCAACCTCGTTTAACCTAAAACTTGTAAAAAAACATTTTGCTTTTTTATTTTTTTATAGAAATAAAGAATTGAATGATCTATAAAATAAAAAAATATATGAAAACTAATAAACATAAGCATTAACTGATTTATTTTATAGGATATTTTGGACCAAGCAAGATTAAATTAAAAAAAAAAAAAAGTGGACAAAGCTAGACCGCGAGCCAAATGGATTTCAAAGCCCGCGGATTTGGATCCGCTCCCTATATAATCCATAGGCCCAATTCCCAATCGTTTACCAAGCTAAGCTCGCCGCCTCCGAGGCCGTAGTCGGCGCCGCCGCCATAATGTTCCACAAGAGCACTGGCAAGGCTTTCGTCGGTTATCAGGTCAGAATTCTCTCTAGGGTTTCCTACTGCAATTACAATCCTTCTTTTCTCTATTTCCTAAGTTTATCAGAATGCTAGTACAAGTCAGACACCTTATTTTAGATTTCTATGTATCCATAGTCAAACTCTCAGTTAGTCTTAAATCTTAAGGAACGGTTGACCGGCAGGATTGTAGCTTTAAGATTCTTTTTCAGTGCATAATCTTAGTAGCATAAACAGTTCTGCATTACGTTCTAGAATGTGCAGATGTGTCTACTCTCTAGAGCAAATTTGGACATTCATTTTGGGACGGAGGGAGTATTAATAACATGTTCCACAGCTGAGGTTAAGGATTATCAACGGCAGAGGCCGTTCAGCCAGTAATTTAATTTCATCACTTGGTTCAAGAAAATAGTGTTATAATAACTAACAATATGAAGAATAAAATTATGTTCGAATTGGCCAAGGGTGCCTCTCAAGTTTGGCAACCATTACATGTTTAACATCTTCAATTGAATCCCCAAAACATATCTTAGATACTCCCTTTTCCTTTTTCCATATTGAAATTGTCAAAATGGCGTGGAAATCAGCAAGGGATATCCTAAGTGATAACAACACCTACGAAAGCACTTCTGGAACAACACACTTACGAAACAATTTGAAAATCAGAAATGCAGCGGAAAATTAAAGGAACAACAAATTGTTTTTCTCAAGTTATACAAATATATAACCTAAGTGAGCCACGAAGACAATATCCACTATTCAATAATTCTTTTGAGTACAAGATCGAAAAATTCCCTAAAAATAATACAATGAAGTTCTATGGAACGGAAAGAAATTAAGCATGAAATTCTATCCTAGCCAAAACACTTTCTTGAACTTAAGTCTTCGAAAGTGGAAAGAATTATGGGAGGAAGAATCTTTTAGAACCAAGGAATGCTTAATCTCTTATGAAAGAATGTGTGTTGTAGTAGATGTGTCGTCCTTTGTCTTCACTTGAGCATTTATATAGGCTAGGAAGTCTTGGAGGTTACTTTCACTGCCACATTTGCTTGAAATACTCGGCTGAAGTGTGATAGTGGGTTGAGTGGATTCCTTCAATTTTGCTCAAGTTCCATGAAAATAGAAACAAATTCCTAGAGCTCCACGATCATGCTTCACCTCCTTCTACTCGGCTGCATCAATGCTCTTGTACTCTCTTTTAAAGCAGCAACCAAGCTTTTGATAAAGTCTCTCCACCTTTTCTTTATTTTCCCGTGTTTTCCACACTTAGAAAGTTATCCATAAAACTCCTTTTATGCATAACTAACTCTTCTCACTTTAATCTTTACATAACCACCTGTAAAATGGAACAACCAACAAATATATTGCAAGAAATAATATATCATTAGAATAATAATGTTAGATAGAAGAAATGTGCAACTATCGCACAAATACTCGTCTGGATAGCATCTGAGAGATGATGGCAACACTTATGTGAGTACCAGCAATATTTTGTTAATAAAAAACTAACTTCCCCTTAATAAAGGAAATCTTTAAAACCAAAACAAAGTCTCAAAAACTTATTCAAACTAAACCATAATTCTAAAGCAAACAATATCCAAACCAAAAAAACTCAGAAACAAACTTAAAAACATTGTTTTGAGACCACCACCCATAAACAGAATTCACAAAAAATAAACCAGCTTCACTCTTCATCTTCATCTTCTTCGGTTTGAACAAAACTTGTGGTAGCACTTGGATTGATATTTGTGGTGGTACCAACACCAGCACTTGTACCAGCTAGGGATGGCCAAACGGAACCGGAACTGGAAAACCGGACCGGAACAGGAGCAAACCGGCGAATAAACCGGAACCGCCATTCATCCGGGCCGGTTACGGTTCACATAAATGGTGAACCGGACCGGAACCGGACCGAAAATCCCTTGTTTTTCAATAATTTTAAAGGGGGGGACCGGAACCGGACTGGAACCGTACCGGAACCAGAGCCTAACCGGAACCGGATTATGCCAACCGGAACCGGAACCGGGGTAAGCAAGGGCCGGTTCAGGGTCACATATATGCCGAACCGGAACCTGGCCCGGGCCCGGAACCGGTTTTGGCCATCCATAGTACCAGCACACTTGTACCAGCACTTGATTCTCCCCCTTGGGAAGAAAGCACATCAATATAATCCACGGCACCTTTGTACAGAGCCGAGTAACCTGTTACAAGACTTTTAATATCATTCACGTGTTTATGCATGAAATCAAGTACCATAACTTTAGAGATCAAAGTGTTATCTGGAATGTTAACAGCACTTCCAGTAACATGTGCTTCTGCTGAGCCGGGAATCAAATCTTTGGACTTATCCGATGGAAGATCACTAGTGTCCCTATGTTTACCCCTAGTAAGCTGAACATCAACCTTATACACATCAATCCCTTGTGAGTACACATCTGAGTCTCCTAAATTAATCTTTTGGTGCATCAACACTCGAAAAATCATAGACGGATAAGGAAAGTAAGTGATTTTATTTCTTTTAGGCCAAGATGCAACATGCTTAAACAACAATCTCCCAAAATTAATTCTAAAACATTTACTCAATTTATATAAAACCTTTCCTTGCTCAATAGTCACACTTGGTTCATTTTTGGTTGGCAACCAATTAAAAATACACAGCTTGTGCAAAACTGAGTAAAGGGTGGAAAGCTGAGATGCAAGAACTTTCTTATTGGATTCTGAAGGCCAAAATTTAACTTACCCTTTGGTTAAGAAACTAGCCATAACATCATTGTTAAAAATCATGGTTTCATCATCAATATTGGGCAAACCTAAGACTTCATTAATCAAGCAGGGCAAAAAAAGAATACGTTTTACCCCTAACAAAGACTTTCCCATACTTAGGTGACTGCTCATTATCGAAATCGGGATGAAGATTTGCAAAAGAGTTTTTCACAATACTTTCCACAAAGACAGTTGCATAGTTATTAGCCTTCAAAAACTTTATATCCTCAAGAAACTGAAAAACTCCATGTTTTTTAAATCATTTTCATCGATGTGTTTTTCCTTATAAATTTCTGTTTCACCATAATCCATCCAAAATTTCATGTTTTCCTTTCTATAAAATTCTATAGTGAAGAAAGGTGGGGGAAATGCATCATCAATCTTTACCATAGTTATTAAAGGCCCAAGGCACACCAAGAAAGCCAAAGGGAAGCTTCACAATCAGAAGAGTCTTTGGATAAATGGGTTATCTCTGATTGGGCAAAAGAAGCTCCCGCCATGAAAGCCAAAGGGAAGGCGGCTCAAGATGCTACCAGTCGTCGTGCTACCCACAGTCGGACAACATCTAGGGTAACACCCGAGGTTTCTCTTACTCCCTCTAGATAAAAAAAAGGTACCAACTTCTCATGTTTCCTCTGAATCTGATAGTGATGATACTGAGGTTGTAAATGTTGATGATGCATTTCCCCCACCCTTCTTCACTATAAAATTTTATAGAAAGGAAAACATGAAATTTTGGATGGATTATGGAGAAACTGAAGTTTATAAGGAAAAACACATCGATGAAATGATTTAAAGAAACATGGAGTTTTTCAGTTTCTTGAGGATATAAAGTTTTTAAAGGCTAATAACCATGCAACTGTCTTTATGGATAGTATTGTGAATTTTTTTATTTTTTTTTTGCAAATCTTCATCACGATTTTGATAATGAGCAGTCACCTAAGTATGGGAAAGTCTTTGTTAGGGGTAAAACCTATTCTTTTAGCCCTGCCTTGATTAATGAAGTCTTAGGTTTGCCCAATGTTGATGATGAGACCATGATTTTTACCAATGATGTTATGGCTAGTTTCTTAACCAAAGGGAAAGTTAAATCTTGGTCTTCTGAATCCAATAAGAAACTTCTTGCATCTCAGCTTTCCTCTCTTTACTCAGTTTTGAACAAGCTGTGTATTTTTAATTGGTTGCCAACCAAAAATGAACCAAGCGTGACTATTGAGCAAGGAAATGTATTATATAATTGAGTATAGGTTTTTAGAATCAATTATGGGAGATTGGTGTTTAAGCGTGTTGCATCTTGGCCCAGAAGAAATAAAATCACTTGCTTTCCTTATCCGTCCTTATTTTTCGGGTGTTGATTCACCAAAAGATTCATTTAGGAGACTCGGATGTGTACTCACAAGGGACTGATGTGTATAAGGTTGATGTTCAGCTTACTAGGGGCAGACATAGGGACACACTAGTGATCTTCCGTGGGATATGTCGAAAGATCTGATTCCACCCTCTCTTCCTTCCGGCTCAGCAGAAGCACATGTTACTGGAAGTGCTGTTAACATTCCATATAACACTTTCATCTCTAAAGCTGTGGTGCTTGCTTTCATGCATAAACACGTGGATGCTCTTAAAAGTCTTGTAACAGGTTACTCGGCTCTATACAAAGGTGCTGTGGATTTTATGATGTGCTTTCTTCCCAGGGGGGAGAATCAAGTGCTGGTACAAGTGCTTACAAGTAGTCATAGTGCGTGATGAGAAATGAAAATAGCCATTTATAGCTAGTTTACAAGATCATAGTATTGAATAGCTGAAAAATAAACGTAATCATCCTTTGTACTCCCTCCGTCCCGGTTTAAGGTTCTTAGTTTGACTTTGCACGCTTATTAAGGAATCAAGTAAAAGACAAAGAAAAATGAGTCAACAAAAGTAAGAAGGTGAGGATATAATTGTCCAAACACTATTAATATGGTGCCCTTTTCTTTTCACTGGTTATGTGAACTCTTGCCTTTTGCCTCTATGAACTCGCTCATTACGTATTCAAGGCCATAAGAATACTCCATATGGGTAAAAGGCTGTATATTCTGTATATGGATATGAGTAAAAACAGGTAGTGAGATCTTCCAGTTCTTTTCAGCTTACTTCCCACAATTAATTTAAAGGGATTTCTTTTATACACAGTGTGTAATGTCTAGCACAACTATTATTGCCTTATTGTTGAGGCCTTTGGTTGCGAGTAGGGCTGTCAAAAGGATGAGCTTGGGAAGTGCTGGTTTTAGCGAGAAAATTGACGGTCGTGTCTTCTGGCCTGCAGCCATTGCTTATCTAGTTCAGCAAATTCTGACCCTAACTTAATTGTCGACTGAACTGCATTAGATTCTGACATGTTTCTTTAGTCATGGTTATGAAAGCACCTGTTCTTGTCTATTGGCGGTCTTTACTCACACCTCTGTAGAGAACCTCATCAACCCTATGTAATAGACCTCATTGATTCACATGGTACACTTGGTCCCTTAAACTAAAAATTTGGAAATTTTATGGGGGTCATGGCACTGATCCAACATTGACTATGACAATCTTTCACTCGTAGACTTTCTTGGAACCTGTCAGTAGAATGATATTAAAACGATAGAGAGGCGTAAGAGCATATATATACCTTTCTATGTGGTTATTGCAATATATGGTAGTATTCTTTGCAGTTTCTAATACATGTCTTGTATTTTTTGGTACAGTTTGTCCATACATATCGAATCAAGAGTTATTCTCCGAGCAAAATGCACACTTTCCGGTATAATTGGGCAGGATACTTGTATAGCCGATTTATTAAGGTGAAGCTGGCACCGGAGAAGTAGAAAATAGGTATAACAAATTTAAGTATTTTAGTTCTAGCTATTGTTGAATAGTATGATCGAGTTAGATCTAACTATATATTGTGGATGATTGTAAATGTTATTAATTATTGGTGTATGCAATCAAATGTTGATGGTTATTGTTGAATGAAATGTTGGCTAGTTCGTATTATTATTTTTTTAAATTTCATTTTCTGGTATTAAATTATAATTTGCAATATATAAAAAAAAATGACACGGACTTACATAGCGTTTTTGATGCGCTATCCAAGTATTTCATTAAAAAATGTGATCATTCTTCGATAGCGTTTCGGATGCGCTATGTTAATGTCGGTTTTTTTTAAACATGGACCTTTGATAGCGCTTATTAAGCGCTATAGTAGTTAGTTCCTGAAAATTAAAAAAGTCCGTACAACAACGCTTCTGGATGCGCTAACGTAGTATACGCTATTGTAGATCACTCTCTTAGATAGCGCATAGTAAGCGCTATGCAAGCTTACATAGCGGACGCTTGCATAGCGCTTTTATGCGCTATGTAAGGCCTAAAAAAACGCTGTCTAAGGCTAAATCTGTACTAGTGACTGTTGAAAAACATAGGAAACTTGAAGGATGTCTTAAGTAACTTTTGCTACTTTCTTCTCTTGACAACTTAGACCATTTAACTTTGTTCCATTAGTTAAATGATCAATCTTCACCAAAACAATAAGTTAAGACCTAACAATTTTACTTCCTCATTACTCATCAATTCTGATGGGGCTTACAAGTAGTCATAGTGCGTGATGAGAAATGAAAATAACTATTTATAGCTAGTTTACAAGATCATAATATTGAATAGCTGAAAAATAAACGTAATCATCCTTTGTATTAATTTTTTTTCTCTAGTTTCATGATGAGGTTCTTAGTGTGAGGCATGTGTGTCTACAAGCTCACGTGCAAGACTTGAGAAGATAAGTTGCAACATGCGGCGATTTATGTACATATATTATATCTGATTTTAGTGGTCAAATTCAATAGGTTATTCACTTAGTGGGCCTTAAAATGACTCTAATTCTTAGATAGGATAACCAATCGAGCTATTCCTTCAGATCCTCTAGGCCAGATTATATTCTTAAACCACCCCATCCATTAGACTTATAATACTCTTAAATGCCAGAAATACCCGTGTCTCATCCAAACCCTAAAAACATAAAGCACTCCCACCCTCCCCTAACCCCCTTTCGTAACCTTCCCTTCTCTGTCTACAATCTCTCCCTCACTCTATTCCTCCTCCCAGCCTCCCACCAAACCTCCTCAAACGGCCATCGTCACTGCGAAGATCCTTCAGTGCACCCTCCTCTTCTATTGGCCATCTCCATCTCAACTTTGACAGAGCTTCCCCTCTGCATACCACCATTATACTCTCTCTCCTTTCCCGGGTGAAACTCCGGTGCGCACCATCATCGTACTCCCTCTCCTTTCTCCGGTGAGGTTATTATTTGCTCCTCTGGCTAGATCTACGTCCCTACCCTCCGATCTAGAAGCTCCTCCTAAAAATGGCAATTATAAAACATGTAGTATGCTGTCTTTATCTCTCATATAAGATGACTTTCAAGGCATATAAAAGCATCTGTTGTTGCCATATATTACTCCTTCCCAGTGGTGGATCCAGAACTTTTTTTTAGTGTGTGCACAAATTACATCATAAAGTTTTAAAATCTAAATTGTGAAGAGAAAGTGCTTGTTGTGGTACTCGAACCCAGAACCATTATGGTTAAAAACCTAACAATTCATTATAGAACTATACAATCTGTTTAATTTAGAATTTTGTGGGTGCACTAGCACCAGTGCACTAATATCAATGGTGAAAAGGCCAACAAAGTAGTCTATTTTCATTTCAGTAATACTTCCCTTCAGGGCCGGTCTTGTAAAATTTGTGGCCCTAGGCTAAATTTTTGCATGTGGCTTTTTTAACCAAAAATTAAAATAAAAGAAAAATCAATATCAAACTAGTTTATAAGAATATTTAATTTAAAATAGTAATATGATATATTCTTACATTATATTCTAAAAATACGTTCCTCTTAGCATATTTAGAAGCACAATCATGAATTAAACTTGAATAATCAACTTTATCAAGTTAATTATTCAATCCCAAACCAACTTAGTATAGTATATATCAACAAAAACTAAATCTTAAAAGTTTAATTTTTTTAATGTTCATTTAAAAAAAAAATCAATTCTCAAATTATGCAATTAGGGTTTTCACAATAATCTCATACTACACCAATTTACAATGCCAAATAATTCTTAGAATTTTCCAATAAATCAGAAATTAAAATATAAAAACTTATTTCAAGATTAAAGGGGGTATTTTTTTTTAATGATTTTATTTTAATGATAAAAAAGAAAAATAAGAATCCACATACCTTGAATTAACTTCACTGTCTGCAGCAGGGGTGGTGGCGCTTAACTATGGAAGCAAATATTCTTTCTTCTTCTTCTCCGTCCATCGTCGTCTCAGTCTTTTTCTTTTTTTTTCCTGCCTTTTGCGGTTGCTTCTGCATATACCTTTTTTTTTATTATGTTTTTCCGTGTGAAGTGAATAAGTGATTTTGATGTGGGCTATGATATTGGGTATTTGGTTGTGGGCCTAAATTAATTATAAGTGTGATAAATGAATAAAATTAGGCCTCTTTTATATAAAAGGGATAAAATTTTGAGCAATGCTAGGGGCACAAAATAAGGTCACAAAATGTTGCTCACAAAGCGAGGTGGCGATATTTTATTGGTTGCATCGATAATGGACCCGCCATACTTTAATTTAAAACACCAATAAAATCATAACACCTAGGATTTTGTGAGCGAGATTTTGTGACTTTTTTGTGTCCCTAATATTATTCTAAAAATTTGGAGGCCTTAAAAAAAGCCCATTTTTTAGAGGCCCTAGGCTGGAGCCTCACCCATCTCACATCAGGGCTGGGCCTGCAATTACATGCATCCATTTATATTTATGTTCTGCATTTACAATTGCATGTGTGTGTATCTCGTTTGATGTTCTTTCTTTGTTGTCCCATATTCGCTTGTGTGATAAGCAGGATTCTCGGGTTTGGGGTCTGGAGGGTTCAGGGGAATATTCTTGTAAATCATTTCTTACATTCTTAGTTCGAATTCCAAACGCTATTTGTTTTACTCTCTCTCTCTCTCCGTATGTATAGAAGTCTTAATCTCCTTTCAAGATTCGGCATTTATGTGGATTTTATTGTTTAATAAACTCAATACAAATGACAAACTTCTGATTCGAAGGCCTTCTAAATGTCTTTCGCCTAATTGGTGTGTGAATTGCAAGGAATCTGAGGAAACACATAATTATTTATTTATTCATTGTAGCTTAGCTCGTTATCGTTGGAATTGTCTATTTGGGATGGCGGGAGAAGCTTGGGTGAGTCCGAAAGATATCTCTGTTTTTTCGCATTCGGTTCAAAGGTTTTGGCAAAGAAAGAGGGCGTGTAGTTTGTGGAATTGTGGGGGTATATGTTGTTTATTGGGGCATTTGGATGGAAAGGAATGAGAGGATTTTTAGACACCATTGTGTACCGAAACATCTTTTGTGGGATAAAGTGGTGGCGCTAGAGTCTCTTTAGGTTTACACAAATGGTGGTTTTAAAAGATTATCGCTAAATGATTTGAGAAGAGGGCAATGAAAACTGATAGAAACTTCAAGTGCTCTGTTTGGGGTTTGAATAAAACCCTACGAAACCCCAAATTGTGATCTGATCTTTTCATCTCAACTGAGTACAATCTTGAGTAATTTGACGGCCAATTGTTGGAAATTTTAGAGATTTTGATGATTAGAATGGAAACATTAATGTTAATATAATCATCCTCGTGAAATTCAAAAAATTGTTATGGATAAATCATCAAGTGACTATCAATAACAATTTTTAAAATTTTGTTGGGATGATTAGATTGACATTAATGTTTGGTCAAAGTTCATTTGTGTTGACCATCAAAATCTAACTTGTTGACAATCAAAAACTAAATTATACTATCTTTCAGGGATAGGGAGAGTATGAGAGATAACTTTTAGAATTTTATTTTTTTGGTCTTTTTTTTGCCTTCGTCTCTCAACTTTATGTTTATGAGAGACAACTCTAAGAGATGACTCTCGGAGGCACGTTGGAATTGGCCTATGGTATTTTTGTCAAAGTGGCTTCAGAGGGATATTGGAAATTGCATATCCTCATCATTAACATTAGGCCAAGAGACCTTAGGAATCATCTTTCTTGCTTTATCTAAGGGTGCCTCTTGGATACAACCCTTCTCATTCAATACATATGTTCTTTCTAATCGAAGCCGTTAATTTTAGCTCCGGACGCTAGCGCTACACTTTGATTTATTAGGGTCTTCTCGAAGAGTTCTATACGCTTTTTCCTATATCTCACCCTCACTCTATTATCTTCTTTCTTATCTTAGCCGTTCATTTCTATCTCATCTGAGGGTTGCTAGTAATACCATTCGACTTATTAGAGTTTTCAAGGGGGGGGGTGGGGGAGTGTTCTCCGCCGTCTCATATATCTAACCCTCTTTTTGTATATATCTTCTATCAAATCAGAGTCGTCAATTTCAACTTCATCTAAGGGCTATCGACTTATTAGGGTTTTCAAGCAGGTTGCACTCCGCCGTCACATATATCCAACTCCCTCTCTCTTTATTTTCTATAAATATGATGGTTTCTTCCCTCTTATTTCATGTCCTACTCCGTATCTTCATCTCTAAATTTCATATGTTCATTCAACTTGTAAACTCCCTTGTTGTGGTTCCCTAATCAGCATATTCGCGATACATTGCAGATGGTTGATCTCAATGTGATTAATGCTATTAATAGGGCTCTGGTAATCTCCCCCCTTCCATTTTATTCATAACTTCTCTCTTCATTATGTGTCTTTGTGATGTAGAGATCAAAATAAATGCTTTCTGGTATTATTATCATTAGTTATGATCTAGTGAATTTTGATGGATTTTTCTGTGTCACATCCAACATTTTTTTGTCAATGAGGTGTAAATGAATCTTGTTAATCCCAGAGATTAAATAAGGATTCGTTAAAATCTAAGCTTAATACGAATTTGTGTGTTATAGATATATATAAATGTTACCATATCATAACCCTGTTATAATGCATACACATCAAGAGAAGTTGTTAATATATCTTGATTTTGATTTAGAGTAATCTATGATGAAAATGATTTGATTTAATGTTTTACTAAAATTTTCGTAGTATAGTCTTCTTGTATGCCTGTTACATAAGCAAACTAGAGACAGTGTAAAAATTACAAAGGAGTAGATCCCAATTATGCCTGCGGATTTTGTAGATGTGATTCTAAATCAATTGATTGTATTATCTGCATCAAATGTTTTAAGGTGCCATATGTGTGTCTGTGCACGCATATTGAATAATTATTTTGATTTTCTTATATGATGCTCCATCTATTTTAAAATAAATTTCCATTTTTGTTCTTGATTAGGAAGACATTTATATTGGCATGTTGGCAGTATACCATTCATTTCCCCCCTTAGCTTTCTCTATTAACTTTTGTGTTCAACAAATATTAAGTTTAGATCGATGGAAATTCTTGAATTTTAACATTAATATTCTAAGTTTAGATCATTGTAAATTCTTAAGTTTTAACATTAATATTCTAAATTTAGATAGAGCATTGTAAATTAGTAAGTTTTAACATTAATATTTTCAAATTAATGAAACCCACTTAAAGTAGAATCCAATTTTGAGAATAAAAATCGATTAATCACCTCGATCTAGGTTGGATCTTATTGCAACACATTTTATTAGTATCTAGCTGTGTGTTGAACCCATAATTCAATCTAGAGAATGCACTGATTATTTCATCTATCTATACATAACTTTTCTATTTATTATTGTAGGTTTACGCAACTATGTGTATTAGTTCATCTAGTAGATCGTTGTTCTTGGTATATCAAATTAAAATTGCTCCTATGCGTATTCAAGATAATAAGGTATTAATGTGTACTTGAAAAGTTAAACGGGACTATCAATTTGGGACGGAGGGAGTATGTGGTGGACTGAATTCAGCTCACAATTCGACTGATTATGTTTGTAGATTAGCGACTTCGAAAATGCATGTTCTTTACTCTGGAGAAGCGAGATTAGAGGAGTTGAAGAGTATTGCTAAGAGGTTTGAGGAAAAGGTACACAACGCCAGGTATATGCTCCTAAACAAACAACTTTGTCACTTCAGTTAGGCTGCTTCTTCATTTATTTATTTATTTATTTATTTATTTTAAATAACCTATTGTTGCGCATGTAAGGAAATGATGCTACGAATTACACACATTGACGTTATAAAGTTTGTTTGTAGGCCATTATGTGCACAATCAAGATCGGCCGGATGTGGCATTTACAACAGAGCGTGCTAAGAGGTCACGGATTGCTAATGCTGCAAGTGGGAGGATATTTGTGACCATCCCTGAACATCATTTTGGCCCAATCCTGGCCGAACATGATCCTGTGCGGAATTAGGAGATGGTTCATGGACTAAAATGGTAAGGAGTTAATGAGGTAATGCTAGATGCACAAAAGAAGTTCACAAAAAAAAAAAGATGGATACAAAATGAAGTGGCGATATCTTTTTGGTTGCATCTATTGTAAACCTGCCACTCACTAATTAAAAGCACCAACAAAATCATGATACATCATTTTGTAGATCAAAATTTTGTGGTATTTTTTTGACTTCATTATGACCGTAAAATTTTATGTTGTATTGTCTTGTATTGTCATTCAAATCGAATGTAATTACTTGTGCAGTTTGATGCATATTGTAAATGATGAATGAAACATAACTTAGAAAAATTCATATCATAAAATGTATTTACTCAATCTCTTATATATCTTATATCCAAATTCCCATCTCTCTACCCCAACTTTACTCCCACGCACCCACCTCCCATGGCGTTCCATTCCACCTCTGCAATTTGGTTCGTTCATTTTCGACTCCCACATCGCTGACCAATCACGAAAGTCAAAAAGAAATAAGAAGTGCTCGATGAAACGGCGACACCCACTCCCTAGCTTATCATTTTGCAGTTCGTCCCTTTCCCTCTTCATCAATTCAAAATTCTCCCTTCTCCCTCTGCATTGCCATCTCTGATTTAGACTTGGTTTTGATTTCAAAGTACTAGGATGTCTCGGATCAGATTGTCTTATAATATTTTGTTTTGAAATGTTTGAAATTGGAACCATCTTCTAGGTTTTGAATAATCTGAGTTTTGATTTAGGAAGAAGTGTTGGCTCATCTATGTCAAACGGTGGTGAGATGGTGGTGTTGGTGAGATGTTGGTGGGGGTTTGTTTGTTTGTTTGTTTGTTTGTTCATTTTAAACCCTGAACTTTGTTTTTTCACTCATTAACCCGACCAGTTTGTCTTCCATTCTTTTGATCAAACTACCTGAAGTACCCTTTAAAATATTGTCACATGCATCGCACATGATGATTTAACAGGAAAAAACTGACGGAGTTAGTGATAGTGACTATGGATGCAAAAATAAATAAGTTGGATGTGTTGTTTGCAACGAAAATTAGTTTGGTGATCAAATCCACAAAAGGTGTAAAGTTGAGTGATTTTTGGTGCAGTTTTTCCTTGCTTTTTTTAGAGTAAGGTTTGATGAATGATGAAGTTTAAGAAGTGTTCTAAAAATCGGGCTAGGTGGCCGCCTAGGCGCTAGGCGGCCCCCTTCCGCCACGATTTCCTTCAAGTCGGCCATACTAGGCGTCAGGCGGGCTAGGCTGAGATTCGGGGGGCTCGGTGCTGTCGAAGGTCGCCAGAAACGACTAAGAGAAAAAGAGAAAAGAAAGATGTAGAGACGGCCGTTGGAGGGTCGGAGGAGGTGATGTACCTTGGTTGTTGCACAAAAAAGGTGGTGGAGCTTGCGTTGGTTGGCTGTTGCTTCGACTCCGGAAACTGGAATACGCATGGGAGAAAGAGGCGGCGTCTTGTAGAGAAATGAGAAAAGAGATGATGGATGGGCATTTTAGGTTAGGGTTTCTTTGGTTGGGCTTTAGCTTTAAACTTGGTAGGATCTCTAAATGGGTAAAATTTATGTGGGCTCATTTGGGCTGAAATAAAGATGTATAATGTTGGGTTATTTGGGCTTAGTTGAGTGAATAAAAATGTGTTGAGTGGATGGGTTTGAGTAAATACCATAGAATACTCCTAGTTATGATTTATTTTTTGCTTAAATTAAAATGAATTATTAATTTTTAATTAAAAAAAATAAATGACATTATATATATATATATATATATATATATATATATATATATATATTTATAAATTTATGAAAAAAATAAATAAAAATACGCTAAATTCTAGGCCCCGCTTAGGCTCCGTCTAAGCCCAACTCCGCAGCGTAGTGATTTTTAGAACACTAAGTTTAAGTAAGTGGTAGGGTTTTGAATATGAGGTAAAAGAAATGGGTAGGGAAATAGGATGATAAAAGTTAATGGGGAAAGGTGAAATAATAATGGGTTGGTAGTTGGGTGTATCAATATTACGGGTGTATTCAACAATCGAATAAGATAGTGTAAAAGTAAATCATTGCGGGTGTATAAAGGAGGTGTCCAATATAAGGGTTATTTTTGATATTTCCTAAGATGGCATTTTTGAAGGAATGTGTAATGCGGGTTTATTCAACAATTTTACTGTGGGTATAACAACACCCTTTCATTCCCAATCGTTTACCAAGCCAAGCGCACCTCCTCCGACGCCGGCGTCGGCGCTAATCGTCGGTTATCAGGTCAGAGTTCTCTCTAGGGTTTCCTACTGCAATAACAATCCATCTTTTCTCTATTTCCTCATGTTAGGTTTAGGAATTATGTAGAGGCGATGCACCTTGAAATTTCCATCTTTTCCTATTTGTTTTCTCCGTTAAGTTTTTTTTTTTTTTTTTTTTTTTGGGTTTCTTTCGAGTTCAAGTAGCTCTGTTAATTCCATATTATGGCTTTTTTTTTTAAAAGAGTGGCGAAATGAGAACATCGTTTACAGGTCTTTCATGCTATTAACAACTTCATATTTCTAAATTCACCACCAACTTCTAATAATTCATACTCTCTCGGTCCCTAAATGAATGTCCAAATTTCATTTCGTTCAGACATTTTGAAAAAACTCTACTTTTTATGCAATTAAGTGACAAGGATTCATATATATTCTTGTAATCCACTTTTCAAATATTTAGTCTTGTAAGTATAAAGAGACCAGTGAAAAAAAAATGAAACATTTAGGTACAAAGTTTTTCCAAAAAAGATACTCCCTTCGTCCCAGAGTAAGAGTCCTACTTTCCATTTTGGTACGTCCCAGAGTAAGTAAGAGTCCTATTCCTAAAATGGCAAAGAATCTTTACTATTTACCCCACTCATTCTCTCTCCTATTTTACTTTTATACTCACAACACTAATCAATTCACTATTCTCTCCCACTCATTCTCTCTCCTACTTTACTTTTACACTCACAACAATTACATCACTTCCAATACTTATTAATAAGCGTACAAATGAGGGGTTGGACTCTTACTCCGGGACGAAGGGAGTATTCATTTTGGGACAAAAATTTTTGAAAATGGACATTCATTTAGGACGGAGGTAGTACAAATTACCAACTACTCATCATTTTACTGATCTAATGCAGGTTCTCATTGTAGCTTACTCTATCTTGTTCCTTACTACATAAATGTTAACCTTAGTGATACTAATATTTCAAGTATTAGTGTTAATGCTGCCATTTGAGTTATGTGATTCAAGTATTGGGGTTTGAATAAAACCTTACGAAATCCCAAATTGTGAACTGATCTTTTCATCTCAATTGAGTACAATCTTGAGTAATCTGACAGCCAAGTGTTGAAAATTTTAGAGACAAGGATTCATATATATTCTTGTAATCCACTTTTCAAATATTTAGTCTTGTAAGTATAAAGAGACCAGTGAAAAAAAAATGAAACATTTAGGTACAAAGTTTTTCCAAAAAAGATACTCCCTTCGTCCCAGAGTAAGAGTCCTACTTTCCATTTTGGTACGTCCCAGAGTAAGTAAGAGTCCTATTCCTAAAATGGCAAAGAATCTTTACTATTTACCCCACTCATTCTCTCTCCTATTTTACTTTTATACTCACAACACTAATCAATTCACTATTCTCTCCCACTCATTCTCTCTCCTACTTTACTTTTACACTCACAACAATTACATCACTTCCAATACTTATTAATAAGCGTACAAATGAGGGGTTGGACTCTTACTCCGGGACGAAGGGAGTATTCATTTTGGGACAAAAATTTTTGAAAATGGACATTCATTTAGGACGGAGGTAGTACAAATTACCAACTACTCATCATTTTACTGATCTAATGCAGGTTCTCATTGTAGCTTACTCTATCTTGTTCCTTACTACATAAATGTTAACCTTAGTGATACTAATATTTCAAGTATTAGTGTTAATGCTGCCATTTGAGTTATGTGATTCAAGTATTGGGGTTTGAATAAAACCTTACGAAATCCCAAATTGTGAACTGATCTTTTCATCTCAATTGAGTACAATCTTGAGTAATCTGACAGCCAAGTGTTGAAAATTTTAGAGACAAGGATTCATATATATTCTTGTAATCCACTTTTCAAATATTTAGTCTTGTAAGTATAAAGAGACCAGTGAAAAAAAAATGAAACATTTAGGTACAAAGTTTTTCCAAAAAAGATACTCCCTTCGTCCCAGAGTAAGAGTCCTACTTTCCATTTTGGTACGTCCCAGAGTAAGTAAGAGTCCTATTCCTAAAATGGCAAAGAATCTTTACTATTTACCCCACTCATTCTCTCTCCTATTTTACTTTTATACTCACAACACTAATCAATTCACTATTCTCTCCCACTCATTCTCTCTCCTACTTTACTTTTACACTCACAACAATTACATCACTTCCAATACTTATTAATAAGCGTACAAATGAGGGGTTGGACTCTTACTCCGGGACGAAGGGAGTATTCATTTTGGGACAAAAATTTTTGAAAATGGACATTCATTTAGGACGGAGGTAGTACAAATTACCAACTACTCATCATTTTACTGATCTAATGCAGGTTCTCATTGTAGCTTACTCTATCTTGTTCCTTACTACATAAATGTTAACCTTAGTGATACTAATATTTCAAGTATTAGTGTTAATGCTGCCATTTGAGTTATGTGATTCAAGTATTGGGGTTTGAATAAAACCTTACGAAATCCCAAATTGTGAACTGATCTTTTCATCTCAATTGAGTACAATCTTGAGTAATCTGACAGCCAAGTGTTGAAAATTTTAGAGACAAGGATTCATATATATTCTTGTAATCCACTTTTCAAATATTTAGTCTTGTAAGTATAAAGAGACCAGTGAAAAAAAAATGAAACATTTAGGTACAAAGTTTTTCCAAAAAAGATACTCCCTTCGTCCCAGAGTAAGAGTCCTACTTTCCATTTTGGTACGTCCCAGAGTAAGTAAGAGTCCTATTCCTAAAATGGCAAAGAATCTTTACTATTTACCCCACTCATTCTCTCTCCTATTTTACTTTTATACTCACAACACTAATCAATTCACTATTCTCTCCCACTCATTCTCTCTCCTACTTTACTTTTACACTCACAACAATTACATCACTTCCAATACTTATTAATAAGCGTACAAATGAGGGGTTGGACTCTTACTCCGGGACGAAGGGAGTATTCATTTTGGGACAAAAATTTTTGAAAATGGACATTCATTTAGGACGGAGGTAGTACAAATTACCAACTACTCATCATTTTACTGATCTAATGCAGGTTCTCATTGTAGCTTACTCTATCTTGTTCCTTACTACATAAATGTTAACCTTAGTGATACTAATATTTCAAGTATTAGTGTTAATGCTGCCATTTGAGTTATGTGATTCAAGTATTGGGGTTTGAATAAAACCTTACGAAATCCCAAATTGTGAACTGATCTTTTCATCTCAATTGAGTACAATCTTGAGTAATCTGACAGCCAAGTGTTAGAAAATTTTAGAGACAAGGATTCATATATATTCTTGTAATCCACTTTTCAAATATTTAGTCTTGTAAGTATAAAGAGACCAGTGAAAAAAAAATGAAACATTTAGGTACAAAGTTTTTCCAAAAAAGATACTCCCTTCGTCCCAGAGTAAGAGTCCTACTTTCCATTTTGGTACGTCCCAGAGTAAGTAAGAGTCCTATTCCTAAAATGGCAAAGAATCTTTACTATTTACCCCACTCATTCTCTCTCCTATTTTACTTTTATACTCACAACACTAATCAATTCACTATTCTCTCCCACTCATTCTCTCTCCTACTTTACTTTTACACTCACAACAATTACATCACTTCCAATACTTATTAATAAGCGTACAAATGAGGGGTTGGACTCTTACTCCGGGACGAAGGGAGTATTCATTTTGGGACAAAAATTTTTGAAAATGGACATTCATTTAGGACGGAGGTAGTACAAATTACCAACTACTCATCATTTTACTGATCTAATGCAGGTTCTCATTGTAGCTTACTCTATCTTGTTCCTTACTACATAAATGTTAACCTTAGTGATACTAATATTTCAAGTATTAGTGTTAATGCTGCCATTTGAGTTATGTGATTCAAGTATTGGGGTTTGAATAAAACCTTACGAAATCCCAAATTGTGAACTGATCTTTTCATCTCAATTGAGTACAATCTTGAGTAATCTGACAGCCAAGTGTTGAAAATTTTAGAGATTTTGATGTTTAGAATGATAACATTAATGTAATATAATCATTCCAGTTAAATTCTAATAACTGTTATTTTATTAACAAATCAATAAGTGATTTATCAATAACAATTTTTAAAATTCCGTTGGGGGTGATTAGATTGACATTCATGTTTGGTCAAAGTTCACTTGTGTTGACCATCAAAAACTAACTAGCGTTGACGATCAAAAACTAAATTAGACTATCATTCAGGAACACAAATAGTTTCACGAACACAAAGAGTATGAGAGATATATCTCAGATTTTTTTATTTTATTTTTTTGTCTTTTTCCCCCGTCTCCCAACTCTTCGCTATGATAGACAACTCTGAGAGTTTTTCGCCTCTGAGAGTTGATTCTTAGAGGCACGCGAGAATTTGGTCTATAGAGTGCTAGCGCGCACAAATTTGTGAGATCAGGGGTATTTTTGTCCAACTGACTTTGAGGGATATTGGAAAATGGATATCCTCATCTTTAATGTTAGGCCCAGAGGGCCTAGAGGAATCATCTCTAATTTCAACTTCATCTATAGGTGGGTAGTGGGTATAACCCTTCTCTCTCTATGCATATATTCTTTCTAATCTTACTCGTTAATTTCAGCTTCATCTAAGGGACGCTAGTGCTACACTTTGATTTATTAGTGTTTTCTCGAAGGGTTCTGTGCGCTGTCTCCTATTTCTCTCCCTCTCTGTATATATCTTCCTTTTGATCCTAGCCTTTGATTTGAATTTCATCTAACGGTTGCTAGTAGTACCCACATATTCAACTTATTAGGGTTTTCAAGTGGGGGGGGGGGGGTGCTCTCCGCCGTCTCATATATCTAACGCTCTTCTTGTGTATATCTTCTATCAAATCAGAGTCGTTAATTTCTACTTCATCGAAGGGCTATTGTTGTACCTTTAGACTTATTAGGGTTTTCAAGTAGTTAGCTCTCCGCCGTCACATAGATCCGACTCCCTCTCTTTATTTTCTATAAATATGCTCATTGATTCCCTTTTATTTCATGTCCTACTCAGTCTCTAAATTTCATATGTTGATTCAATTTGGAAACTCCCATGATGCGGTTCCCTAATCAGTGCTTCCATGATACATCGCAGATGGTTATTCTCAATATGATTAATGCTATTAATCGCGCTCCGGTTTGTAATTCCGCCCCTTCCATTTTAGTCATAAATTCTCTCTTTGTTATGTGTTGTCTTTTTGATGTAGAGATGAGCATAAATACTTTCTTGTATGATTATCGATCGCTATGAATTATGATCTGGTGAAGTTTTATGGATATATCTGTGTCACATCCAACATTTTTTTTTTCAATGAGGTGCAAATGAATCTTGTTAATGGGACCCCTGAGATTAAAGATTTGTTAAAATCTAAGCTTAATCCGAACTTGTGTTAGATACATATAAATGTTACCATATCATATAAAGGAATCTTGATTTTGATTTAGTAATCTATGAAAATCAAAATAATTATTCAACACGTGTGTGCGCGCGCGCGCGCACGCGTGTTGAATAATTATTTTGATTTTCATCTTAAAATAAATTTTCATTCTTGTTCTTGATCAAGAGGACATTTACATTGGGATGGGGGTAGTATACCATTCGTTTTCCCCTTGGATTTGTCTATTAAGCTGTATGTAGTTTTTATATAACTTTTGCCTTCACCAAATACTAAGTTTAGATTGATGGAAATTCTTAATTTTTAACATTAATATTCTAAGTCTAGATCATTGTAAATTCTTAAGTTATAACATTAATAGTCTAAGTTTAGATCATTGTAAATTGGTATGTTTTAACATTAACTATTTCAAATTAATGAAACTCACTTAAAGTAGATTCCAATTTAAGAAATAAAAATCGATTAATCCCCTCGATCTGAGTTGGATCTTATAGCAACAGATTTAATTAGTAGCTATCTGTGTGTTGAGCCCATATTTCAATCGGGAGAATGCACTGATTATTTCATCTATCGATACTTATTGTTTCAATATATTTGTAGGTTTACGCAACTATGTGTATTAATTCATTTAGTAGATCGTTGTTCTTGGTATATCGAATCAAGCTAGCTCCCATGCGCATTGAAGGTATTAATGTGTACTTTAATGTAGCTAGAGTGACATGTCATTAGTCTCATGGTATATATTTCAAGTAGTTGACTTGAAAAATATATACTCCCTCCGTCCCAGAGTAAGAGTCCTACCCCCAAATCTCACGCTTATTAAGAAAAGTGCTTAAAGATGAACAAACAATTGCAAGTGGGTAGAAATAAGGAGAGAGAGAGAGTGTAAAATTACATTCTACTCCTATAGGCCAAGACACACAAGGAGAGGTTTTTCTGTAAATATATCAACTTAATAATGGCATATGTATAAAAGACACTATTCAAATTTTGCCATTTTATGAATATGACTCTTACTCTGGGACAGACTAAAAAGGAAAATAAGACTCTTACTCTGGGACAGAGGGAGTAGCATTCAGTTATGTACTCCGTCCGTCCAAAATAAATGTCCAATTTTTTTTCAAATTGGCTCTTGATTGATCAAGAGAAAAATCAACGGACATTCATTTTGGGACAGAGGTAGTATTTTATTATTCCTTCCAAATATCCAAATACTAACTTAACAAAACAACCGCAGCGGGATTAGAGTTGAAGAGTGCTGGGGAGAAAGTATGCTGATTTGAAGAGTGATTCTGTAAGAAGACAAGAAGAATATCTATAAAGATGCTGACCATGGAGACAAAGTCTCAAAATCCTTCTAACATTGGTGGTAACATTGGAAATCCCGTTGCGATGGTTCATGGACGAAATGCTAAAGAGTTAATAAAATTTTATGATGTATTGTACTGTCGTTTATCCGAATGTAAATTACTTGTGTGCTTTGATGTATAGAAACTCTGTCGCGATGGTTCGTGGACTAAAATGTTAATGAGTTGATACAATTTTTAAGGTGTATTGTAGTGTCATTTATCCCGATGTAATTGCTTGTGTACTTTGATGTATATTGGAAGTGATGATCTGTAAGTTATTGAATAAATGGATTTTATGACAATGAATTTTTCTTAGTTATTTTTTTCATTCTAGTATTATTCATCTTTTATATAAACGTACACAAGATTCAAATTTGGCCCAAGAAGGTCAACTGCAATTCGTTAATCTGCATTTTACAAAATTTTATAGTGGGCTATTCACTTTGTAATTGATATAACCTGATTTCTAGATTTTTTAAAAATGATTTTTTTTTTTTTCAAAGTATTCAAGTCTTTTAGTATCCATCCTTAATTTTTCTTAAAATAATAAAACATTCTTCATCTATTTATACTTGTTAATTCATAAACTAAAATTATCCCTAAATCCATTGGGAGGGGAAAAAGTAAAAATAATAAATATAAATCTCATTTTGGAGCCGTTATTTGCTTTGGGGACGTATTTAACGTACGGATAACAACGGGGTTGGTTCTGGATGTGTTTGACATTTCTCAAACCCGCCCCTATTCAAAACTCCTTAAACCCGAACACGGCCCAGCACATTCAATACCCAAACTCGCCCCACTCAACCTCGTTTAACACAAAACTTGTAAAAAAAACATTTTTTTTTTTTTTTTTTTATAGAAATAAAGAATTGAATGATCTATAAAATAAAAAAATATATGAAAATTAATAAACATAAGCATTAACTGATTTATTTTATAGGATATTTTGGACCAAACAAGATTAAATTAAAAAAAAAAGTGGACAAAGCTAGACTGCGAGCCAAATGGATTTCAAACTTAAAAACATTGTTTTGAGACCACCACCCATAAACAGAATTCACAAAAAATAAACCAGCTTCACTCTTCATCTTCATCTTCTTCGGTTTGAACAACACTTGTGGTAGCACTTGGATTGATATTTGTGGTGGTACCAACACCAGCACTTGTACCAGCTAGGGATGGCCAAACGGAACCGGAACCGGAAAACCGGACCGGAACCGGAGCAAACCGGCGAATAAACCGGAACCGCCATTCATCCGGGCCGGTTACGGTTCACATAAATGGTGAACCGGACCGGAACCGGACCGAAAATCCCTTGTTTTTCAATAATTTTAAAGGGGGGGACCGGAACCGGAGCCTAACCGGAACCGGATTATGCCAACCGGAACCGGAACCGGGGTAAGCAAGGGCCGGTTCAGGGTCACATATATGCCGAACCGGAACCTGGCCCGGGCCCGGAACCGGTTTTGGCCATCCATAGTACCAGCACACTTGTACCAGCACTTGATTCTCCCCCTTGGGAAGAAAGCACATCAATATAATCCACGGCACCTTTGTACAGAGCCGAGTAACCTGTTACAAGACTTTTAATATCATTCACGTGTTTATGCATGAAATCAAGTACCATAACTTTAGAGATCAAAGTGTTATCTGGAATGTTAACAGCACTTCCAGAAACATGTGCTTCTGCTGAGCCGGGAATCAAATCTTTGGACTTATCCGATGGAAGATCACTAGTGTCCCTATGTTTACCCCTAGTAAGCTGAACATCAACCTTATACACATCAATCCCTTGTGAGTACACATCTGAGTCTCCTAAATTAATCTTTTGGTGCATCAACACTCGAAAAATCATAGACGGATAAGGAAAGTAAGTGATTTTATTTCTTTTAGGCCAAGATGCAACATGCTTAAACAACAATCTCCCAAAATTAATTCTAAAACGTTTACTCAATTTATATAAAACCTTTCCTTGCTCAATAGTCACACTTGGTTCATTTTTGGTTGGCAACCAATTAAAAATACACAGCTTGTGCAAAACTGAGTAAAGGGTGGAAAGCTGAGATGCAAGAACTTTCTTATTGGATTCTGAAGGCCAAAATTTAACTTACCCTTTGGTTAAGAAACTAGCCATAACATCATTGTTAAAAATCATGGTTTCATCATCAATATTGGGCAAACCTAAGACTTCATTAATCAAGGCAGGGCAAAAAAAGAATACGTTTTACCCCTAACAAAGACTTTCCCATACTTAGGTGACTGCTCATTATCGAAATCGGGATGAAGATTTGCAAAAGAGTTTTTCACAATACTTTCCACAAAGACAGTTGCATAGTTATTAGCCTTCAAAAACTTTATATCCTCAAGAAACTGAAAAACTCCATGTTTTTTAAATCATTTTCATCGATGTGTTTTCCTTATAAATTTCTGTTTCACCATAATCCATCCAAAATTTCATGTTTTCCTTTCTATAAAATTCTATAGTGAAGAAAGGTGGGGGAAATGCATCATCAATCTTTACCATAGTTATTAAAGGCCCAAGGCACACCAAGAAAGCCAAAGGGAAGCTTCACAATCAGAAGAGTCTTTGGATAAATGGGTTATCTCTGATTGGGCAAAAGAAGCTCCCGCCATGAAAGCCAAAGGGAAGGCGGCTCAAGATGCTACCAGTTGTAATAACCATTTATTTTAATTTTCGGTTTTACTAAATTGAATTAAACAATAATTGGAGTTATAAAGAATTTGAAAGAAGTGGGCCAAGGAAATTGGATTGGCCCGAAAATAGTATTAGTAAACCCAACCCAATTAGGAATCAACCCAAGGTATAAATTAATGAGTTAGTCAACTTAAGAATTCATTATTATCATAAACTCAAAAAAAAAAAAAAAAAGGGAAAAACAAACCCTAGTTCTAGTATAGCCGCCGGCAGCCGCACCTAGGAGGGAGGAGAAGAAAATTCCGGCCATTATTTTTGGAGATCCAATCCGATCATTCTCAAGGTAAGATCGAATCCCATCTTCAAAAATTTATTTCATTGGATTTGGATGTTTAAAACATAAACTATGCATGATTTAAGAAAATAAAGAATTATGATTGCATGCTAGTTATTTATGATGAGAAGTTATTTATTAAAATTCTAAATAATCAAGGTGTTGATTATATGATGATCTTCATATTAGTATTGGGATTAGGTTGATCTTATAACCATGATTTTAAATGGAATACTATTATTCAATGCATGGGGATTAGACCAATATGGAATTGAGGCTATTAGGGTTTATCAAAAGAAGAAAAAATATGGATTTCCCCTTTTGAACACCTTCGGCCGAATGGCCTAGATCATGGAAAATTTATTTTGTTGATTTAAATGATCTTTGTTAAGTGTATTGTAAATAATATTGATGTTTGGGAATTTAGAAAAATTTAAAGAATTAGAAAAATTGATCAAAATCAAAGGATCTTGATGAAGCATGTTTCGGCAATGATGACCTAACTTGGGTGTTGATTCTTGATTAAGGATGTTAAGAATTGGGACGGAAAGTTAATGTTTCCGTTAAGTTTCTAACGGAAAAGAAAACAAAATCGTTAAAAGGATTGTTAACAAGTTAGAAAAGTAACTTGAGGAAATAGAATAAACACTTGGAAGACCTTGAAGGTTAAAAGTTAGCAAGAAAGGAAAAGATTAGAAGTTCCAGTTAGTTTCCTAACAGAAAAGGACTAAACTGAAAAGAATTAAAGTTAGAAGGAATAAAAAGGAAACCTTTGAAGTTAGAGGGCCTAAGTGATTGAAAAGGGAAACTTAGGGGACCTTATGAACAGAACCAAAGTCCAAGGACCTTTCTGTAATTAAAGGAAAGTTGAAGGACTAATCTGTAATTAATCCAAAGTGGAAGGACTAAATTGCAATTGAGTTAAAGTTGAAGGACTAATCTGCAATTAATCCAAAGTGGAAGGACTAAATTGTAATTGAACTAAAGTTGAAGGACTAAATTGCAAGTAATCCAAAGTTGAAGGACCAATTTGCAATTAACCCAAAGTCGAGGGACCAAATTGTAATTAACCCAAAGTTAGAGGACTAAATTGCAATTATATCAAAGTTAAAGGACTGACTAGTAAATCAAAGTCAGAAACTTAAACGTAAAGAAAGAAGTAACAAAGTAAAGAAGTTAAAACGCATCTCTCAGTTAACTAAGTAGAAATAGTTAACCGTGTAGAGAATACTAAAGTAAATTACTCCGTGCCTTGTAGATTTGCACAGAGAGGAGATTGCGAGGAAAAGCAATTCAGGTAAGGGATTACGTTCCTTACAGTATTTGAACTCCTGTTTATTGGAATTTGGTATTTCTTTCTAAAGTTAGCTATCAGTATGGCATGATAGTATTTGAATGAACTCTGCGTTATTGAACGTTCCTTGAAAGAATCTATACTTAGTGATGTCCCCATCGATCTACTAAGTATCGAAGTTTGAAACTTGTATCACATACTTGTACCATGGTATGTTTTAATTTTAACTTGTAAGTTAATCGCTTACTCGTTAAGGCATTTAATTTTAACTTGTAAGTTAATCGCTTACTCGTTAAGGCATTTAATTTTAACTTGTAAGTTAATCGCTTACTCGTTAAGGCATCCAATGTCCAGTTAGAAAAGACATTGAAGGACAGTCCAGTTAGAAAAGACTCGTCCTTAAACTAGGGATTGCATGAGTGATCACATGCCTTCTCTCAGGAATTGTCTGATTACAAGGATGATTCTAGACCCCGAGCATATGTGTGTGGATACCATATATGTTACGACCCACACTATTGGCTGAAGAAGCTAGGTGTACCAATTGTACCTTTGGCATTGAGGTTATAATGTACGTTACCAAGGAATTGACGGAAACTTGAATAAATCCCTTTGAATTGTAGTGCCATAATCCTTTGAAAGTAAAATCTTAAAAGTAATAAGACTGTATTGTTCTGCAGCCTTGAATCCAAAAGTAACTGAACCTATCTTTGTAAAGTTATTCATAGTATTCGTTCTGGTCGTCTCTCCTTAGTAACCGGAGAGGCCACGTATGAACTTACTGAGCATTCGTTCGCTCATCCCTTCTCTATAAATTTGTTTTCAGGATTTAAGTAGAAGGTCAAGACAAGGAAAGCAGCCGTAGGAAGACGGTGGACTGAAGATTCTTAATTTAATAGTTTAAGTACGCTTATTTATCTTGATGTAAGTTGAAGTACATTAATGGTTAGGGTTGTTACCTACCAAGACAAGGTTAAGTTACGCTTCCGCTATTGTTTGAATTTATGGTTAAATAAGGGGCCGTTATGAACCCTAATTTGAAGTATTTATTATTGTTATTTATGGATATTTAATGCCATTAAATGCTCAGATATTATAAGAAAATTCGGGGTGTTACAACCAGTCGTCGTGCTACCCACAGTCGGACAACATCTAGGGTAACACCCGAGGTTTCTCTTACTCCCTCTAGATAAAAAAAAAAGGTACCAACTTCTCATGTTTCCTCTGAATCTGATAGTGATGATACTGAGGTTGTAAATGTTGATGATGCATTTCCCCCACCTTTCTTCACTATAGAATTTTATAGAAAGGAAAACATGAAATTTTGGATGGATTATGGAGAAACTGAAGTTTATAAGGAAAAACACATCGATGAAAATGATTTAAAGAAACATGGAGTTTTTCAGTTTCTTGAGGATATAAAGTTTTTAAAGGCTAATAACCATGCAACTGTCTTTATGGATAGTATTGTGAATTTTTTTTATTTTTTTTTTGCAAATCTTCATCACGATTTTGATAATGAGCAGTCACCTAAGTATGGGAAAGTCTTTGTTAGGGGTAAAACCTATTCTTTTAGCCCTGCCTTGATTAATGAAGTCTTAGGTTTGCCCAATGTTGATGATGAGACCATGATTTTTACCAATGATGTTATGGCTAGTTTCTTAACCAAAGGGAAAGTTAAATCTTGGTCTTCTGAATCCAATAAGAAACTTCTTGCATCTCAGCTTTCCTCTCTTTACTCAGTTTTGAACAAGCTGTGTATTTTTAATTGGTTGCCAACCAAAAATGAACCAAGCGTGACTATTGAGCAAGGAAATGTATTATATAATTGAGTATAGGTTTTTAGAATCAATTATGGGAGATTGGTGTTTAAGCGTGTTGCATCTTGGCCCAGAAGAAATAAAATCACTTGCTTTCCTTATCCGTCCTTATTTTTCGGGTGTTGATTCACCAAAAGATTCATTTAGGAGACTCGGATGTGTACTCACAAGGGACTGATGTGTATAAGGTTGATGTTCAGCTTACTAGGGGCAGACATAGGGACACACTAGTGATCTTCCGTGGGATATGTCGAAAGATCTGATTCCACCCTCTCTTCCTTCCGGCTCAGCAGAAGCACATGTTACTGGAAGTGCTGTTAACATTCCATATAACACTTTCATCTCTAAAGCTGTGGTGCTTGCTTTCATGCATAAACACGTGGATGCTCTTAAAAGTCTTGTAACAGGTTACTCGGCTCTATACAAAGGTGCTGTGGATTTTATGATGTGCTTTCTTCCCAGGGGGGAGAATCAAGTGCTGGTACAAGTGCTTACAAGTAGTCATAGTGCGTGATGAGAAATGAAAATAGCCATTTATAGCTAGTTTACAAGATCATAGTATTGAATAGCTGAAAAATAAACGTAATCATCCTTTGTACTCCCTCCGTCCCGGTTTAAGGTTCTTAGTTTGACTTTGCACGCTTATTAAGGAATCAAGTAAAAGACAAAGAAAAATGAGTCAACAAAAGTAAGAAGGTGAGGATATAATTGTCCAAACACTATTAATATGGTGCCCTTTTCTTTTCACTGGTTATGTGAACTCTTGCCTTTTGCCTCTATGAACTCGCTCATTACGTATTCAAGGCCATAAGAATACTCCATATGGAGTAAAAGGCTGTATATTCTGTATATGGATATGAGTAAAAACAGGTAGTGAGATCTTCCAGTTCTTTTCAGCTTACTTCCCACAATTAATTTAAAGGGATTTCTTTTATACACAGTGTGTAATGTCTAGCACAACTATTATTGCCTTATTGTTGAGGCCTTTGGTTGCGAGTAGGGCTGTCAAAAGGATGAGCTTGGGAAGTGCTGGTTTTAGCGAGAAAATTGACGGTCGTGTCTTCTGGCCTGCAGCCATTGCTTATCTAGTTCAGCAAAATCTGACCCTAACTTAATTGTCGACTGAACTGCATTAGATTCTGACATGTTTCTTTAGTCATGGTTATGAAAGCACCTGTTCTTGTCTATTGGCGGTCTTTACTCACACCTCTGTAGAGAACCTCATCAACCCTATGTAATAGACCTCATTGATTCACATGGTACACTTGGTCCCTTAAACTAAAAATTTGGAAATTTTATGGGGGTCATGGCACTGATCCAACATTGACTATGACAATCTTTCACTCGTAGACTTTCTTGGAACCTGTCAGTAGAATGATATTAAAACGATAGAGAGGCGTAAGAGCATATATATACCTTTCTATGTGGTTATTGCAATATATGGTAGTATTCTTTGCAGTTTCTAATACATGTCTTGTATTTTTTGGTACAGTTTGTCCATACATATCGAATCAAGAGTTATTCTCCGAGCAAAATGCACACTTTCCGGTATAATTGGGCAGGATACTTGTATAGCCGATTTATTAAGGTGAAGCTGGCACCGGAGAAGTAGAAAATAGGTATAACAAATTTAAGTATTTTAGTTCTAGCTATTGTTGAATAGTATGATCGAGTTAGATCTAACTATATATTGTGGATGATTGTAAATGTTATTAATTATTGGTGTATGCAATCAAATGTTGATGGTTATTGTTGAATGAAATGTTGGCTAGTTCGTATTATTATTTTTTTAAATTTCATTTTCTGGTATTAAATTATAATTTGCAATATATAAAAAAAAATGACACGGACTTACATAGCGTTTTTGATGCGCTATCCAAGTATTTATTAAAAAATGTGATCATTCTTCGATAGCGTTTCGGATGCGCTATGTTAATGTCGGTTTTTTTTAAACATGGACCTTTGATAGCGCTTATTAAGCGCTATAGTAGTTAGTTCCTGAAAATTAAAAAGTCCGTACAACAACGCTTCTGGATGCGCTAACGTAGTATACGCTATTGTAGATCACTCTCTTAGATAGCGCATAGTAAGCGCTATGCAAGCTTACATAGCGGACGCTTGCATAGCGCTTTTATGCGCTATGTAAGGCCTAAAAAAACGCTGTCTAAGGCTAAATCTGTACTAGTGACTGTTGAAAAACATAGGAAACTTGAAGGATGTCTTAAGTAACTTTTGCTACTTTCTTCTCTTGACAACTTAGACCATTTAACTTTGTTCCATTAGTTAAATGATCAATCTTCACCAAAACAATAAGTTAAGACCTAACAATTTTACTTCCTCATTACTCATCAATTCTGATGGGGCTTACAAGTAGTCATAGTGCGTGATGAGAAATGAAAATAACTATTTATAGCTAGTTTACAAGATCATAATATTGAATAGCTGAAAAATAAACGTAATCATCCTTTGTATTAATTTTTTTCTCTAGTTTCATGATGAGGTTCTTAGTGTGAGGCATGTGTGTCTACAAGCTCACGTGCAAGACTTGAGAAGATAAGTTGCAACATGCGGCGATTTATGTACATATATTATATCTGATTTTAGTGGTCAAATTCAATAGGTTATTCACTTAGTGGGCCTTAAAATGACTCTAATTCTTAGATAGGATAACCAATCGAGCTATTCCTTCGGATCCTCTAGGCCAGATTATATTCTTAAACCACCCCATCCATTAGACTTATAATACTCTTAAATGCCAGAAATACCCGTGTCTCATCCAAACCCTAAAAACATAAAGCACTCCCACCCTCCCCTAACCCCCTTTCGTAACCTTCCCTTCTCTGTCTACAATCTCTCCCTCACTCTATTCCTCCTCCCAGCCTCCCACCAAACCTCCTCAAACGGCCATCGTCACTGCGAAGATCCTTCAGTGCACCCTCCTCTTCTATTGGCCATCTCCATCTCAACTTTGACAGAGCTTCCCCTCTGCATACCACCATTATACTCTCTCTCCTTTCCCGGGTGAAACTCCGGTGCGCACCATCATCGTACTCCCTCTCCTTTCTCCGGTGAGGTTATTATTTGCTCCTCTGGCTAGATCTACGTCCCTACCCTCCGATCTAGAAGCTCCTCCTAAAAATGGCAATTATAAAACATGTAGTATGCTGTCTTTATCTCTCATATAAGATGACTTTCAAGGCATATAAAAGCATCTGTTGTTGCCATATATTACTCCTTCCCAGTGGTGGATCCAGAACTTTTTTTTAGTGTGTGCACAAATTACATCATAAGTTTTAAAATCTAAATTGTGAAGAGAAAGTGCTTGTTGTGGTACTCAAACCCAGAACCATTATGGTTAAAAACCTAACAATTCATTATAGAACTATACAATCTGTTTAATTTAGAATTTTGTGGGTGCACTAGCGCCAGTGCACTAATATCAATGGTGAAAAGGCCAACAAAGTAGTCTATTTTCATTTCAGTAATACTTCCCTTCAGGGCCGGTCTTGTAAAATTTGTGGCCCTAGGCTAAATTTTTGCATGTGGCTTTTTTAACCAAAAATTAAAATAAAAGAAAAATCAATATCAAACTAGTTTATAAGAATATTTTATTTTAAATAGTAATATGATATATTCTTACATTATATTCTAAAAATACGTTCCTCTTAGCATATTTAGAAGCAAAATCATGAATTAAACTTGAATAATCAACTTTATCAAGTTAATTATTCAATCCCAAACCAACTTAGTATAGTATATATCAACAAAAACTAAATCTTAAAAGTTTAATTTTTTTAATTTTCATTTAAAAAAAAAATCAATTCTCAAATTATGCAATTAGGGTTTTCACAATAATCTCATACTACACCAATTTACAATGCCAAATAATTCTTAGAATTTTCCAATAAATCAGAAATTAAAATATAAAAACTTATTTCAAGATTAAAGGGGGTATTTTTTTTTAATGATTTTATTTTAATGATAAAAAAGAAAAATAAGAATCCACATACCTTGAATTAACTTCACTGTCTGCAGCAGGGGTGGTGGCGCTTAACTATGGAAGCAAATATTCTTTCTTCTTCTTCTCCGTCCATCGTCGTCTCAGTCTTTTTCTTTTTTTTTCCTGCCTTTTGCGGTTGCTTCTGCATATACCTTTTTTTTTATTATGTTTTTCCGTGTGAAGTGAATAAGTGATTTTGATGTGGGCTATGATATTGGGTATTTGGTTGTGGGCCTAAATTAATTATAAGTGTGATAAATGAATAAAATTAGGCCTCTTTTATATAAAAGGGATAAAATTTTGAGCAATGCTAGGGGCACAAAATGTTGCTCACAAAGCGAGGTGGCGATATTTTATTGGTTGCATCGATAATGGACCCGCCATACTTTAATTTAAAACACCAATAAAATCATAACACCTAGGATTTTGTGAGCGAGATTTTGTGACTTTTTTGTGTCCCTAATATTATTCTAAAAATTTGGAGGCCTTAAAAAAAGCCCATTTTTTAGAGGCCCTAGGCTGGAGCCTCACCCATCTCACATCAGGGCTGGGCCTGCAATTACATGCATCCATTTATATTTATGTTCTGCATTTACAATTGCATGTGTGTGTATCTCGTTTGATGTTCTTTCTTTGTTGTCCCATATTCGCTTGTGTGATAAGCAGGATTCTCGGGTTTGGGGTCTGGAGGGTTCAGGGGAATATTCTTGTAAATCATTTCTTACATTCTTAGTTCGAATTCCAAACGCTATTTGTTTTACTCTCTCTCTCTCTCCGTATGTATAGAAGTCTTAATCTCCTTTCAAGATTCGGCATTTATGTGGATTTTATTGTTTAATAAACTCAATACAAATGACAAACTTCTGATTCGAAGGCCTTCTAAATGTCTTTCGCCTAATTGGTGTGTGAATTGCAAGGAATCTGAGGAAACACATAATTATTTATTTATTCATTGTAGCTTAGCTCGTTATCGTTGGAATTGTCTATTTGGGATGGCGGGAGAAGCTTGGGTGAGTCCGAAAGATATCTCTGTTTTTTCGCATTCGGTTCAAAGGTTTTGGCAAAGAAAGAGGGCGTGTAGTTTGTGGAATTGTGGGGGTATATGTTGTTTATTGGGGCATTTGGATGGAAAGGAATGAGAGGATTTTTAGACACCATTGTGTACCGAAACATCTTTTGTGGGATAAAGTGGTGGCGCTAGAGTCTCTTTAGGTTTACACAAATGGTGGTTTTAAAAGATTATCGCTAAATGATTTGAGAAGAGGGCAATGAAAACTGATAGAAACTTCAAGTGCTCTGTTTGGGGTTTGAATAAAACCCTACGAAACCCCAAATTGTGATCTGATCTTTTCATCTCAACTGAGTACAATCTTGAGTAATTTGACGGCCAATTGTTGGAAATTTTAGAGATTTTGATGATTAGAATGGAAACATTAATGTTAATATAATCATCCTCGTGAAATTCAAAAAATTGTTATGGATAAATCATCAAGTGACTATCAATAACAATTTTTAAAATTTTGTTGGGATGATTAGATTGACATTAATGTTTGGTCAAAGTTCATTTGTGTTGACCATCAAAATCTAACTTGTTGACAATCAAAAACTAAATTATACTATCTTTCAGGGATAGGGAGAGTATGAGAGATAACTTTTAGAATTTTATTTTTTTGGTCTTTTTTTTGCCTTCGTCTCTCAACTTTATGTTTATGAGAGACAACTCTAAGAGATGACTCTCGGAGGCACGTTGGAATTGGCCTATGGTATTTTTGTCAAAGTGGCTTCAGAGGGATATTGGAAATTGCATATCCTCATCATTAACATTAGGCCAAGAGACCTTAGGAATCATCTTTCTTGCTTTATCTAAGGGTGCCTCTTGGATACAACCCTTCTCATTCAATACATATGTTCTTTCTAATCGAAGCCGTTAATTTTAGCTCCGGACGCTAGCGCTACACTTTGATTTATTAGGGTCTTCTCGAAGAGTTCTATACGCTTTTTCCTATATCTCACCCTCACTCTATTATCTTCTTTCTTATCTTAGCCGTTCATTTCTATCTCATCTGAGGGTTGCTAGTAATACCATTCGACTTATTAGAGTTTTCAAGGGGGGGGTGGGGGAGTGTTCTCCGCCGTCTCATATATCTAACCCTCTTTTTGTATATATCTTCTATCAAATCAGAGTCGTCAATTTCAACTTCATCTAAGGGCTATCGACTTATTAGGGTTTTCAAGCAGGTTGCACTCCGCCGTCACATATATCCAACTCCCTCTCTCTTTATTTTCTATAAATATGATGGTTTCTTCCCTCTTATTTCATGTCCTACTCCGTATCTTCATCTCTAAATTTCATATGTTCATTCAACTTGTAAACTCCCTTGTTGTGGTTCCCTAATCAGCATATTCGCGATACATTGCAGATGGTTGATCTCAATGTGATTAATGCTATTAATAGGGCTCTGGTAATCTCCCCCCTTCCATTTTATTCATAACTTCTCTCTTCATTATGTGTCTTTGTGATGTAGAGATCAAAATAAATGCTTTCTGGTATTATTATCATTAGTTATGATCTAGTGAATTTTGATGGATTTTTCTGTGTCACATCCAACATTTTTTTGTCAATGAGGTGTAAATGAATCTTGTTAATCCCAGAGATTAAATAAGGATTCGTTAAAATCTAAGCTTAATACGAATTTGTGTGTTATAGATATATATAAATGTTACCATATCATAACCCTGTTATAATGCATACACATCAAGAGAAGTTGTTAATATATCTTGATTTTGATTTAGAGTAATCTATGATGAAAATGATTTGATTTAATGTTTTACTAAAATTTTCGTAGTATAGTCTTCTTGTATGCCTGTTACATAAGCAAACTAGAGACAGTGTAAAAATTACAAAGGAGTAGATCCCAATTATGCCTGCGGATTTTGTAGATGTGATTCTAAATCAATTGATTGTATTATCTGCATCAAATGTTTTAAGGTGCCATATGTGCGTCTGTGCACGCATATTGAATAATTATTTTGATTTTCTTATATGATGGCCCATCTATTTTAAAATAAATTTCCATTTTTGTTCTTGATTAGGAAGACATTTATATTGGCATGTTGGCAGTATACCATTCATTTCCCCCCTTAGCTTTCTCTATTAACTTTTGTGTTCAACAAATATTAAGTTTAGATCGATGGAAATTCTTGAATTTTAACATTAATATTCTAAGTTTAGATCATTGTAAATTCTTAAGTTTTAACATTAATATTCTAAATTTAGATAGAGCATTGTAAATTAGTAAGTTTTAACATTAATATTTTCAAATTAATGAAACCCACTTAAAGTAGAATCCAATTTTGAGAATAACAAATCGATTAATCACCTCGATCTAGGTTGGATCTTATTGCAACACATTTTATTAGTATCTAGCTGTGTGTTGAACCCATAATTCAATCTAGAGAATGCACTGATTATTTCATCTATCTATACATAACTTTTCTATTTATTATTGTAGGTTTACGCAACTATGTGTATTAGTTCATCTAGTAGATCGTTGTTCTTGGTATATCAAATTAAAATTGCTCCTATGCGTATTCAAGATAATAAGGTATTAATGTGTACTTGAAAAGTTAAACGGGACTATCAATTTGGGACGGAGGGAGTATGTGGTGGACTGAATTCAGCTCACAATTCGACTGATTATGTTTGTAGATTAGCGACTTCGAAAATGCATGTTCTTTACTCTGGAGAAGCGGGATTAGAGGAGTTGAAGAGTATTGCTAAGAGGTTTGAGGAAAAGGTACACAACGCCAGGTATATGCTCCTAAACAAACAACTTTGTCACTTCAGTTAGGCTGCTTCTTCATTTATTTATTTATTTATTTATTTATTTATTTTAAATAACCTATTGTTGCGCATGTAAGGAAATGATGCTACGAATTACACACATTGACGTTATAAAGTTTGTTTGTAGGCCATTATGTGCACAATCAAGATCGGCCGGATGTGGCATTTACAACAGAGCGTGCTAAGAGGTCACGGATTGCTAATGCTGCAAGTGGGAGGATATTTGTGACCATCCCTGAACATCATTTTTGCCCAATCCTGGCCGAACATGATCCTGTGCGGAATTAGGAGATGGTTCATGGACTAAAATGGTAAGGAGTTAATGAGGTAATGCTAGATGCACAAAAGAAGTTCACAAAAAAAAAAAAGATGGATACAAAATGAAGTGGCGATATCTTTTTGGTTGCATCTATTCTAAACCTGCCACTCCCTAATTAAAAGCACCAACAAAATCATGATACATCATTTTGTAGATCAAAATTTTGTGGTATTTTTTTGACTTCATTATGACCGTAAAATTTTATGTTGTATTGTCTTGTATTGTCATTCAAATCGAATGTAATTACTTGTGCAGTTTGATGCATATTGTAAATGATGAATGAAACATAACTTAGAAAAATTCATATCATAAAATGTATTTACTCAATCTCTTATATATCTTATATCCAAATTCCCATCTCTCTACCCCAACTTTACTCCCACGCACCCACCTCCCATGGCGTTCCATTCCACCTCTACAATTTGGTTCGTTCATTTTCGACTCCCACATCGCTGACCAATCACGAAAGTCAAAAAGAAATAAGAAGTGCTCGATGAAACGGCGACACCCACTCCCTAGCTTATCATTTTGCAGTTCGTCCCTTTCCCTCTTCATCAATTCAAAATTCTCCCCTCTCCCTCTGCATTGCCATCTCTGATTTAGACTTGGTATTGATTTCAAAGTACTAGGATGTCTCGGATCAGATTGTCTTATAATGTTTTGTTTTGAAATGTTTGAAATTGGAACCATCTTCTAGGTTTTGAATAATCTGAGTTTTGATTTAGGAAGAAGTGTTGGCTCATCTATGTCAAACGGTGGTGAGATGGTGGTGTTGGTGAGATGTTGGTGGGGGTTTGTTTGTTTGTTTTTTCATTTTAAACCCTGAACTTTGTTTTTTCACTCATTAACCCGACCAGTTTGTCTTCCATTCTTTTGATCAAACTACCTGAAGTACCCTTTAAAATATTGTCACATGCATCGCACATGATGATTTAACAGGAAAAAACTGACGGAGTTAGTGATAGTGACTATGGATGCAAAAATAAATAAGTTGGATGTGTTGTTTGCAACGAAAATTAGTTTGGTGATCAAATCCACAAAAGGTGTAAAGTTGAGTGATTTTTGGTGCAGTTTTTCCTTGCGTTTTTTAGAGTAAGGTTTGATGAATGATGAAGTTTAAGAAGTGTTCTAAAAATCGGGCTAGGTGGCCGCCTAGGCGCTAGGCGGCCCCCTTCCGCCACGATTTCCTTCAAGTCGGCCATACTAGGCGTCAGGCGGGCTAGGCTGAGATTCGGGGGGCTCGGTGCTGTCGAAGGTCGCCGGAAACGACTAAGAGAAAAAGAGAAAAGAAAGATGTAGAGACGGCCGTTGGAGGGTCGGAGGAGGTGATGTACCTTGGTTGTTGCACAAAAAAGGTGGTGGAGCTTGCGTTGGTTGGCTGTTGCTTCGACTCCGGAAACTGGAATACGCATGGGAGAAAGAGGCGGCGTCTTGTAGAGAAATGAGAAAAGAGATGATGGATGGGCATTTTAGGTTAGGGTTTCTTTGGTTGGGCTTTAGCTTTAAACTTGGTAGGATCTCTAAATGGGTAAAATTTATGTGGGCTCATTTGGGCTGAAATAAAGATGTATAATGTTGGGTTATTTGGGCTTAGTTGAGTGAATAAAAATGTGTTGAGTGGATGGGTTTGAGTAAATACCATAGAATACTCCTAGTTATGATTTATTTTTTGCTTAAATTAAAATGAATTATTAATTTTTAATTAAAAAAAATAAATGACATTATATATATATATATATATATATATATATATATATATATATATATATATATATATATATATATATATTTATAAATTTATGAAAAAATAAATAAAAATACGCTAAATTCTAGGCCCCGCTTAGGCTCCGTCTAAGCCCAACTCCGCAGCCTAGTGATTTTTAGAACACTAAGTTTAAGTAAGTGGTAGGGTTTTGAATATGAGGTAAAAGAAATGGGTAGGGAAATAGGATGATAAAAGTTAATGGGGAAAGGTGAAATAATAATGGGTTGGTAGTTGGGTGTATCAATATTACGGGTGTATTCAACAATCGAATAAGATAGTGTAAAAGTAAATCATTGCGGGTGTATAAAGGAGGTGTCCAATATAAGGGTTATTTTTGATATTTCCTAAGATGGCATTTTTGAAGGAATGTGTAATGCGGGTTTATTCAACAATTTTACTGTGGGTATAACAACACCCTTTCATTCCCAATCGTTTACCAAGCCAAGCGCACCTCCTCCGACGCCGGCGTCGGCGCTAATCGTCGGTTATCAGGTCAGAGTTCTCTCTAGGGTTTCCTACTGCAATAACAATCCATCTTTTCTCTATTTCCTCATGTTAGGTTTAGGAATTATGTAGAGGCGATGCACCTTGAAATTTCCATCTTTTCCTATTTGTTTTCTCCGTTAAGTTTTTTTTTTTTTTTTTTTTTTTGGGTTTCTTTCGAGTTCAAGTAGCTCTGTTAATTCCATATTATGGCTTTTTTTTTTAAAAGAGTGGCGAAATGAGAACATCGTTTACAGGTCTTTCATGCTATTAACAACTTCATATTTCTAAATTCACCACCAACTTCTAATAATTCATACTCTCTCGGTCCCTAAATGAATGTCCAAATTTCATTTCGTTCAGACATTTTGAAAAAACTCTACTTTTTATGCAATTAAGTGACAAGGATTCATATATATTCTTGTAATCCACTTTTCAAATATTTAGTCTTGTAAGTATAAAGAGACCAGTGAAAAAAAATGAAACATTTAGGTACAAAGTTTTTCCAAAAAAGATACTCCCTTCGTCCCAGGGTAAGAGTCCTACTTTCCATTTTGGTACGTCCCAGAGTAAGTAAGAGTCCTATTCCTAAAATGGCAAAGAATCTTTACTATTTACCCCACTCATTCTCTCTCCTATTTTACTTTTATACTCACAACACTAATCAATTCACTATTCTCTCCCACTCATTCTCTCTCCTACTTTACTTTTACACTCACAACAATTACATCACTTCCAATACTTATTAATAAGCGTACAAATGAGGGGTTGGACTCTTACTCCGGGACGAAGGGAGTATTCATTTTGGGACAAAAATTTTTGAAAATGGACATTCATTTAGGACGGAGGTAGTACAAATTACCAACTACTCATCATTTTACTGATCTAATGCAGGTTCTCATTGTAGCTTACTCTATCTTGTTCCTTACTACATAAATGTTAACCTTAGTGATACTAATATTTCAAGTATTAGTGTTAATGCTGCCATTTGAGTTATGTGATTCAAGTATTGGGGTTTGAATAAAACCTTACGAAATCCCAAATTGTGAACTGATCTTTTCATCTCAATTGAGTACAATCTTGAGTAATCTGACAGCCAAGTGTTGAAAATTTTAGAGATTTTGATGTTTAGAATGATAACATTAATGTAATATAATCATTCCAGTTAAATTCTAATAACTGTTATTTTATTAACAAATCAATAAGTGATTTATCAATAACAATTTTTAAAATTCCGTTGGGGGTGATTAGATTGACATTCATGTTTGGTCAAAGTTCACTTGTGTTGACCATCAAAAACTAACTAGCGTTGACGATCAAAAACTAAATTAGACTATCATTCAGGAACACAAATAGTTTCACGAACACAAAGAGTATGAGAGATATATCTCAGATTTTTTTATTTTATTTTTTTGTCTTTTTCCCCCGTCTCCCAACTCTTCGCTATGATAGACAACTCTGAGAGTTTTTCGCCTCTGAGAGTTGATTCTTAGAGGCACGCGAGAATTTGGTCTATAGAGTGCTAGCGCGCAAAAATTTGTGAGATCAGGGGTATTTTTGTCCAACTGACTTTGAGGGATATTGGAAAATGGATATCCTCATCTTTAATGTTAGGCCCAGAGGGCCTAGAGGAATCATCTCTAATTTCAACTTCATCTATGGGTGGGTAGTGGGTATAACCCTTCTCTCTCTATGCATATATTCTTTCTAATCTTACTCGTTAATTTCAGCTTCATCTAAGGGACGCTAGTGCTACACTTTGATTTATTAGTGTTTTCTCGAAGGGTTCTGTGCGCTGTCTCCTATTTCTCTCCCTCTCTGTATATATCTTCCTTTTGATCCTAGCCTTTGATTTGAATTTCATCTAACGGTTGCTAGTAGTACCCACATATTCAACTTATTAGGGTTTTCAAGTGGGGGGGGGGTGCTCTCCGCCGTCTCATATATCTAACGCTCTTCTTGTGTATATCTTCTATCAAATCAGAGTCGTTAATTTCTACTTCATCGAAGGGCTATTGTTGTACCTTTAGACTTATTAGGGTTTTCAAGTAGTTAGCTCTCCGCCGTCACATAGATCCGACTCCCTCTCTTTATTTTCTATAAATATGCTCATTGATTCCCTTTTATTTCATGTCCTACTCAGTCTCTAAATTTCATATGTTGATTCAATTTGGAAACTCCCATGATGCGGTTCCCTAATCAGTGCTTCCATGATACATCGCAGATGGTTATTCTCAATATGATTAATGCTATTAATCGCGCTCCGGTTTGTAATTCCGCCCCTTCCATTTTAGTCATAAATTCTCTCTTTGTTATGTGTTGTCTTTTTGATGTAGAGATGAGCATAAATACTTTCTTGTATGATTATCGATCGCTATGAATTATGATCTGGTGAAGTTTTATGGATATATCTGTGTCACATCCAACATTTTTTTTTCAATGAGGTGCAAATGAATCTTGTTAATGGGACCCCTGAGATTAAAGATTTGTTAAAATCTAAGCTTAATCCGAACTTGTGTTAGATACATATAAATGTTACCATATCATATAAAGGAATCTTGATTTTGATTTAGTAATCTATGAAAATCAAAATAATTATTCAACACGTGTGTGCGCGCGCGCGTGCACGCGTGTTGAATAATTATTTTGATTTTCATCTTAAAATAAATTTTCATTCTTGTTCTTGATCAAGAGGACATTTACATTGGGATGGGGGTAGTATACCATTCGTTTTCCCCTTGGATTTGTCTATTAAGCTGTATGTAGTTTTTATATAACTTTTGCCTTCACCAAATACTAAGTTTAGATTGATGGAAATTCTTAATTTTTAACATTAATATTCTAAGTCTAGATCATTGTAAATTCTTAAGTTATAACATTAATAGTCTAAGTTTAGATCATTGTAAATTGGTATGTTTTAACATTAACTATTTCAAATTAATGAAACTCACTTAAAGTAGATTCCAATTTAAGAAATAAAAATCGATTAATCCCCTCGATCTGAGTTGGATCTTATAGCAACAGATTTAATTAGTAGCTATCTGTGTGTTGAGCCCATATTTCAATCGGGAGAATGCACTGATTATTTCATCTATCGATACTTATTGTTTCAATATATTTGTAGGTTTACGCAACTATGTGTATTAATTCATTTAGTAGATCGTTGTTCTTGGTATATCGAATCAAGCTAGCTCCCATGCGTATTGAAGGTATTAATGTGTACTTTAATGTAGCTAGAGTGACATGTCATTAGTCTCATGGTATATATTTCAAGTAGTTGACTTGAAAAATATATACTCCCTCCGTCCCAGGGTAAGAGTCCTACCCCCAAATCTCACGCTTATTAAGAAAAGTGCTTAAAGATGAACAAACAATTGCAAGTGGGTAGAAATAAGGAGAGAGAGAGTGTAAAATTACATTCTACTCCTATAGGCCAAGACACACAAAGAGAGGTTTTTCTGTAAATATATCAACTTAATAATGGCATATGTATAAAAGACACTATTCAAATTTTGCCATTTTATGAATATGACTCTTACTCTGGGACAGACTAAAAAGGAAAATAAGACTCTTACTCTGGGACAGAGGGAGTAGCATTCAGTTATGTACTCCCTCCGTCCGTCCAAAATAAATGTCCAATTTTTTTTCAAATTGGCTCTTGATTGATCAAGAGAAAAATCAACGGACATTCATTTTGGGACAGAGGTAGTATTTTATTATTCCTTCCAAATATCCAAATACTAACTTAACAAAACAACCGCAGCGGGATTAAAGTTGAAGAGTGCTGGGGAGAAAGTATGCTGATTTGAAGAGTGATTCTGTAAGAAGACAAGAAGAATATCTATAAAGATGCTGACCATGGAGACAAAGTCTCAAAATCCTTCTAACATTGGTGGTAACACTGGAAATCCCGTTGCGATGGTTCATGGACGAAATGCTAAAGAGTTAATAAAATTTTATGATGTATTGTACTGTCGTTTATCCGAATGTAAATTACTTGTGTGCTTTGATGTATAGAAACTCTGTCGCGATGGTTCGTGGACTAAAATGTTAATGAGTTGATACAATTTTTAAGGTGTATTGTAGTGTCATTTATCCCGATGTAATTGCTTGTGTACTTTGATGTATATTGGAAGTGATGATCTGTAAGTTATTGAATAAATGGATTTTATGACAATGAATTTTTCTTAGTTATTTTTTTCATTCTAGTATTATTCATCTTTTATATAAACGTACACAAGATTCAAATTTGGCCCAAGAAGGTCAACTGCAATTCATTAATCTGCATTTTACAAAATTTTATAGTGGGCTATTCACTTTGTAATTGATATAACCTGATTTCTAGATTTGTTAAAACTGATTTTTTTTTTTCAAAGTATTCAAGTCTTTTAGTATCCATCCTTAATTTTTCTTAAAATAATAAAACATTCTTCATCTATTTATACTTGTTAATTCATAAACTAAAATTATCCCTAAATCCATTGGGAGGGGAAAAAGTAAAAATAATAAATATAAATCTCATTTTGGAGCCGTTATTTGCTTTGGGGACGTATTTAACGTACGGATAACAACGGGGTTGGTTCTGGATGTGTTTGACATTTCTCAAACCCGCCCCTATTCAAAACTCCTTAAACCCGAACACGGCCCAGCACATTCAATACCCAAACTCGCCCCACTCAACCTCGTTTAACCTAAAACTTGTAAAAAAACATTTTTATTTTTTATTTTTTTATAGAAATAAAGAATTGAATGATCTATAAAATAAAAAAATATATGAAAACTAATAAACATAAGCATTAACTGATTTATTTTATAGGATATTTTGGACCAATCAAGATTAAATTAAAAAAAAAAAAAAAAAAAAGTGGACAAAGCTAGACCGCGAGCCAAATGGATTTCAAAGCCCGCGGATTTGGATCCGCTCCCTATATAATCCATAGGCCCAATTCCCAATCGTTTACCAAGCTAAGCTCGCCGCCTCCGAGGCCGTAGTCGGCGCCGCCGCCAATGTTCCACAAGAGCACTGGCAAGGCTTTCGTCGGTTATCAGGTCAGAATTCTCTCTAGGGTTTCCTACTGCAATTACAATCCTTCTTTTCTCTATTTCCTAAGTTTATCAGAATGCTAGTACAAGTCAGACACCTTATTTTAGATTTCTATGTATCCATAGTTAAACTCTCAGTTAGTCTTAAATCTTAAGGAACGGTTGACCGGCAGGATTGTAGCTTTAAGATTCTTTTTCAGTGCATAATCTTAGTAGCATAAACAGTTCTGCATTACGTTCTAGAATGTGCAGATGTGTCTACTCTCTAGAGCAAATTTGGACATTCATTTTGGGACGGAGGGAGTATTAATAACATGTTCCACAGCTGAGGTTAAGGATTATCAACGGCAGAGGCCGTTCAGCCAGTAATTTAATTTCATCACTTGGTTCAAGAAAATAGTGTTATAATAACTAACAATATGAAGAATAAAATTATGTTCAAATTGGCCAAGGGTGCCTCTCAAGTTTGGCAACCATTACATGTTTAACATCTTCAATTGAATCCCCAAAACATATCTTAGATACTCCCTTTTCCTTTTTCCATATTGAAATTGTCAAAATGGCGTGGAAATCAGCAAGGGATATCCTAAGTGATAACAACACCTACGAAAGCACTTCTGGAACAACACACTTACGAAACAATTTGAAAATCAGAAATGCAGCGGAAAATTAAAGGAACAACAAATTGTTTTTCTCAAGTTATACAAATATATAACCTAAGTGAGCCACGAAGACAATATCCACTATTCAATAATTCTTTTGAGTACAAGATCGAAAAATTCCCTAAAAATAATACAATGAAGTTCTATGGAACGGAAAGAAATTAAGCATGAAATTCTATCCTAGCCAAAACACTTTCTTGAACTTAAGTCTTCGAAAGTGGAAAGAATTATGGGAGGAAGAATCTTTTAGAACCAAGGAATGCTTAATCTCTTATGAAAGAATGTGTGTTGTAGTAGATGTGTCGTCCTTTGTCTTCACTTGAGCATTTATATAGGCTAGGAAGTCTTGGAGGTTACTTTCACTGCCACATTTGCTTGAAATACTCGGCTGAAGTGTGATAGTGGGTTGAGCGGATTCCTTCAATTTTGCTCAAGTTCCATGAAAATAGAAACAAATTCCTAGAGCTCCACGATCATGCTTCACCTCCTTCTACTCGGCTGCATCAATGCTCTTGTACTCTCTTTTAAAGCAGCAACCAAGCTTTTGATAAAGTCTCTCCACCTTTTCTTTATTTTCCCGTGTTTTCCACACTTAGAAAGTTATCCATAAAACTCCTTTTATGCATAACTAACTCTTCTCACTTTAATCTTTACATAACCACCTGTAAAATGGAACAACCAACAAATATATTGCAAGAAATAATATATCATTAGAATAATAATGTTAGATAGAAGAAATGTGCAACTATCGCACAAATACTCGTCTGGATAGCATCTGAGAGATGATGGCAACACTTATGTGAGTACCAGCAATATTTTGTTAATAAAAAACTAACTTCCCCTTAATAAAGGAAATCTTTAAAACCAAAACAAAGTCTCAAAAACTTATTCAAACTAAACCATAATTCTAAAGCAAACAATATCCAAACCAAAAAAACTCAGAAACAAACTTAAAAACATTGTTTTGAGACCACCACCCATAAACAGAATTCACAAAAAATAAACCAGCTTCACTCTTCATCTTCATCTTCTTCGGTTTGAACAACACTTGTGGTAGCACTTGGATTGATATTTGTGGTGGTACCAACACCAGCACTTGTACCAGCTAGGGATGGCCAAACGGAACCGGAACCGGAAAACCGGACCGGAACTGGAGCAAACCGGCGAATAAACCGGAACCGCCATTCATCCGGGCCGGTTACGGTTCACATAAATGGTGAACCGGACCGGAACCGGACCGAAAATCCCTTGTTTTTCAATAATTTTAAAGGGGGGGGGACCGGAACCGGACTGGAACCGTACCGGAACCGGAGCCTAACCGGAACCGGATTATGCCAACCGGAACCGGAACCGGGGTAAGCAAGGGCCGGTTCAGGGTCACATATATGCCGAACCGGAACCTGGCCCGGGCCCGGAACCGGTTTTGGCCATCCATAGTACCAGCACACTTGTACCAGCACTTGATTCTCCCCCTTGGGAAGAAAGCACATCAATATAATCCACGGCACCTTTGTACAGAGCCGAGTAACCTGTTACAAGACTTTTAATATCATTCACGTGTTTATGCATGAAATCAAGTACCATAACTTTAGAGATCAAAGTGTTATCTGGAATGTTCACAGCACTTCCAGTAACATGTGCTTCTGCTGAGCCGGGAATCAAATCTTTGGACTTATCCGATGGAAATCACTAGTGTCCCTATGTTTACCCCTAGTAAGCTGAACATCAACCTTATACACATCAATCCCTTGTGAGTACACATCTGAGTCTCCTAAATTAATCTTTTGGTGCATCAACACTCAAAAAATCATAGACGGATAAGGAAAGTAAGTGATTTTATTTCTTTTAGGCCAAGATGCAACATGCTTAAACAACAATCTCCCAAAATTAATTCTAAAACGTTTACTCAATTTATATAAAACCTTTCCTTGCTCAATAGTCACACTTGGTTCATTTTTGGTTGGCAACCAATTAAAAATACACAGCTTGTGCAAAACTGAGTAAAGGGTGGAAAGCTGAGATGCAAGAACTTTCTTATTGGATTCTGAAGGCCAAAATTTAACTTACCCTTTGGTTAAGAAACTAGCCATAACATCATTGTTAAAAATCATGGTTTCATCATCAATATTGGGCAAACCTAAGACTTCATTAATCAAGGCAGGGCAAAAAAAGAATACGTTTTACCCCTAACAAAGACTTTCCCATACTTAGGTGACTGCTCATTATCGAAATCGGGATGAAGATTTGCAAAAGAGTTTTTCACAATACTTTCCACAAAGACAGTTGCATAGTTATTAGCCTTCAAAAACTTTATATCCTCAAGAAACTGAAAAACTCCATGTTTTTTAAATCATTTTCATCGATGTGTTTTTCCTTATAAATTTCTGTTTCACCATAATTTCATGTTTTCCTTTCTATAAAATTCTATAGTGAAGAAAGGTGGGGGAAATGCATAATCAATCTTTACCATAGTTATTAAAGGCCCAAGGCACACCAAGAAAGCCAAAGGGAAGCTTCACAATCAGAAGAGTCTTTGGATAAATGGGTTATCTCTGATTGGGCAAAAGAAGCTCCAGCCATGAAAGCCAAAGGGAAGGCGGCTCAAGATGCTACCAGTCGTCGTGCTACCCACAGTCGGACAACATCTAGGGTAACACCCGAGGTTTCTCTTACTCCCTCTAGATAAAAAAAAAAGGTACCAACTTCTCATGTTTCCTCTGAATCTGATAGTGATGATACTGAGGTTGTAAATGTTGATGATGCATTTCCCCCACCTTTCTTCACTATAGAATTTTATAGAAAGGAAAACATGAAATTTTGGATGGATTATGGAGAAACTGAAGTTTATAAGGAAAAACACATCGATGAAAATGATTTAAAGAAACATGGAGTTTTTCAGTTTCTTGAGGATATAAAGTTTTTAAAGGCTAATAACCATGCAACTGTCTTTATGGATAGTATTGTGAATTTTTTTTTTTTTTTTGCAAATCTTCATCACGATTTTGATAATGAGCAGTCACCTAAGTATGGGAAAGTCTTTGTTAGGGGTAAAACCTATTCTTTTAGCCCTGCCTTGATTAATGAAGTCTTAGGTTTGCCCAATGTTGATGATGAGACCATGATTTTTACCAATGATGTTATGGCTAGTTTCTTAACCAAAGGGAAAGTTAAATCTTGGTCTTCTGAATCCAATAAGAAACTTCTTCCATCTCAGCTTTCCTCTCTTTACTCAGTTTTGAACAAGCTGTGTATTTTTAATTGGTTGCCAACCAAAAATGAACCAAGCGTGACTATTGAGCAAGGAAATGTATTATATAATTGAGTATAGGTTTTTAGAATCAATTATGGGAGATTGGTGTTTAAGCGTGTTGCATCTTGGCCCAGAAGAAATAAAATCACTTGCTTTCCTTATCCGTCCTTATTTTTCGGGTGTTGATTCACCAAAAGATTCATTTAGGAGACTCGGATGTGTACTCACAAGGGACTGATGTGTATAAGGTTGATGTTCAGCTTACTAGGGGCAGACATAGGGACACACTAGTGATCTTCCGTGGGATATGTCGAAAGATCTGATTCCACCCTCTCTTCCTTCCGGCTCAGCAGAAGCACATGTTACTGGAAGTGCTGTTAACATTCTATATAACACTTTCATCTCTAAAGCTGTGGTGCTTGCTTTCATGCATAAACACGTGGATGCTCTTAAAAGTCTTGTAACAGGTTACTCGGCTCTATACAAAGTTGCTGTGGATTTTATGATGTGCTTTCTTCCCAGGGGGGAGAATCAAGTGCTGGTACAAGTGCTTACAAGTAGTCATAGTGCGTGATGAGAAATGAAAATAGCCATTTATAGCTAGTTTACAAGATCATAGTATTGAATAGCTGAAAAATAAACGTAATCATCCTTTGTACTCCCTCCGTCCCGGTTTAAGGTTCTTAGTTTGACTTTGCACGCTTATTAAGGAATCAAGTAAAAGACAAAGAAAAATGAGTCAACAAAAGTAAGAAGGTGAGGATATAATTGTCCAAACACTATTCATAAAGCAAATGTGTGGAAAGTAAGTTATGTCAGTAATGTTTTTTTTGTAATTAGATGAACTTTTTGGGGGCAAGATTTTACAAAGCACAATTCATTATTTTCTATTTATGGAATAAAGTAACTAAGAACCTTAAACTGGGACAGACTAAAAAGGAAAGTAAGAACCTTAAACTGGGACGGAGGGAGTATTAATTTTTTTTTCTCTAGTGGCATGATGAGGATCATAGTGTGAGGCACGTGTGTCTACAAGCTCACGTGCAAGACTTGAGAAGATAAGTTGCAATGCGGCAATTTATGTACATATATTATATCTGATTTTAGTGGTCAATTTCAATAGGTTATTCACTTAATGGGCCTTAAAATGACTCTAATTCTTAGATAGGATTTAACCCAATCGAGCTATTTCTTCGGATCCTCTAGGCCAGATTATATTCTTAAACCACCCCATCCATTAGACTTATAATACTCTTAAATGCCAGAAATACCTGTGTCCCATCCAAACCCTAAAAACACAAAGCACTCTCACCCTCCCCTAACCCCCTTTCGTAACCTTCCCTTCTCTGTCTACAATCTCTCCCTCACTCTATTCCACCTCCCAGCCTCCCACCAAACCTCCTCAAACGGCCATCGTCCTCATTCCCCACTGCTTCAGTGCACCCTCCTCTTCTATTGGCCATCTCCATCTCAACTTTGACAAAGCTTCCCTGCATACCACCATTATACTCTCTCTCCTTTCCCGGGTAAAACTCCAGTGCGCACCATCATCGTACTCCCTCTCCTTTCTCCGGTGAGGTTATTATTTGCTCCTCTGGCTAGATCTACGTCCCTACCCTCCGATCTAGAAGCTCCTCCTAAAAATGGCAATTATAAAACATGTAGTTCTGTTGTTGCCATATGTTACTCCTTCCCAGTGGTGGATCCAAAACTTGGATCCAGAACTTTTTTTTAGTGTGTGCACAAATTACATCATAAAGTTTTAAAATCTAAATTGTGAAGAGAAAGTGCTTGTTGTGGTACTCGACCCAGAACCCTTATGGTTAAAAACCTAACAATTCATTATAGAACCATACAATCTGTTTAATTTAGAATTTTGTGGGTGCACTAGCGCCAGTGCACTAATATCTATGGTGAAAAGGCCAACAAAGTAATCTATTTTCATTTCAGTAACACTTCCCTTTAGGGCCGGTCCTGTAAAATTTGTGGCCCTAGGCTAAATTTTTGCATGTGGCTTTTTTAACCAAAAAATAAAATAAAAGAGCAATCAATATCAAACTAGTTTATAAGAATATTTAATTTTAAATAGTAATATGATATATTCTTACATTATATTCTAAAAATACGTTCCTCTTAGCATATTTAGAAGCAAAATCATGAATTAAAGTTGAATAATCAACTTTATCAAGTTAATTATTCAATCCCAAACCAACTTAGTATAGTATATATCAACAAAAACTAAATCTTAAAGTTTAATTTTTTAATTTTCATTAAAAAAAATCAATTCTCAAATTATGCAATTAGGGTTTTCACAATAATCTCATACTACACCAATTTACAATGCCAAATAATTCTTAGAGTTTTCCAATAAATCAGAAATTAAAATATAAAAACTTATTTCAAGATTAAAGGGGGTAAAAAAAAAATTAAATGATTTGATTTTAATGATAAAAAAGAAAAATAAGAATCCACAAACCTTGAATTAACTTCACTGTCTGCAGCAGGGGTGGTGGCGCTTAACTGTGGAAGCAAAAATTCTTTCTTCTTCTTCTCCGTCCATCGACGTCTCAGTCTTTTTTTTTTCCTGCCTTTTGCGGTTGCTTCTGCATATACCCTTTTTTTTAAATGTTTTTCCGTGTGAAGTGAATAAGTGATTTTGATGTTGGCTATGATATTGGGTATTTGGTTGTGGGCCTAAATTAATTATAAGTGTGATAAATGAATAAAATTAGGCCTCTTTTATATAAAAGGGATAAAAATTTGTGCAATGCTAGGGGCACAAAATAAGGTCACAAAATGTTGCTCACAAAGCGAGGTGGCGATATTTTATTGGTTGCATCGATAATGGACCCGTCACACTCTAATTTAAAACACCAATAAAATTATAACACCTAGGATTTTGTGAGCGAGATTTTGTGACTTTTTTGTGTCCCTAGTATTATTCTAAAAATTTGGAGGCCTTAAAAAAAGCCCATTTTTTGGAGGCCCTAGGCTGGAGCCTCACCCATCTCACATCAGGGCCGGGCCTGCATTTACATGCATCCATTTATATGTATGTTCTGCATTTACAATTGCATATGTGTGTATCTCGTTTGATGTTCTTTCTTTGTTGTCCTATATTCGCTTGTGTGATAAGCAGGATTCTCTGGTTTGGGTCTGGAGGGTTTAGGGGAATATTCTTGTAAATCATTTCATACATTCTTGGTTCGAATTCCAAACGCTATTTGTTTTACTCTCTCTCCGTATGTATAGAAGTCTTAATCTCCTTTCAAGATTCAGCATTTATGTGGATTTTATTGTTTAATAAACTCAATACAAATGACAAACTTCTGATTCGAAGGCCTTCTAAATGTCTTTCGCCTAATTGGTGTGTGAATTGCAAGGAATCTGAGGAAACACATAATTATTTATTTATTCATTGTAGCTTAGCTCGTTATCATTGGAATTGTCTATTTGGGATGGCGGGAGAAGCTTGGGTGAGTCCGAAAGATATCTTCTTTTTTTTTCCGCATTCGGTTCAAAGGTTTTGGCAAAGAAAGAGGGCGTGTAGTTTGTGGAATTGTGGGGTATATGTTGTTTATTGGTGCATTTGGATGGAAAGGAATGAGAGGATTTTTAGACATCATTGTGTACCGAAACAACTTTTGTGGGATAAAGTGGTGGCGCTAGCGTCTCTTTGGGTTTACACAAATGGTGGTTTTAAAAGATTATCGCTAAATGATTTGAGAAGGGCAATGAAAACTGATAGCAACTTCAAGTGCTCTGTTTGGGGTTTGAATAAAACCCTATGAAACCCCAAATTGTGATCTGATCTTTTCATCTCAACTGAGTACAATCTTGAGTAATTTGACGGCCAATTGTTGGAAATTTTAGAGATTTTGATGATTAGAATGGAAACATTAATGTTAATATAATCATCCTCGTGAAATTCAAAAAATTGTTATGGATAAATCTTCAAGTGACTATCAATAACAATTTTTAAAATTTTGTTGGGATGATTAGATTGACATTAATGTTTGGTCAAAGTTCATTTGTGTTGACCATCAAAATCTAACTTGTTGACAATCAAAAACTAAATTATACTATCTTTCAGGGATAGGGAGAGTATGAGAGATAACTCTTAGAATTTTATTTTATTTTTTGTCTTTTTTTGCCTTCGTCTCTCAACTTTATGTTTATGAGAGACAACTCTGAGAGTTGACTCTTGGAGGCACGTTGGAATTGGCCTATGGTATTTATGTCAAAGTGGCTTCAGAGGGATATTGGAAATTGCATATCCTCATGATTAACATTAGGCCGAGAGACCTTAGGAATCATCTTTCTTACTTTATCTAAGGGTGCCTCTTGGATACAACCCTTCTCGCTCAATACATATGTTCTTTCTAATCGAAGCCGTTAATTTTAGCTCGGGACGCTAGCGCTACACTTTGATTTATTAGCGTCTTCTCGAAGAGTTCTATACGCTTTCTCTTATATCTCACCCTCACTCTATTATCTTCTTTCTTATCTTAACCGTTCATTTCTATCTCATCTGAGGGTTGCTAGTAATACCATTCGACTTATTAGGGTTTTCAAGGGGGGGTGGGTGGGGGAGTGTTCTCCGCCGTCTCATATATCTAACCCTCTTTTTGTATATATCTTCTATCAAATCAGAGTCGTCAATTTCAACTTCATCTAAGGGCTATCGTGGTACCTTTCGACTTATTAGGGTTTTCAAGCAGGTTGCACTCCGCCGTCACATATATCCAACTCCCTCTCTCTTTATTTTCTATAAATATGATGGTTTCTTCCCTCATATTTCATGTCCTACTCCGTATCTTCATCTGTAAATTTCATATGTTCATTCAACTTGTAAACTCCCTTGTTGTGGTTCCCTAATCAGCATATTCGCGATACATTGCAGATGGTTGATCTCAATGTGATTAATGCTATTAATAGGGCTCTGGTAATCTCCCCCCTTGCATTTTATTCATTACTTCTCTCTTCATTATGTGTCTTTGTGATGTAGAGATCAAAATAAATGCTTTCTTGTATGATTATCATTAGTTATGATCTAGTGAATTTTGATGGATGTTTCTGTGTCACATCCAACATTTTTTATCAATGAGGTGTAAATGATCTTGTTAATCCCAGAGATTAAATAAGGATTCGTTAAAATCTAAGCTTAATACGAATTTGTGTGTTATAGATATATATAAATGGTACCATATCATAACCCTGTTATAATGCATACACATCAAGAGAAGTTGTTAATATATATTGATTTTGATTTAGAGTAATCTATGTGAAAATGATTTGATTTAATGTTTACTAAAATTTTCGTAGTATAGTCTTCTTGTATGACTGTTACATAAGCAAACTAGAGACAGTGTAAAAATTACAAAGGAGTAGATCCCAATTATGCCTGCGGATTTTGTAGATGTGATTCTAAATCAATTGATTGTATTATCTGCATTAAATGTTTTAAGGTGCTATATGTGTGTCTGTGCACGCGTATTGAATAATTATTTTGATTTTCTTATATGATACTCCATCTATTTTAAAATAAATTTCCAATTTTGAGAATAACAAATCGATTAATCACCTCGATCTAGGTTGGATCTTATTGCAACACATTTTATTAGTATCTAGCTGTGTGTTGAACCCATAATTCAATCTAGAGAATGCACTGATTATTTCATCTATCTATACATAACTTTTCTATTTATTATTGTAGGTTTACGCAACTATGTGTATTAGTTCATCTAGTAGATCGTTGTTCTTGGTATATCAAATTAAAATTGCTCCTATGCGTATTCAAGATAATAAGGTATTAATGTGTACTTGAAAAGTTAAACGGGACTATCAATTTGGGACGGAGGGAGTATGTGGTGGACTGAATTCAGCTCACAATTCGACTGATTATGTTTGTAGATTAGCGACTTCGAAAATGCATGTTCTTTACTCTGGAGAAGCGGGATTAGAGGAGTTGAAGAGTATTGCTAAGAGGTTTGAGGACAAGGTACACAACGCCAGGCATATGCTCCTAAACAAACAACTTTGTCACTTCAGTTAGGCTGCTTCTTCATTTATGTTATTTATTTATTTTTAAAAAAAAAAACCTATTGTTGCGCATGTAAGGAAATGATGCTACGAATTACACACATTGACGTTATAAAGTTTGTTTGTAGGCCATTATGTGCACAATCAAGATCGGCCGGAGGTGGCATTTACAACAGAGCGTGCTAAGAGGTCACGGATTGCTAATGCTGCAAGTGGGAGGATATTTGTGACCATCCCTGAACATCATTTTGGCCCGATCCTGGCCGAACATGATCCTGAGCGGAATTAGGAGATGGTTCATGGACTAAAATGGTAAGGAGTTAATGAGGTAATGCTAGATGCACAAAAGAAGTTCACAAAAAAAAGATGGATACAAAATGAAGTGGCGATATCTTTTTGGTTGCATCTATTGTAAACCTGCCACTCACTAATTAAAAGCACCAACAAAATCATGATACATCATTTTGTAGATCAAAATTTTGTGTATTTTTTTGACTTTATTATGACCGTAAAATTTTATGTTGTATTGTCTTGTATTGTCATTCAAATCGAATGTAATTACTTGTGCATTTTGATGCATATTGTAAATGACGAATGAAAGATAACTTAGAAAAAATCATATCATAAAATGTATTTACTCAATCTCTTATATATCTTATATCCAAATCCCCATCTCTCTACCCCAACTTTACTCCCACGCACCCACCTCCCATGGCGTTCAATTCCACCTCTGCAATTTGGTTCGTTCATTTTTGACTCCCACATCGCTGAACAATCACGAAAGTCAAAAAATAAAAAATAAGAAATGCTCGATGAAACGGCGACACCCACTCCCTAGCTTATCATTTTTCAATATTAGGAAGAACACTCTTAGAATTAGAGATGGGGTAAGAAGAAGCGAGAGGCCCGAATGTTAGCATGGGCGGGACTGGGCCGGCAATGGACTATGTTGGAGGTTGCACCTTAAAACCAATTGGTGATAAGGGGAGTAACTCCTCAAGTCTATATACCGGTCCATGTTTCTCTCTTTAGAAGTTGTGGGATAATTGTCTCTTACACGCCCCCTCACGTGTAGCCGGGCTTTGCCAAGGCTTACAACGTGAACTTGTTAATCGGGTGGCGCGGAGCATAATCGTGGGCCATTGAGCCTGCACGTGTCCCATGTAGAAGCAGCTGAAGTCAGGCCACCATAGATCGGTGGCTCTGATACCATCTTAGAATTAGAGATGGGGTAAGAAGAAGCGAGAGGCCCGAATGTTAGCATGGGCGGGACTGGGCCGGCAATGGACTATGTTGGAGGTTTCACCTTAAAACCAATTGGTGATAAGGGGAGTAACTCCTCAAGTCGATATACCGGTCCATGTTTCTCTCTTTAGAAGATGTGGGATAATTGTCTCTTACACGCCCCCTATTAACAAGCCATGCCTTGACTATATAAAGATCCTGGGCCACTCATCCCATAGCCAATTGGTTTTGGGATGGAACCTCAAACTTTATCATGGTATCAGAGCTGGCCCGTTACACGTGCAGGCCCAACGGCCCACGATGTTGCTCCGCACCACCCGTAACAAGTCCACGTTGTAAGCCTTGGCAAAGCCCGGCTACACGTGAGGGGGCTTGTTAGAGACATTATCCCACATCAGGAATTAACAAGCCATGCCTTGACTATATAAAGATCCTGGGCCACTCATCCCATTGCCAATTGGTTTTGGGATGGAACCTCGGACTTTAAGAAACACCCTTACCGCCCACCCTTGTTCGTTCTCACCATTAACGTCGGCGCCATCCCGAACAGAGTAGTTATCATATCTGCAGTTCATCCCTTTCCCTCTTCATCAATTCGCAATTCTCCACTCTCCCTCTGCATTGCCATCTCTGATTTAGACTTGGTTTTGATTTCAAAGTACTAGGTTGTCTCAGATCAGATTGTTTTGTAATGTTTTGTTTTGAAATGTTTGAAATTGGAACCATCTTCTAGGTTTTGAACAATCTGGGTTTTGATTTAGGAAGAAGTGTTGGCTCATCTATGTCAAACGGTGGTGAGATGGTGGTAGATAGTGTTGGTGAGATGTTGGTGGGTGTTTGTTATATGGATTGTTTGTTTGTTTTTTTTTTCATTTTAAACCCTAAACTTTGTTTTTTCACTCATTAAGTCGGACAATTTGTCTTCCATTCTTTTGATCAAACTACCTGAAGTACCCTTTAAAATATTGCCACATGCATCGCACATGATGATTTAACAGGAAAAAACTGACGGAGTTAGTGATAGTGACTATGGATGCAAAAATAAATAAGTTGGATGTGTTGTTTGCAACGAAAATTAGTTTGGTGATCAAATCCACAAAAGGTGTAAAGTTGAGTGATTTTTGGTGCAGTTTTTCCTTGCGTTTTTTAGAGTAAGGTTTGATGAATGATGAAGTTTAAACAGTGTTCTAAAAATCGGGCTAGGTGGCCGCCTAGGCGCTAGGCGGCCCCCTTCCGCCGCGATTTCCTTCAAGTCGGCCATACTAGGCGTCAGGCGGGCTCAGAGGTCCAGGCGGGATGGGCGCTGTCGAAGGTCGCCGGAAACGACAAAAAGAAAAAGAGAAAAGAAAGATGTAGAGACGGCGGTTGGAGGGTCGGAGGAGGTGATGTACCTTGGTTGTTGCACGAAAAAGGTGGTGGAGCTTGCATTGGTTGGCCGTTGCTTCGACTCCGGAAACTGTAATACGCATGGGAGAGAGAGGCGGCGTCTTGTAGAGAAATGAGAAAAGAGATGACGGATGGGCATTTTAGGTTAGGGTTTCTTAGGTTGGGATTTAGCTTTAAACTTGGTAGGACCTCTAAATGGGTAAAATTTATGTGGGCTCATTTGGGCTGAAATAAAGATGTATAATGTTGGGTTATTTGGGCTTAGTTGAGTGAATAAAAATGTGTTGAGTGGATGGGTTTGAGTAAATACAATAGAATACTCCTAGTTATGATTTATTTTTTGCTTAAATTAAAATGAATTATTAATTTTTAATTAAAAACAAAAATAAATGACATTACTTTTTGGATATATATATATATATATATATATATATATATATATATATATATATATATATATATATATATAAATTATGAAAAAAATAAATAAAAATACGCTAAATTCTAGGCCCCGCTTAGGCTCCGTCTAAGCCCAACTCCGCCGCCTAGCGATTTTTAGAACACTAAGTTTAAGTAAGTGGTAGGGTTTTGAATATGAGGTAAAAGAAATGGGTAGGGAAATAGGATGATAAAAGTTAATGGGGAAAGGTGAAATAATAATGGGTTGGTAGTTGGGTGTATCAATATTACGGGTGTATTCAACAATCGAATAAGATAGTGTAAAAGTAAATCATTGCGGGTGTACAAAGGAGGTGTACAATATAAGGGTTATTTTTGACATTTCCTAAGATGACATTTTTGAAAGAATGTGTAATGCGGGTTTATTCAACAATTTTACTGTGGGTATAACAACAACCTTTCATTCCCAATCGTTTAACAAGCCAAGCGCACCGCCTCCGACGTCGGCGCTAATCGTCGGTTATCAGGTTATTCTCTCTAGGGTTTCCTACTGCAATAACAATCCATCTTTTCTCTCATTTCATGCTATTAACACCTTCATATTTCTAAATTCACCACCAACTTCTAAATAATTCATACTCTCTCCGTCCCTAAATGAATGTCCAAATTTCATTTCGAAGGGACATTTTGAAAAAAACTCTACTTTTTATGCAATTAAGTGACAACGATTCATATATATTCTTGTAATCCACTTTTCAAATATTTAGTTTTGTAAGTATAAAGAGACCAGTGAAATTTTTTTGGTAAAAACATATAGGTACAAAGTTTTTCCAAAAAATATATTCATTTTGGGACAAAAATGGACATTCATTTAGGACGGAGGTAGTACAAATTACCAACTACTCATCATTTTATTGATCTAATGCAGGTTCTCATTGTAGCTTACTCTATCTTGTTCCTTACTACATAAATGTTAACCTTAGTGATACTAATATTTCAAGTATTAGTGTTAATGCTGCCATTTGAGTTATGTGATTCAAGTATTGGGGTTTGAATAAAACCTTACGAAATCCCAAATTGTGAACTGATCTTTTCATCTCAATTGAGTACAATCTTGAGTAATCTGACAGCCAAGTGTTGAAAATTTTAGAGATTTTGATGATTAGAATGATAACATTAATGTAAATGTAATCATTCCAGTGAAATTCTAATAACTGTTATTTTATTAATAAATCAATAAGTGATTTATTAACAATTTTTAAAATTCCGTTGGGGGATGATTAGATTGACATTCATGTTTGGTCAAAGTTCACTTGTGTTGACCATCAAAACCTAACTAGCGTTGACGATCAAAAACTAAATTAGACTATCTTTCAGGAACACAAATAGTTTCACGAACACAAAGAGTATGAGAGATAAATCTCAGAGATTTTTTTTTTCCCTCGTCTCCCAACTCTTCGCTATGATAGACAACTCTGAGAGTTTTTCGCCTCTGAGAGTTGATTCTTGGAGGCACGCAAGAATTTGGTCTATAGAGTGCTAGCGCGCGCAAATTTGTGAGATCAGGGGTATTTTTGTCCAACTGACTTTGAGGGATATTGGAAAATGGATATCCTCATCTTTAATGTTAGGCCCAGAGGGCCTAGAGGAATCGTCTCTTATTTCAACTCCATCTATGGGTGTGTAGTGGGTATAACCCTTCTCTCTCAATGCATATATTCTTTCTAATCTTACTCATTAATTTCAGCTTCATCTAAGGGACGCTAGTGCTACACTTTGATTTATTAGGGTTTTCTCGAAGGGTTCTGTGCGCTGTCTCCTATATCTAGAGCCGTCAATATGGGCTGGCGGGGCGGGCCCAACCCACCACAGCCCACGGGCAGGCCCAAATTCTTGGCGGGCTGGGAAAATTGAATCCCAACCCAACCCACCTTGGGTTGGTAGGCCAGGTGGGTCAGGCGGGCTAAGACTACAATGGTTTTTTTTTTTTAATGAATACCCCTCAAGGATTAAGCAAGGCAGCAACATTTTTAAAGCATAAAGTCCATAATCACATTTTGATATAAAGTTCAAATATCATTTTTTATTACAAACTAAAAGATAAAAACAAAGTAATTAAAGCATGTTCAAGTTTAAAGACAATTGATCACAATAAAAAAACTCCTCGAAAACTACCTAACTGTCCCAAAACATTGTACTCCCTCCGTCCCATTTCAAATTGCAAAAGTTGCCAAAAAGAGTGTCCTAACTAAAATTGCAAAATCCAAAAATGGCAAGTTTTAACCCACTTGCACACTCACATCCACTAACCCACTAACTATTCTCTACCTTAATTTCTCTCTCCCACTCAATTATTAACACTCACAACACATCACCTTTTTCACTTTTTCCCTTAATCCCCGTGCCAACCTAGTATTTGCAATTTGAAATGGGACGGAGGGAGTATTGATTAACCTGTGTTGCACAAAATATATTTGGAAAAGTGAAAATAGAGTGAAGAGTCAAAGAGAGGACTTACCAGAAGGCGATGGATCCCGGAATGGCAGAGAATAGGACGATGAAGATTGAAGACGATGGCGACTAGTAGCGGCGTCAGTCGGTTGAGAGAAGGGTCGAAGAGAGAGAGAGAGAGAAAGGCGATAGAATGAAATTGACAAGTGAAAACCTAGAGGCACACATCACACGTTCACTATTCACTAAACGACATCGGTAGACGGCAAACGGAAAGGGAAAAAAAAGTGGGTTAGCCCGCCACAAACCCGTTTGGCCCGCCAAATGGGCTAGCCCAAAATGGCCCACTTGTATTTGTGCTAGCATATTTAGGACCCAACCCACCTTTATTCTATGCCGGGCCGGGATGGCCCAATGGGCTCAGCCCAAATTGACGGCTCTACCTATATCTCACCCTCTCTGTATATATCTTCCTTTTGATCGTAGCCTTTCATTTGAATTTCATCTAACGGTTGCTAGTATTACCCAAATATTCAACTTATTAGGGTTTTCAAGTGGGGGGTGCTCTCCGCCGTCTCATATATCTAACGCTCTTCTTGTGTATATCTTCTATCAAATCAGAGTCGTTAATTTCTACTTCATCGAAGGGCTATTGTTGTACCTTCAGACTTATTAGGGTTTTCAAGTAGGTAGCTCTCTGCCGTCTCATATATCTAACGCTCATCTTGTGTATATCTTATAAATATGATCATTGATTTCCTTTTATTTCATGTCCTACTCAGTCTCTCCATCTCTAAATTTCATATGTTGATTCAATTTGGAAACTCCCTTGATGTGGTTCCCTAATCAGCGCTTCAATGATACATCGCAGATGGTTATTCTCTATGTGATTAATGCTATTAATCGCGCTCCGGTTTGTAATTCCTCCCCTTCCATTTAAGTCATAAGTTCTCTCTTTGTTATGTTTTGCCTTTTTGATGTAAAGATCAGCATAAATACTTTCTTGTATGATTATTGATCGCTATCAATTATGATCTGGTGAAGTTTTATGGATATATCTGTGTCACATCCAACAATTTTTTTCAATGAGGTGCAAATGAATCTTGTTTGAGATTAAAGATTCGTTAAAATCTAAGCTTAATCCGAACTTATGTGTTAGATACGTATAAATGTTACCATATCATATAAAGGAATCTTAATTTTGATTTAGTAATCTATGATGCAATTGATTTGATTTAATGTTTTACTCAAATTTTCGTAGTGTAGTCTTCTTGTTTGACTGTTACATAAGCAAAATAGACATGGTTTTAAAATACAAAGGATAGATCTCGGTCTATTGTGCATGCAGTTTTTGTAGATATGATTCTCAGTCAATTGATTGTATTATCTGCATCAAATGTTTTAAGGTGTTGTGTGTGTGCGCGTACGTGCGTGAGTGTTGAATAATTATTTTGATTTTCTTATATGATACTCCATCTATCTTAAAATAAATTTTCATTCTTGTTCTTGATCAAGAGGACAGTTGCATTGGGATGGTGGTAGTTTACCATTGGTTTTCCCCTTGGCTTTCTCTATTAAGCTGTATGTAATTTTTATATAACTTTTGCCTTCACAAAATACTAAATTTAGATCGATGGAAATAAAAATCGATTAATCCCCTCGATCTAAGTTGGATCTTATTGCAACAGATTTAATTAGTACCTAGCTGTGTGTTGAACCCATATTTCAATCTAGAGAATGCACTGATTATTTCATCTATCGATACTTATTTTTTCAATAAATTTGTAGGTTTACGCAACTATGTGTATTAGTTCATTTTGTAGATCGTTGTTCTTGGTATATCAAATCAAGCTTGCTCCTGTGCGTATTCAAGGTATTTAAGTGTACTTTAATGTAGCTAGAGTGACATGTCACTAGTATCATGTTATATATTTCAAGTAGTTGACCTGAAAAATATATAGCATTCAGTTATGTACTCCCTCCCGTCCGTCAGTCCCAAAATAAATGTCCGATTTTTTTCAAATTGGCTCTTGATCAAGAGGAAATTCGACAGACGTTCATTTTGAGATAGAGGCAGTACGTATTTTATTATTCCTTCCAAATATCCGATTACTAACTTAACAATACAACCGCAGCGGGACTAGAGGAGTTGAAGAGTATTGCTAAGAGGTTTGAGAAGAAGGTATACAGATTTGAAGAGTGATTATTGAAGATGACAATAAGAATATCTATAAAGATTCTGACCATGGAGACAAAGTCTCAAAATCCTTCTATAATTTCCAACATTGGTGGTAACACTGTAAATACCGTTGCGATGGTTCATGGGCGAAAATGCTAATAAGTTAGTAATAAACTTTTATGTTGTATTGTATTGTCGTTTATCTGAATGTAAATTACTTGGGTGCTTTGATGTATAGAAACTCCATCGCAATGGTGTTTTTTTTTTGGGGGAGGGGGGGAGGCGGTGATGACAAGGGCGGAGCTAGCGCAAACGAGAATTATGAAAACTCCATCGCGATGGTTCATGGACTAAAATGTTAATGAGTTGATACAATTTTTAAGGTGTATTAGTATCATTTACCCAGATGTAATTGCTTGTGTACTTTGATGTAAATTGTAAGTTATTGAATAAATGTATTTTATGACAATGAATTTTTCTTAGTTATTTTTTCATTTTGTTTAGAACAAGACATTATTCATCTTTTATATAAACGTACACAAGATTCAAATTTGGTCCAAGAAGGTCAATTGTTCGGTCAAAATTGGCCCAAGACGGTCAATTCCAATTGGTTAATCTGCATTTTACAAAATTTTATAGTGAGCTATTCACTTTGTAATTGATATAATATTCACTTTGTAATTGATATAACCTGATTTCTAGATTTGTTAAAATGAATTTCTTCAAAGTATTCAAGTCTTTTAATATCCATCCTTAAATATATTTTTTAAAGGTTGTGAAAATAATAAAAAAAAAATCTTCATCTATTATTTTTAAAGGTTGTTAAAATAATTAAAAAATCTTCATCTATTTATACTTGTTAATTCAAAACTTTGGACCAAAATTATCCCTAAATCCATTGGGAAGGGAAAAAGTAAAAAAGATAAATATAAATCTCACCTTGGAGCCGTTATTTGGTTTTTAGGCATATAAAACCTAGGGATAACAACTTGGCGGGTCGGGTCGGGTCCGGGATGAGTTTGACATTTTTCAAACCCACCTCTATTCAAAACTCCTTAAACCCGAACCCTGCCTTCATTAAGGAAGTTTTAGGTTTGCCCAATGTTGATGACGAGACCATGATTTTTAACAATGATGTTATAGCTAGTTTCTTAACCAAAGGGAAAGTTAAATCTTGGTCTTCTGAATCCAATAAGAAACTTCTTGCATCTCAGCTTTCTTCCCTTCACTCAGTTTTGCACAAGCTGTGTATTTTTAATTGGTTGCCAACCAAAAATGAACCAAGCGTGACTATTAAGCAAGGAAATATTTTATATAATTGAGTAACGGTTTTAGAATCAATTATGGGAGATTGGTGTTTAAGCATGTTACATCTTGGCCCAGAAGAAAGAAAATCACTTGCTTTCCTTATCCGTCCTTATTTTTCGAGTGTTGATTCACCAAAAGATTCATTTAGTTTGAAACCTTTCATGGGTAAATTTCTGGTTGTGTATTTTGATGACATCTTGATTTATAGCAAGACAAATGAGGAGCATCTTGGGCATGTGCGGGACGTATTGCAAGCCTTAAAGGAGAATAAGTTGTATGTGAATCTCAAGAAGTGTAGTTTCATGCTTGACAAATTGTTGTTCTTGGGATATGTGGTTTCTTCTAACGGGATTCAAGTGGACAAGGATAAAGTGCGTGCCATACGTGATTGGCCTTTACCTACGACAGTTAGTGAGGTACGTAGTTTTCATGGTCTTGCTACTTTTTATCGTCGTTTCATTCGAAATTTTAGCACTATTATGGCTCCTATCACTGAATGTATGAAGAAAGGCAAGTTTGCGTGGGGTGATGAGGCAACCGCCAGTTTTGCCTTAATTAAGGAGAAATTGCCGAGTGCGCCATTGTTGGTGTTACCCGATTTGTCTAAACCTTTTGAACTTGAGACGGATGCTAGTGTGGTTGGCATTGGGGCTGTTTTGCTTCAAGGGAAGAAACCGGTGGCTTTTATGAGTCAAAAGTTGGAAGAATCTAAGAGGAAGTGGACTACGTATCGTAGAAGCCATTAAACATTGGGAGCAATACTTATTACATCGTGAGTTCATTCTTCACACCGATCATGAGGCCTTGAAGTACATGAATGGTACGAAACCCCTTAATCGAATGCATGCTCGTTGGGTGGCATATTTGCAACAATTTACTTTTGTCATTAAACACAAGAGCGGGCAGAATAATAAAGTGGCGGATGCGTTGAGTCGAAGGGCAACTTTATTGGTAACCATGAAAAATATTGTGGTGGGGTTTGATTGCTTAAAGGACTTGTATGAGCATGATAATGATTTTGCGGAGGAATGGGCTAAGTGTAGCAATGGCACTCCTGTTGGTCTCTTTCTTTTGCAGGATGGTTATTTGTTTTACAAGGACAAGCTGTGCATTCCATGTGGATCGGTTCGTGAAAGTCTTATTGCTGAGATTCATTCGAAGGGACATTATGGTCAGGACAAAACAGTCGAGTTGGTTGCCCGTCAGTATAATTGGCCGAGACTTCGTAGGGATGCTCATAAGTTTGTTCAAAAATGTATGGTTTGTCAAGAACACAAGGGTACATCCCAGAACACGGGTTTGTACACTCCTTTACCGATTCCGGAGGGTCCTTGGGTTGATATTTCTATGGATTTTGTGCTTGGTTTGCCTCGAACTCAAAGGGCGAATGATTCAGTTTTTGTGGTGGTGGATCGTTTTTCTAAAATGGCTCACTTCATTCCTTGTCGTAAGACTCATGATGCTTGCCATATTGCGGGTTTGTTCTTCAAGGAAGTGGTTCGTCTTTATGGGGTGCCCAAAACTATTACTTCTGATCATGATGCTAAATTCCTCAGTCACTTTTGGCGTTCTCTTTGGCTTATCTTTGAGACTGAGTTGCATTTTAGTAGTTCGTTTCACCCTCAGACAAATGGGCAAACGGAGGTGGTTAATCGGACATTGGGCTCTATGATTCGTTGTTTGTGCGGTAAGTTTCCTAAGAAGTGGGACCTTGCTTTGTCTACCGCAGAATTTGCTTTTAATAATATGACGAATCGGACAACAAAGAAGTCTCCGTTTGAGGTGGTTTATCAACGGCCTCTGACGCACACTCTTGATTTGGTTCCTTTACCAAAAATTCCGGGTTATAGTATTGCGGCTGAACATTTGGTGGAATTGGTGGAGGAAGTTCAAAAAGAGGTCAAGCAAAACATCGCGGCGTCAAACGCTAAGTACAAGGAACATGCGGACAAGCGGCGTCGTATAAAAGTGTTTTCCGTTGGTGACTTGGTGATGGTGCATTTGCGAAAAGAACGGATCCCTCAAGGTACGTATCATAAGCTTCATCCCAAGAAGATTGGTCCGTGCAAGATTCTAAAGAAGATCAACGACAATGCCTATGTGGTCGACTTACCGGAAGGGTGGCATATTTCTCCCACATTTAATGTCTCGGACTTGGTCGAATTTCACCCGGATGATCCTCTTTATGTTGATATGGATTCGGGGACGAATCCATTTAAAGTAGGGGAGCATGATGTAGTACGAAAAGGCCAAGCAGCAGCAGCAAAGGTCCGATCGGACCTCAACATTGATCCGCCCGGACCAGGTTCAGATCGGCCGTGCAAAGTGGGTGACTCGGCCGTGCAGAAACGAAGTTAAGGAACGGAGTCTGCGTATTGAATGGCACGATCGTGCCAATACATATGCACGGTCGTGCCCGGCAAATTCCATCCGAGTCAAATTCCGCCTGGTTCCAGTTTTTGGGGTTTAAAACAATTCCTTATTTAATTTTGTTTTTGATTTCCTTCTTAGAATAGGATTTTATTATTACTTTAGTATAAGTAGTCTTTGTAGTCTTTTATTTTTGGACAAGCTTATTATTATTATTTTCTCTCGATTGCAATTGCAATATTAGTTAAGCCTTTGGGTTTTTTCCAAGATTTCTTGTTGATTTCTTGTTTGGGATTCCTTAATCCTTGCAGAAGAATTGTTCGTAGATCAATTCTTGTTAACTATTCTGCTGCGTTTACATCAACTTGGCTTGAAAACATGACTTTTTTTATGGTGTTTGGGTGTGAGGGAGGAATAAAAACGGGATTCTTGAGAGAGAGACTGATTGGAGAGTTGTTAACTTCTTTTTGGATGACTAGGAACCATTAACTAGCATTAGGAGAGTCTAGGGTTAAAAGACTCTTTATTTATAGGTTTAGATTGCTTAGGGACCAAGTAGAGAGGTTTAATTAGATAAGGAACCAATAAGAAACCTCCAAGAAGTCTCATACTGGTATTCCCCGGATTAGGAGAGATTTGGTGAAGAAAGAGGTCGAAACGGAGAAGGAAACTGTAAAATACTCGAATCTGGAGGAGATCCCTCGTACAAGAGATCGATCCCTAGTACAAGAGATCCGATCTCTCGTACGAGAGATTGAGGTACAGATTTACAGTTTTGCCCTCCTCAGCTGTTCCGTTAGTCAGTTAAGCCCAGAACTAACAGAATCAGTTAGAAACTTAATGAAACATGAGGAAACTGACGAGCTTTCATCAAAACACAAATTATAGACACGAGAGTAGTGTAATCATAAATTTGAGTTCAAAATGGGGTGTCTACAGAGCCCCTCGGCGACGATACTTATGGAAGAAGTAACGTCGTCGATAGAAAAGACACAATTTAGAACTTTGGGTATGGTCGTGCTATAAAGCTGCCTACGTATCCTCCGAAAAGGAATCAGACCAAACGTAGTTCGACTCTGAAAACACCCAAAAACGGTTGCTTGAGGTATTTTGGAAATCGTTTTGAAAGAAATATTGCGGTAAGTAAAGTTTAGAGTTTAGAGAGTAACCCATACTGAGGAATCAATGTCCTTGACCCAATTCTGAATATGCCCTCTGTTGTTGATGGAGCGTCGCGGTTGATGGTGTTGCTAGTGCAGACTGTGTTGCAGACTGTGTTGAAGTTGTTGGGGAATATCCTCAATCAATGCTCCTACATTGAGAGTACTGGATATTATCCTCTTTCAATAGTTGATTGAAGGTACTGGATCCCTGGATGTTCTCTTTCAATGGCTGCTGCTGATCAAAAGTACTGAACATGTCCTCTTCCAATTCCTCATTGAAAGTACTGGACGGTTTTGATGTAGATGTAGACTTCTGAATGTCCTCGTCAATGGTTGATTGAGCGTACTGGACATTATCCTCTTCCAATGCTCTACACTGAAAGTCTTGGATACAGAAACTCTGAATTTGATGTTGATCTGTAGACTTTTGAATGTCCTCGTCAATGGTTGATTGAACGTACTGGACATTATCCTCTTCCAATGCTCTACATTGAAAGTCCTGGATACAGAAACTCTGAATTTGATGTTGATTTGTAGACTTCTGAATGTCCTCGTCAATGGTTGATTGAACGTACTGGATATTATCCTCTTCCAATGCTCTACATTGAAAGTCCTGGATACAGAAACTCTGAATTTGATGTTGATTTGTAGACTTCTGAATGTCCTCGTCAATGGTTGATTGAACGTACTGGACATTATCCTCTTCCAATGCTCTACATTAAAAGTCCTGGTTACAGAAACTCTGAATTTGATGTTGATCTATAGACTTCTGAATGTCCTCGTCAATGGTTGATTGAACGTACTGGACATTATCCTCTTCCAATGCTCCAACATTGAAAATACTGGATGCAGAGGTGTTTGAATGCTGTGGGGATTGTTTGATCGCTGTTGAATTTTCTTTGAGCACGGATTGGTTCTTGTACCTGTTAATACAAAAAGTAGAACCTCTTCTAGCAAGCACTTTAGCTTTGATTTTAGTTTGCAATTGGACTCATGTGCGGTGACAACTTTATGTGCATGCCCGGTCGGTCAACCTTGGTGTAAGTATTGTGAATAGCATGGATTCATGATGGGATATTTATTGGTGATGAACTGTATGTGTTGATTTGTGTGTGTGTGCGGGGACCTATTTTGACAAGTTGGGACCTAATTAGGTTTTCTGCAGAGATGATGCTACGGAGTTTCTTTTATGGTTATCTCGTTTGAGACTCGTTTGCCTTGTGCAAAATGATCCGTCCAGATCGTTCCTTTAGTCATGTTGTGTCAAGGGAGACAACTATTTGTCTGACAACTAATGATGTGCAAGCTCTAAGTAGGCTAGGCGTACTTTTGAATCACTCTAGAATTCCATGTCCGAAAGGTCTCCAGTGAAGGTGATGAGAGGCGTTATCTATTCCCCCAAGTTTATCTCATGCTTTGGTCTAAGTTAAGCCCCAAGAATCTTGTATGTTATAGATGACTTCGTGAACAGGCTTATGAGGCTGTTTGATTTGAATAAGAGTGCTCTCCCGCTTTATTGATTTAAGGAAAGAGGAAGGCTGAAGAAGAAATGATTTGAATAATGTTCTCCCTATATATTTTTCTTTTTTTTCCTTTTTTTTTTTTTTGTGACGCACCCTGATTTTTGCCTAGACCGCCCTTTCGGGATTTCAATCTAGCGGGCATCTCTTTTGCTTCTCTTTTCAATTTTTTTTATTTTTTTGACAGAGTACATACTCGAAGATGACTCAGATGAGAGAGGAGAGTAGTTTTGTCTCTTATTGGGGGAGAGACATGCGAGATTTATAGGTTTGGATGTATTAGGCATTTTAGCTATCGACTTGGCTTTTTGGGAGTGTATTCCAAGCATCGACTCGGTGAGGATAACGCACTTTGTAATGAGAGTTAGAGGCGAAGAGGATAGCCCCTAGTGCGGATTTACTTTGACGAGTTCGTATATCTTGAATAGGAATTGGAAGGGGACGGAAAAAATAAAAAGCCCCTAGCCTTAATGCTTGGATTTCAAAGAGAAGTGTATGAGAGAGGAAGCCCCTAGACTCAACAATGAACGCTACTTGGCTCAAAGTACTAGAAAGATAGTTCTACCATTAATGGACCCTAGTATTTATTTTTGATGTCTTAAGTGTTTGTTCAATTCATTCTTGCAAGTGAATCATCTAGAAATGTCTCGACAAGTTTTGAGGAAAAGTCCTAATCATTAGTGCGCCCTTCGGATTTCTTCATGGATGATGGAGACGATCTTCAAGTTAGGAGTCTCACTTTTTATTCATTTGGATTTAATCTTCATTGTAGGAGGAGATGAGAGGCCTCATTTTTTACTTCATTATGTGTGGTTGAAACTCCTTCTTTGTGGGGTTATGAAAGCTTGAGAGTTTTTTTTTTTTTTTTTTTTACTCTCAAAGCTTAAATTGAGTAGCCCCACTTTTCTTTTGGGAATGATAACCCCTTTGACTTTCTTCTATTGTGGTCCTTCGACTTCTGACATGAGCGCGGTGATAGTAATGTGTAGTAGGGATGGCCAAAACCGGTTCCGGTTCTGAACCGCCAGTTCCGGTTCGGTAAAAGGGTGACCCTGAACCGGCCCGCGCTTACCCCGGTTCCGGTTTGGCACAATCCGGTTCCGGTCCCCCTTTAAAATTATTGAAAAACAAGGGATTTTCGGTCCGGTTCCGGTTCGGCATATATGTGACCCTGAACCGGCCCGGATGACTTGCGGTTCCGGTTCGTCCGGTTCCAGTTTCCTCCCCGGTTTGCTCCGGTTCTGGGTTTTCCGGTCCCATTTTCCAGTTCCGGTTCGGTTTGGCCATCCCTAATGTGTAGCCCCCAGGCCTTCTTTTTAAACTTGTTTAGACATTTCTATTATCAATTGCAAGGTTTTAGATTAATGACATTTATTATTTGCGGATCTATTTCATGAATTAGAAAGAAATTCAAACTGTAGAATGACCTTAGAGTAGTGTATAGGAATAAGAATGACTTTTGTTAATAACTATTAATTCAAAATAGACTCCATAGTTTAGTTGACACAGACTAGAGAAGGAGGGAGAGATGGACTTGAATGACAGAACGACTCTTCGAGTTCATACTAGGAAATTAAAACCTATTATATTTCTAGGGAGAAAGGGAGAGGATAGTTGTAACCTCAAAGTGGTAAGTCAATGAATTCTTCATAAGGCTTTTTCTTCTTCACGTCTCTAGGGGAGCGGATTGGTGATGACATTCGGCGCTTCAAGTTCCTTGTTGTCAATGAGATCTTGGATCACATCCTTCAAATGGTGACAATAGTCGGTGTCATGGCCACTAAACTGGTGGAACTTGCAGTAGAGATGATGAGCATGATTAGGAGGGAGTTCCCTTGGTGTAGTAGGACTTCTTGGTGTGATCTTTCCTTCCTTCACGAGGATGTTGAGGAGACCCTCTTGAGTAATACCTTCAAGCTTGTCATAGCGCCTTTCTTTTTTCTCTCTTTTTCCTGTTTTAGGAAGGGGAACGGTATAGAACTTGATCTTTCCTTTATTGAAAGCATTAACAGGGGTTACTTTGCTGCAGCATTCTTCTTGGGTTTGCAGACATGCTTGAAGAGTACAAATCTTATTTTCATAGTTATCCTTTTGAGATTGGAGACGTCTGTGAAGGTTTGTAATTTCTTTCTCATAATACTCCCTTTGGGTTCGTAAGCGAGTCATGAATTCTCCCTCCATTTTCCGCTTGAAGTGAGTGTATAGGGCAGTGGCTCCTACTTCGACTATTTGACTTACTTCCCTTTCTAGTCGAATCTTGAGATCACGGGCCTCTTGCATAGACTTGGTGTCGGACATGGTGTCGGAAGATTTTGGAACGATCTAATTGCGATTCGGACGGACCTAACGGTATAAAGATTGCGTTAAACCCAGATTAAGGTCCCGACAAGTCGGCTTTATGAGGTGTATAGGCTTAAGAGTGAGTGAAGGTTGATCAAACGAGCAAAGCACAGAAACTGACACGGACTCGTACGAGACAAGGATGTCTCGTACGAGGCATCCAGCACAGAACACAGAATTTTAGATTTTAATCCTAATTTTGGTTGGACGAAACTTAATCCGTTTTGGGGGGTTTCTATCTAATATCCTGGAATAGTGGATTCTGTCACCCTAGAATATGATCCCCTTGTTCTTCACCTGCATTGCACTTTCCCAAACGGACAATTTGGGCAAAGGTCCCATATTCTCATCGGAATCCACCATTCAATTTAGCCAAACCTAAGTGATTCCATAATTGCTTGCACTTTGTTAAACAACGCCGTTTATGCAATCAAACCTTATGAATTCTTGTAAGGGACAACCGAAAGGGACTTTGTCAAACGCAGGATCTTAACGGTGAGAGAGACTAGACTCGAATCCTCGTAGAAAAATTCTCATCTCACCATCGCAACCCTTTGTTCAACAATTTTCCGAAGGGACATTCGTCAAGAATTCATGAATGGAGGATTATAGATTGTATGAAAAGCGTTATCTTGGGCAAAGATTAAAACAATCCTAAGAATCAAACCAACCGGTCTCGAGGAGTGTCTTATTAACTAGTATGTATGCATGAGGTTGATGCAAGGCTTACGGCTAAGGCTCCCCAAGAACACAGTCTAGGAGCGTGTCACGGAGTGGGTACACCATCTTTGGAGAGACCGGCAAGGGCCATTCGTTAGAATGGGGGTGCTGACTGACATCCGTCCTCCGATTGGGACCCGGGTTTATAGGGTATGTAGTGAAATTAATCTACATGCGTGCACGTGTGTGAGAGTCAAGTTCTAGGTGTTAAAGGAAAAATAGAGATTTTTTTTTTGAAAGCAAGTAAAAGATTGACAGGACCAAAGTGGTCGCTTACGTTTCTCTCAATCTTCAGAAAAAGAAAGAGAGACTCGGGTCAACGTAGTTCGAGCTTGAAAAGACTTTTGAGAAGAGAAGAAGCACATAAGCACGTAGGAGCACATAGAGAGAGGGATAGAAGTACTCACAGTGCTTGCATTACCCATTAATGGGTGGAAAATAAACTAGGGAATGAGTAAAGTAGTCATCCCTAATTTATTTATTTTTTATACTCCGCTGCAAAAGATGTTAGCGCAAAAACAATACATGTATATGACATAAACATTTTTTTGCACATATGGGGACGGCGTAAAACAAGTAAAGATTTTTTTTATTTATTTATTTTTTAAATCCAGGGACTGATCTGGAATTTCATAAAATCTGGGACTGTTATGGAATTTTCTGAAACACAGTGACCAGAATATAATATTCTGAAACTCAAGGACCAAACTGTAGTTCAGAAGTGCAGGACCAATCTGCAATTTTTTTATTTTTTAACAGCCGCCAGTTTTTTGTTTTCAATGCCCAATCATCATGTCATGATTGCCCCATGATTGCCTTGATTAATAATAATGGTGACATGATGGATAATCAAAGGCAATCATTAGACAATTATAACATGATGATTCAATCCTTAAAATCATCAAATTTTCAAGGAAAAAACATGTTTGGCGGCTATGAAGGGGATGTGGATGTCTCGTACGAGACATCGGATGTCTCGTACGGGATATCTCTTTCGAAGCCTAGATTCAAAACAGAACAGATTCAAAACAGAACAGACCGAAAATTTGCAGAAAAATTCAAAAAAATCTATTTTTTTTGCAGAAAATTAAAACGATTAAAAACACCTAATTTGTACGCAAGTCTAACCCACTTAATTTATCCCCAGCAGAGTCGCCACTGTTTGCACCCGAGAAGATACCCGCTCGCCTTTTTGATTTGAGAGTCGCCACCATGTTGTTGTCGGAACACGGACCGTGAGATTCTTGAGTTCAGGGGTTAAGTTATGGATTAGGAAGGTCAATGAGCACCCAATCCACCCAATCTAGGATTGGTCTTTCTTAGGTGTTTTTAATCAAAGAACAAATAAACAATTAAAACAAATAAAGCCAATAATGAATTTCTAAATTATTGGAATGTCGGATCATGTGCTTCGAGACCATCTCCATGGATTGGAGAGGCTCTAGGCTGATCCTTTTGATGGGATTACACTACTCTAAAACAAAGAAGTAGATGATAAATAGAGATTAAAAGCGTAGGAGTTTACCTAAAGCGTTCTTGAGATTCCAATTGATGGCCTTGACTAAGGCCTTGAAGATCCAAGAGTTTTGTGATGAAGTTGGCTTGAAAAGATGACTTTTTGCTGGTTTTTAGGTGTGAGGGAGGAATAAAAACAGGATTCTTGAGAGAGAGACTGATTGGAGAGTTGTTAACCTCTTTTTGGATGACTAGGAACCATTAACTAGCATTAGGAGAGTCTAGGGTTAAAAGACTCTTTATTTATAGGTTTAGATTGCTTAGGGACCAAGTAGAGAGGTTTAATTAGGTAAGGAACCAATAGGAAACCTCCAGGAAGTCTCCTACTGATATTCCCCGGATTAGGAGAGATTTGGTGAAGAAAGAGGTCGAAACGGAGAAGGAAACTGCAAAATACTCGAATCTGGAGGAGATCCCTCGTACAAGAGATTGATCCCTCGTATAAGAGATCCGATCTCTCGTACGAGAGATTGAGGTGCAGATTTACAGTTTTGCCCTCCTCAGCTGTTCCGTTAGTCAGTTAAGCCCAGAACTAACAGAATCAGTTAGAAACTTAACGAAACATGACGAAACTGACGAGCTTTCATCAAAACACGAAGGCGAGACACGAGAGTAGTGTAATCATAAATTTGAGTTCAAAATTGGGTGTCTACAGTTATGTATTATTTTAAATAATAATACAATTTTATTATATCATCATTTAAACGGAATTATGATATATATCACAATATTAGACAAGGAAGGTTACTCTTGTTCATTTGGTAATAATATATGTGATCTTTATTTTAAAACCAAAGGTTGTTGGTACTAGTACTTAGTCAAGTATTCTTTCTTTACTTGACACCATTCAAACAATAAATGGGTCCCATAATAATAAAACCAAAACTGAAAAGCGAAGTTATCAAGTGAAAATTCTTATACCTTGTGGCATAAGCATTTGGGTCATATCTCCATAAGGAGAATTGACAAGCTTGTGTCAAAATCAATCTTTTAAACAAGCTTGATATTCCGGAAAAGACTTTTGCATTGAATGCCTTTAAGGAATATTTACAAACACTAATAGAAAAGTATCCCCGAGAGCATTAAGTGTCCTAGAACTAATAAATATGGAATGTTGTGGGCCATTCACTACCCCTTCATGGAATGGTCAACAATATTTATTACGTTCATGGACGACTACTCTCATTTATGGGTACATTTATTTACTTCATAAAAGTATCAATTATGGACGTTTTTCAAGTCTTATAAGGCCGAAGTTGAAAGTCAACTTAGGAAGACTATTAAGAACGTTAGGTCCGATCGTGGTAGTAAATACTATGATCGGAATAACGGTTTTGGGGAACAACGTCCGGGTCCTTTTTGCTCGCTATCTTGAAGAGTGTGGGGTTGTCCTCACTACACTTTACCGGGTACGGCTTGCATGAATGGTGTAGCAAAGAGACATAATAGAACCCTTAAAGATATGGTAAGAAGTAAAATTCTTATACTTTCTTACCTCACTCATTATGGGCGATACATTAAAACCGCATCTTATATTCTCAATAGATCTCCCTCTAAGACTACTACTAATAAAACCCTAATGAATTATGGACAAATGAGAAACCGTCATTAAATCATATCATGTATGGGGTTGTCCAGCAGAAGCTAGGCCTTATAAGCCTAATAAAGGCAAAACTGGATGCTAAGACTACTGGTAGCTATTTGTTGGGTATGCCAAGAGATCTAGGGGCTATAAATTTTACAACCCGAAAACAAGAACCTTTTGAAACGAGAATTGCTAGGTTTTCTAAGGATGTTGAATTTAGAGGAGAAATTAGGAATAGTTTTTAATTTGAAGAGGAAGAGGATCCATTTTCTATACCTCTTCCCATAGTTCCCATTGGAAATTAAGGTTTATGTCTAAAATTCAAAGGGAACATACAATTCAAAATAATTACTCCCCTATAATTATTGAACAACATGAAAATGTTGATCATAAGGATTAAATTCAACAACCTCAAAATAATGAAGAACCGGTGCTCTTAAAGAGATCCAATAGAGTAAGAAGAAGTGCTATTCCGGATAATTATAAGGAGTATCTTGCCGAGAATGAAGGACACTTAGGTTTAGTGGGAGATGAGCCTCTCATCTTCCATGAAGCCATTAATAGTCCTAAATTCTCATAAGTGGATCAATGCCATAAATGAAGAGTTAAAATCTATGAAAGACAATGACATTTTGATCTTGTTCCATTACCTAAAGATGTGAAACCTATTGGGTGCAAATTGGTCTTTAAGACAAAAAATGATTCACAAAGTAATGTATAAAGATATAAGGCTTGTCTTGTTGCTAAGGGATTTACTCAAAAGAAAGGCATAGATTATAAAGAAACATTTTTTCTCCGGTATCTTCTAAAAACTCTTTTAGGATCATTACGGCACTAGTAGCATCTTTTGATGTTGAGCTTCATTAAATGGATATAAAGACAGTTTTCCTTAATGGTAACTAATTTTGATCAAATTAATCAATTAGTTTGTAAACTTAAGAAATCCATTTATGGGCTCAAACAAGCTTCTCGCAAGTGGTACTTAAAATTTAATCAAGTTATTATTTCATTTGGTTTTGAAATAAATCTTGGTGAAAATTGTGTATACCATAAGTTCAGTGGGAGTAAATTTGTATTTTGGTCTTATATGTGGATGATATTTTGCTTGCTAGTAATTGTTAGACAAAATTTAAGAAATAACAGGTAATATACGAAAGAAAACAGATGCAGAATTTAAATAAGCTAAAACAGCAAGCAGAAAATTAAAACCCAATACTGAAATTTGCCCGAGTCGTGTGAAGCACACTCTCCTTAAAGCAATTTCGTCCCCTCACCGAATTGTGCTTGAGGATCAGTCGGACGGTTGCTTCCCAGGATAAAACGGCGCGGACCGGAACGTAAGTGCACAAGGGAACTTCCGGCGAATTGATACTGAGCTTGGTTTTGATCACCACCAATGCAGAATGCAGGAGAGCAATGGAAAGAGGGATTTATCAATATGCAGCAAAAGAAAATTGCAAGGGACTGTTGGTGGTGGAACATTTCGTGTGTGTAAACTGGAGGTGTAGGTTTGTTAATATAGCATCCAAAGATAACTGAAGGGAGGAGGAATTAACACAGAGTTAATTCGGAATCCTAAGTGTTTCAGTTCACCAAAACTGATGAACTGATGGAGAAACTCAAAGGTCTGGACTGTTTTTGTCCAAAAAAAAATAGCAAAAAATGGGTTCGCGCGAGCAGCCCATTTCGGGGCTACATTCGTGTCCGCAGGACGCGCTCGCACATGAGTTCGGTAGCCGGTAGGCAAATCGGGACCTTGATTTGCACCCCCCCTGCGCACCTGTGCGCGAGAGAGAGCCTCTATGCCACACATTCATACCACTATGGAAAGCATAGTGGTATATAAACTTACCCACTTTTACATTTTTTTCAATGTGGGATAACACATTATCCCCATTCCAACCCACTTACTTTGAGCCTTCATATCTTACTCATCCCTTAACCAAATTGGACAAATGAATAATCAATCTTTATGTCCTCATGGAGTAGAACACAAACCCACAAACATTTTGTCATTTCGACAAATAATTCATTTCAGAAAATACTCATTATTTCCTTCAAAACACACTTTTTCCAACAGTAATGATAGAACCTTCTTAAGGAAACTAAGATATTTCTTTCCCGAAATGTAAGGTCTTGGTGAGGCATGTTTTGTATTAGGAATCCATATTCACCGTGATCGCTCACGAGATGTATTAGGATTATCACAAAGGGCCCATATGGAAAAGGTATTACAAAAGTTTAGCATGCAAAACTGTAAACCACTTGACACCCCTAATTTAAAGGAGACATGTTTAGTCTCAAACAGTGTCCTAAAGGTAAATTTGAATCCAAGTATATGGAAAATATCCCTTTGCATTAGCAGTATGAAGCTTAATGTATGCGTAAGTCTTGCATTAATTGTTGGGATGCTTGGTCAATACCAAAGCAATCCGGAAAAGAACATTAGGTAGCAGCCAAAAGGAATGATAAAGATATTTACAAAACACTAAAGAACTACGTGCCTATATATTTGAAATCGGATCATCTTGAGATCATTAGGTATTCTGATATTAGTTAAATTATATGGCTGCATAAGTTTATTAAGGGACTGCAAATTGTCAACAAGTGTCGAAAGACCACTTAAGGTTTATTGTGACTATCAGGCAGCAGTTTTATAACAACAAGAGTTTGTCAAAGTCTAAGCATATAGACATTAAGTTTCTTGTTGTAAAGGAAAATGAACAAATGAAATGCAACTTGTATAAACAAACTCCATTTTAGCGGATCCATTTATGAAAAGCGTTATCATCTTCAGTGTTTCACATGGGTGTAACAATTTTGATAACATTTAGTATAGTGGGAGTTTGTGTTGTTCTTTCATTAATTGTTCTCTTATTTTAAAGTTTTGATCTCATTTGGTTAAAGTTGGATTAGTTGGAGAATATGTATATATTCATTATGTTCCATGCTACACATCTATACTTTTGATCTATGTCATTTAGTTGGATTTGTATATGTGATTATAGTGGGTTTAGTTGCGAATCAATTACAACGACTGCCCCTTTAGTCCTATACTTATATGGCTAATGGACGAGATTGTTATAGATGACAACAAAGTGCACATAAGGGTTGTCATTTATGTTATATTTATGATTTAAAGGAAAAACTTTGTTTTGCAACCCAAGTGGGAGATTGTTAGAACATGGCTTGTAATACAAGTAATCTAGTATTTCCATAAAGAAGTCATACCTATAACATTAATATAAAGTGTAATTGATAATAAAATGTGTAGAATTCTTGGATGTATAATTATATAATTGTGATGGGCAAAAGGGTAATATAACATCATTAAGCTTGAAAGGGTGTGGTCCCTAAATGAAGTGTCACCATGTTTACTATTTAAAGGCCTTTCCATCAAGCCTAAAACATACTACATTTTTTACTATCTCTCCTAAATTCTCTTCATTTGTTAGAAGTACTTAAGAGATTAAGAAGACACTCATCATTTAGAAGAACACATCTCCCTACTTGTTCTTCATTTCTCCTTAAAGTTAAGAACATGGATTCAACATGTATATCTCGCTTCCGCCTTCATCTTCTTCCTCAATCTTATTCTGAATATGAGTATGGCATTCAGGGATCATAAATTGTTCCAACAATAGGGACACTAGTGATCTTCCGTGGGATATGTCCAAAGATTTTATTCCACCCTCTCTTCCTTCCGGCTCAGCAGAAGCACATGTTACTGGAAGTGCTGTTAACATTCCAGATAACACTTTGATCTCTAAAGCTGTGGTACTTGCTTTCATGCATAAACACGTGGATGCTCTTAAAAGTCTTGTAACAGGTTACTCGGCTCTATACAAAGGTGATATGTATTTTATGATGTGCTATCTTCCCAGGGGGAGAATCAAGTGCTGGTACAAGTGTTGCCGTTGGTGCTACCACAAATGTCAATCCAAGTGCTACCACAAGTGCTGTTTAGACCGAAGAAGATGAAGAGTGAAGCTGGTTTATTTATTTTATTTTTTTTAATTCTATTTATTGGTGGTGGTCTCAAAACAATTTTTTTAAGTTTGTTTCTGTCTAAAATCTTTTAAGTTGTTTTGGTTTGGATATTGTTTGCTTTAGAATTATAGTTTAGTTTGAATAAGGTTTTGAGACCTTGTTTTGGTTTTAAAGATTTTTAATTTTAATTAAATCTTGAGTTGTTTATTAAGGGGGAGTTAGTTTTTGACTAACAAAATATTGCATGTACTCACACTTGTTAGTATGTGAAGAAATGCACAACTAAGGGGGAGTTTGTAAGTGCAGACACTAATGCTATCATAAGTGTTTCCATCATCTCTCAGATGATATCCTAACGAGTATTTTTGTGATAGTTTCACATTTCTTTTTGTTGGGTTTTGAGGCACCTTGCGCAGTGGAAGACGGCAATATGAAATCAACAAAACCCTAAGCCCCAAGATCCATTATGGTGATTAAAATAATAGCAAGATGAATTTAGAATACTAAGCATATTGTGCATTTAAAATTTTCAGATCTTCAAATCTTCATGTCTTCAAGCTTTAGATTTGATCTCCTTGTTCTTCGCGTTCATCGGATCACAATCACAGGAACAAGAACTCGAGATGCTAAAGCAAGCATCCTCTATGTGTATCCACACGCGAACGAATATCTAGAACCATTCTAGATCTGGATTGCTAGACCCATAGAAAACATGTTTTTCTAATCTTCAAAGACTATATGAATTTATTGGTGTTCTTGAGCTTTTGATTCTCAATATCAACTCAAGAATATGTTACTCAAACACATGGAGGCTACCAATAATGATACAATATCAAAATTAGGTTAATACCTTGTAAAGAGAGATGTATTTAAACTCAAAATTCCTAAACCATTTAGGAAATTTAGTCCAAATCCCGTCAAAAATCGAAGCGGAAAAACAAGGCCCGAACACAGGAGGTCCGCCCGGGGCACCAACCTGGTTCGGCCGGATCATTGAGGAGGTCCGACCGGGTCATGGCTTGGGTCCAGCCGGACCCTCCTTGCTGAAGCCAGTTTCCTATTTTTCTTGATTCTGATTTTTACGCTCTTTTACGCAATTCCAATTTTAGCTTTTTCTTTGATTCGTTCTTTTGTGTGTGACCCCATAGGATTATATTAAGTTGGCAATGAGTCTAACCAAGGTAAAACCCATAAATCATGAGCGGACTCTAGCAAGCTATCATGACTACCCAATTAATATAACTTAACGAAGTTCGTTATCCTCATAGAACATATCACAATCCTTTTGTCACACGATATCATTTTGAACATAAGTCATGGTCCACGTCAACTTATATTGTTCAATACTTTCTCGATCTTGAGTAGATTGATTATGAGCAAATGATATTGATCACATCAATTCATTTGAGCGTGGCCACGCATTTCATCAATCTCACTCTACGAGTGGCCTAAGCAGATGTCTCTCTTGAGGAGGGACAAATTCCATATTGATTTATCATTCTTCCCTACAAGAATCTGATTATGCCAATCGTAGCCTTTATAACCACCCGGTTAGGGGTAGCGTTTGAGTACGTCAAACATAATGTTCATCATGTGGAAGACCATGATAATCTCAGGTCTAAGGAGATCAAATGATATGACTATTATGAGATTTAATTATGACATTTGACCATGACATAAATCTCATGACGGGTCTATCCAGTACTTGTTCTCCAACATGTACCCACAAGTTTAATCCGCATCCTATGCGCTATAATCATCATATGATTATCCATTAAACTCATGCTAGCTCTTCATAAGTGCTTGGGACGGGGATTATTATAACAAACATGTAAAACATATAATAATCCAGGGTTGTTATCTCCAAAACAAATGAGAACATGATGTAACGTAAGGCCTTTCGCAAGGCCAAGGGCATAATATCCAACACTTTTATCTAACATTATTATTCTAATGATGTATAATTTCTTGAAATATATTTGTTGGTTGGTCCATTTTACAGGTGGTTATGAAAGGATTAAAGTGAGAAGAGTTAGTTATGCATAAAAGAAGTTTTATGGATAGCTTTCTAAGTGTGGAAAACATGGGAAAATAAATAAAAACGTGTGGAGACTTTGTGATGGAGAAAATCTCCCTCTAATTAAAATACCTAGCAAGTGTACTAGTTACCGATGTAGTAGTATGCACAAGCAAGGGTTGAATCCACTGAGACTTGAAGAATTAACAAGAATGCAATTAAAACAGAAAAGTAAATAAAGGGGTTTTGATTTGGTTATTTATAACTACTAAAACTATAATTAAAATTAAACTAAAAATAAATAAATAAAATAAAGATTAACGAATTGGGTTCACAAATATTTTCACTCTATGCTATGCTCATAATAACAAGATCAATCTCGTTCTTGGGTTCGTTCACTTTAGTAAGAATTGGAACGGTTCGGTCGCCGGATTGCAATCCTATTATTTCATGTATGTTAATACTTTCCGCTAGGTCTGTACAACATGCAAAAAAATTCATGAAGCACTCAAGAACACATGAACCTAAATCCTTTTGACTTCCGATAGGTCCTCAATTGAATTTAATCATAGAAATAGTGGTCAACGTATAATCACCCACGTTAGTGTAGCAATATATACCTAATAATTCTAAAGCCAATTTATATCTTAACATATAATTGAAAATAAAGAATTAATCATGAAGAATATTTTAATGAACAAAAATTAAATCGAATGGAAGAATTAAATCTATAGCATAGAGATCTAGTATTTGTTACTACCGATCCATGAATCTAAGAAATTAGCTACTCATAAAATCAAGAACAAGTAATAAATTAAAGAACATCAAACCTGGATTAAATGATGAATCTTTGATTACAACCTTGAATCTTTGAATAATACACGAATAAAATAATGTGTATGGAGTATTATATTTAAACTAGGGCTAAGGAGGTATAAAACCATGAAAATAGGATTCCTTGTTGAAAAATGATAAATAAAGTTGTTGGCCGGAATTTCCCCAAGAGCCCCTGGGATTTTCATCATTCCTGAAAAGCCCTCCAAAAATTCCCCAAATGTCCTCCAAAAATTCCATAAAAGTCCCTAAAAATTTTGAAATTACAGAAAAGCCTAACATATTTTGGAAATTCCCAAAAAGTCCCTAGAAATTTCCTTAAGGTCCCTGAAAAATTCCCCTAAGGTCCCTGGACACGTGAGCGCTTGCTATGGTTCAAGCAGGCGAGCTACTGTATTTTCTGCCCAAATGCGCTTGGTCTTGTTCTGCTGTTTGTTATACTTTTGTCGCGCAAACTTCCGGATGCCAAAACTTTCTCATACAAACTCCGATTTGGACGTGTAAACAATCGTTGGAAAGCTCTTTTTGAGTACTATCCAATGGGATTGATTGCTCAGAGGTCACATCTCTTTATCTTTATGTTCTGATCCGTTTTTTATCCTTCATTTTCGCATTTTAACGTCAATGAATCCATACATTTTTCCGCTCCTTCCCTATACTCATAAACACTCTAAAAACCATCAAAACAACCAAGGTTGAGCATCATATAAATCATAGAAGTATATGATTTGGATGGGTAAAAACACATCCATCACTTTGTCAAAGACTTGGTTGCTATTTTAAAATAGAGTACAAGAGCATTGATGCAACTGAGTACAAGGAGGTGAAGCATGATCATGGAACTCTAGGAATTTGTTCCTATTTTCATGGAACTTGAGCAAAATTGAAAGAATCCACTCAACTCACTCTCCCACTTCAGCCGAGTATTTCTAACACATGTGGGAGTAACCTCCAAGACTCTTTAGCCTATATAAATGCTCAAGTGAAGACAAAGGACGACACATCTACTACAACACACATTCTTGCATAAGAGATTAAGCACTCCTTGGTTCTAAAAGATTCTTCCTCCCATAATTCTTTCCACTTTCAAAAACTTAGGTTCAAGAAAGTGTTTTGGCTATGATAGAATTTCATGCTTAATTTCTTTCCATTCCATAGAACTTCATTGTATTATTTTTAGGGAATTTTTCGATCTTGTACTCAAAAGAATTATTGAATAGTGGATATTGTCTTCGTGGCTCACGCAGGTTATATATTTGTATAACTTGAGAAAAACAATTTGTTGTTCTTTTAATTTTCCGCTGCATTTTTTATTTTCAAATAGTTTTTTGTAAGTATGTTGTTCCAGAAGTGCTATCGTAAGTGTTGTTATCACTTAGGATATCACTGACTAAGAACTTGCGACATATTAAGTCTAGCGCGTTTGCTTTAATGTATTTGTTTTTGTTTTCATTTTTTTTTATTAAGAGGGCTCATTGTAGTTATTTAAGTAATCCAAGTGGGCCAATTTTTTGTTGTAGATTCAAAAGGACAATGATACACATAGTGAAAACACAAAGGGAAAACTCATAGTGAAACACTCTAATCCATTGGATGAGTTTTTAGCAATGGGTTCCACAAAGATTTATTACAATCCAACGAATTACAGTGCTTCGCTATGAGTTTTCACTATACATATCATTATCCGATTCAAAAAGCACATCTGGGGTGGGGGGGTTGGTTCAAGCAACAATTTTGCAGAAACTCGATGGCAAGGTCAATAGGCCCCCTTTCCTCTTACCATATTTCCCCTGGGTGGCATATGATGACCGTTGAGATGTAAAGTTAACTGATGTACCCAAGCAAAAATTTATTCTTGGGCCCCATGTAAAATACTTGAAAATATGTCTGAGGAAATGGACGGACCAACGATGGGCTCGAGTCGTCTCACTTGAATGGAAGACATGTAACTAGCTGACATCGAGATGCAAGTCGGCCTAACCTATCGGATTTATTAAAAATACCATTTAAGTTATCATGATGGCACAAGTTGACCCAAGAAGATAGAGATTTTAATAAGAGCCAGCTTGAAGGTGCAAGACGTCAGAGACAGCTTGCAGGAGCAAGTCGTCGGAGACAGCTTGCAGGAGCAAGTCGTCGGAGACAACTTGAAGGTGCAAGTCGTCAGAATCAGCTTGAATGTGCAAGTTGTCAGAACAGCTAGAAGGTGCAAGTCATCTGAGACAGCTTGAAGGTGCAAGTCACCAGAGACAGCTTGAAGGTGAAAGTCTTCGGAGACCGCTTGAAGGTGCAAGTCGTTAGAATCAGCTTGAATGTGCAAGTCGTCAGAACGAGCTAGAAGGCTTCTAGGAAAGTTAACTTGCATTCAAACTACCTAAAAGGCCTTTAAAAGAGAGTCTTGATGCACGAGGGAGAAAGTGGATATTTGTGACCAGAAGAGCGTTTGGCGAGTTGAGTCCTCAACTTGTCACCCAGGTGAATTAACAAGGCATCCTACCATTTGGGAGAAGGGATGGACAAAAAAGGACCAAGATCGGCCCAATAAAATATAAGTGGGGACGAAGTTTATCAGAATGGTCAACTAAACGAAATGAGCCAATTGATCAAAGAATAAGGTCAACGTGATGAACCAAGTTACGAGCTTCCTCTTGCAAGCCCAGCCTCCTCTTGCAAGCCCAAGTTACCATCTTCCCCTTGCAAGAGCAAGTTGTCAAAACGAACAGAGATACTAGAAATTAAGTATTTGATAATTTGTAATAAAATAAACAAAGAAGAATAAAAAATATTGAGTTGGGTTGGGTTGTTGAAGAGAGTAAAAAATAAAGAAGTTGGGTTGGGGTTGGGGTAGTAGGTTGTGTATGTGGAAAAGAGAGAAATAATATTATATGGGGTAATGACAATTTAGGGTCCAAAGTTTGGGGGGTTGTGCCAATAGGGGTCTGATGTATCAATTTTATCAATTTAGGGTCCAAAGTTAACAACGTTAGTCAATTAAGAGTTTTTGGACTAAGTTGCAAAGAATATCCAGTTAAGTAACAGAAAAACTTAACTGGAGTTTGTTTTGGATGTTCGCTTGGGATTTGTGTCATTTCACACACCCCTTATACAATGGACCCTAAATTTTCTTTTACTCTTATTATTATATTTTCGAATAATTTTAATTAATTCAAAAATAATAATAAATTAAATAATAAGCAAATAAAAAATTAAAGTGATTTTTTTTTTCAAAGTGCAAAAAATGAAGTTATGAACAAGGGAAAATAATAAAAATAAAAAATAATTTTATGAAGAAAATAAAATAATTGGAATACTAATATTAATAATGAAACAATACTAACCAGCACCACCTAAAAAAAATGTCCAAACCCCACTTTCTTCTTTCTAAAAAATAAAGTGGTTTTTTTTTTTGGAATATAATTTTTTACACTTTTTCCTTTTTAAAAATTATACTTTTTATTTTATAGTGGTTCTAAATGAAAAAAATATTTTTATTGTATTTCTTGAAAAAATATTTTCGGTAAATGACACCTTAATTATTAGTTAATTTAATATAAGAAAGTAAAATTTAATATGTCAATTTTTTTTATTAATTTTCTTTGTCTGAAATGATGATATGCCCATGAAAATAATTAAAACAAACTCCAGTTAAGTCCATGTCAAAACACGTGTAACTTAACTGGATTCCGTTAACAGAATCGTTAAAAAACACTAACCTGCACAATTTTTATAACTTTGAACCCTAGATTGACAAAATGCTGGAGATAGTCTAATGATAAATCAACGGATAGCGGACTAAGCAATTAAGCATTTCATTTAAGAGATGGATTATTCTATTGTATCCTTTGTTCACTTTTTCACGCCAATTGATGTGACTGGGAGCAAACTCTTCTTCATTTATTTTTTAGGACACAACAAACCTGTTTGATTGCTTCCACCATGGCAATGAAATTTGATACGAGCAACTTCAAAAAAAAAAAAAAAAAATACCAGACCCCAAATTGTGAACAGATCTTTTCATCTCAATTGAGTACAATCTTGAGTAAAATGATCGCCAATTGTTGGAAATTTTAGAGACTTTGATGATTAGAATATTAATGTAAATATAACTACCTTAGTGAAATTTTAAAAATAGTTATGGATTAATCATTAAGTGATTTATCCATAACAATATTTTAAAATTTCATTGGGATGATTAGATTGACGTTAATGTTTTATTAAAGTTCACTTGTGTTGACCATAAAAAACTAACTAGTGTTGATGATAAAAAACTAAATTAGACCATCTTTCAGGAACAAAGAGTATGAGAGATAAATCTCAGAGTCTTTTTCTTTCTTCTTTTTGGTCTTTTTTGCCTTTGAGTCTCAACTTTTTGTCTATGAGAGACAACTCTGAGAGTTGTTTTGCCCTCAGAGTTTACTCTTGGAGACTCACTGGAATTTGTCCTATTGAGGGCTAAAGCACACAAATTGAGGAGGTCTTGTATCTTGTCCCAGTGGCTTTAGAGGGATATTGGAAAATGCATATCCTCATTATTAATACTAGGCCTAGAGACCCTAGAGGAATCGCCTCTAATTTCAACCTCATCTATGGGTGTCTAGTGGATATAACCCTTCTCTCTCTATGCATATAGTCTTTCTAATCTTAGTCGTTAATTTCAGCTTCATCTAAGGGACGCTAGTGCTACACTTTGATTTTTTTAGGGTTTTCTCAAAAGTTTTTGCACGCCGTCTCGTATATCTCACCCTCTCACTATATCTTCTATCTAATCCTAGCCGTTCATTTCATTCACATCTAAGGGTTGCCGTAGTACCACTCAACTTACTAGGGCTTTCAGGTGGGGTGCTCTCCGCCGTCTCATATATCTAACCCTCGTCTTGTATATATCTTCTATCAAATCCGAGTCGTTAATTTCAACTTCATCTAAGGGTTGTTGTGGTACCTTTCGACTTATTAGGGTTTTCAAGCAGGTTTCTCTCCACCGTCACATATATCCACCTCCCTCTCTCTTTGTTTTCTATAAATATGAGCATTGCTTCCCTTTTATTTCATGTCCTACTTTCTCTCTTCATCTCTAAATTTCATATATTGATTCAATTTGGAAAGTCCTTGTTGTGTTTCCCTAATCAGCACTTCCATGATATATCACAGATGGTTATTCTCAATGTGATTAATGCTATTAATCGCGCTCTGGTTTGTAATCTCGCCCCGTCCATTTTAGTCATAACTTCTCTCTTTGTTATGTGTCTTTGTGATGTAGCATAAATTCAATTGTATGATTATGGATAGTTATGCTCTCGTGAAGTTTGGTAAATATATTTGTGTCACGTCCAACATCTTTTTGTAATTGAAGTGTAAATGAATCTTATTAATGGACCGACAAAGATCGATTAAGTAAGGATTCGTTAACATATCTTGATTTTGATTTACAGTAACCTATGATGCTAATTACTTGATTTAATGTATTTTTCTCAAATTTTTGTAGTATATTCTTGTATGAATATTGTTACACGAGCAAGATACAGACATGGTGATTTTCTCATGTTGTAAAAATACAAAGGAGAAGATTTCAGTGTAGTCTATCTTTACATGTTGATCTTTGTTGGATCTTATTGCAACAGATTTATTTACGATCTAGCTCTTTGTTGAGCCCAGATATCATCCTAGGAATTCCCCATTATTTCATTTATTTTAATACTTATTTTTCTACCTTTTTGTAGGTTTACGCAATGAGGAGTATTGGTTCATATAATAGATCGTTGTTCCTGGTATATCAAATCAAGATCGCTCCCATCCTTATTCAAGGTATTAATGTGTGTGTGTGTGTGTACACACACAACTGCAAAATATATACAAATTTGTATTTCATTATTCCTTTCAGTGTACTAACAAACAATACAAATTGCAGGTAAAATCGAATGGGGGCATCTAATGCATCCTTACCCTACGCGTAGGATAAGGCTTTTTGCATCTAATGCATACGAGCCTTACCCTAAAGGGTAAGGATGCATAAAGTAAGGCTTTTGCATTTATTGCATATGAGTCTTACCCTACGTGAAGAGTGAGGGTCATATATGTTGAAGGCCGTTTTCGGCGGTTTTTATTAATTATATTCTCCTTTTGTGCAACCCGCATTCTTAAACTACAAACTACAGCTGTGATTTTATCTTACTTCATTTATCTGCAATACTTCATATGTTGTACCACTATCCCTAATTGTCGATGAAGATACCCATTGAAGCTAGAGGTCATGGAGGCGGAGCGACAATAGCGGAGGTAGCAACGAGGAGCTTTGTAGAAATCAAGGAGCTAATATGTTAATTAGTTGATATATTTTATGTTGTATTGTACGGTCATTTATCCGGATGTAATGTACTTGTATACATCAATGTATATTGTTGATGATGAGCTATAGTTACTGAATAAATACATTTATGAAAGTCACTGGCGAAGCTAGAGCATAGCTAAGGGGGTCATTCGACCCCCTTGAATTTTGAAATGTGTCAATTTTAGTACTTTTAAAATTTTAGAAAATGACATTTTACTACTAAAAATAATGAATTTACTCATTTTGACCCCCTTAATTTTGAGAAAAAAATGCACTAAATTATTATTTTGACCCCCTTGTATATTAAATTTGTAAACCTCAAATATAATGCTTATCCCACGAACAACCTTGACCCCCTCCCCAAAAATTCCTGGCTTCGCCACTGATGAAAGTGAATTTTTTTCATTCTAGTCAGGGTAGACATTATTCTCTTTTACTTACTCCGTCTTGGTTAAAATGTTTTGCTTTTCTATTTTGGTTTGTCCAATAAAGATGTTACAGTTCTAAAAATAAGATATAAAGTTTGGTGATCTCTCACGTTGCCCTTTCTTTAATGAAATTGCATGCATCAAAGTAAACTGGAATCATTTTGTTATGAAATAAGAACACTTAAAGAAGCATAACAAAAAGCTTTAAAATGTTGACTTGTTAATTGTGACATTATTCCATAACTTTTATTTCCAAACGGTGGGAGTATATTGTATTGGACGGTCATTCCTTCCGAGACGGAAGAGCACTCAATTAATCATTTAAAAAAAAAAAAAAAAAAAAAAAAAAACTATGTTCATACTTCATAGTGCATGATGGTTTTTCCATCCAAAAATTATTGGTTTCATTGAATGATAGTATAGGCACCCGATGTGATAGATATTGGGATAGATAAAATATTGATATTAGTTACTGAATTGCAACTTAGGGAAGGGAAAAAAAAAAAAAAAAAAAAGCAACTTATAATCGAAATGAGTAATAAGCAACAATCAAAAGAAAAAGGATTGCAAACACTTTAAATTTTGACCATTTTATGACCATTAGTTTAGATAATTTAATTATCTGCATGAAACTTTATGGTGCACCATTAGTTTTTATAACAATCCTTAGAATTTTCTGAATATAATTAAAATTTCATAAGTTAGAAAATCAATGAAATTGACTCGAAAGACATGCGTGCTCTACATTGCCAACCCCACCCCCACCACCATCTAAAATTAGACTAGTTTGTTAGCCATTTAACGGTAACCTGAATCCTTTATTTGGCGCCTAAAATCATCAAGATATAACCCTTCTCTCAAACCTCCAAAAATCTGTGACTACCCACATCCCTCTCTCTCATTCTCTCTATGTCCTCTCTCTCTCTCTCTCTCTCTCTCTCTCTCTCTCTCTCTCTCTCTCATTCTCTTTCTCCTCTCTCTCTCTCTCTCTCTCTCTCTCTCTCTCTCTCTCTCTCTCTCTCTCTCTCTCTCATTCTCTCTCATTCTCTTTCTCCTCTCTCTCTCTCTCTCTCTCTCTCTCTCTCTCTCTCTCTCTCTCTCTCTCTCTCTCTCTCTCTCTCTCTCTCTCTCTCTCTCTCTCTCTCTCTCTCTCTCTCTCGCGCATACACACACACACACCATTTCATATCTTAAAAGTTCTTCTGCAAACAAAAGAAAAAAACTTTGAATCCCCCTTTCCTTTAACTCAATCTGAAAAAACTAAAAATTCAAAAAAGTACGGATTTTCCCCATTCTCCCACCACCATCCATCTTGAACCATGGCTCGCGCCATGGTCCTGCTATGGGCCTGCTCGGCACTTCTTTTCCTGACAAACCATAATCCCGTTAATGGTTTGGGCGTGAATTGGGGAACTCAAATGGCTCAAAATCTCGATCCGAGCGTTGTGGTTCAACTGCTCAAAGACAATAAGATCAACAAGGTCAAGCTTTTCGACTCGGATCATTGGACCGTCAAGCATTTTGCTGGTTCCGGTATTGAAGTCATGCTCGGCATCCCAAATAACCAGTTATCAAAGTTTTCTGACGATTTCGACCATGCAAAAGACTGGGTCAAGGAAAATGTCAGCTCACTATTGTACGACGGAGGGGTCGATATCAAGTGAGCCAACCTCAATTCCGCAATAACTACGATCATTTCCGATCAATAAGTGCCTCTGTCCCGGAAAGATTGTCTTATTTGACTTTTGATGGTCAACACACGTAAACTTCAATCATATATTAATGACAATCTAATCATCTATCTAATCACCCAAGGGAAATTCTAAAAATGGCTTTTAATAAATCACTTCTAAAAATTGTTACTGATAAGGTTATTTATCAATAACAAATTTTAAATTTCATGACATCTGGTCAAAGTTACCACATGTTGACCATCAAAAGTCAAATTAGTCCGTCTTTCTGGACCAGTAATAGATATCTAACTCTAGTATCATGAAAATGAATCACAATTGACATGCAGGTACATTGCCGTTGGGAACGAACCATTCTTGAAGTCTTACAATGGCTCCTTCATGAAAACAACTTTCCCGTCGTTGCAGAATGTGCAAAAGGCCATAGACGATGCTGGTCTCGGTGACAAAATCAAAGTAACCATACCACAGAATGCAGATGTTTATGACTCCGGCACGGATGGTCCATCCAAGGGCAACTTCCGGTCAGATATCAGAGACCTTATGGTCAAGATAGCGAAACATTTTAATGACAACAATGCCCCTTTCCTCGTCAACATATACCCGTTTCTTAGTCTTCATGACAACCCTGACTTCCCAATCGAGTTTGCTTTCTTCGATGGTGGTGCCACGCCTGTTCAAGACGGGAATACTATGTACACCAACATGTTTGATGCAAATCTTGATACCCTTGCTTGGTCCCTGAAAAAAGCAGGAGTCCCAAATGTGGAAATAATGGTTGGGGAAATCGGATGGCCAACCGATGGATCACCTAATGCTAATATAAAAATGGCAAAGAAATTTTACGATGGGTTTCTCAAGAAAATGGCTACAAATAAAGGAACCCCACTTCACCCGGGCTACATTGAAACTTACCTCTTCAGTTTAACCGATGAGAATCAAAAGAGCATAGCCCCCGGAAACTTTGAGCGCCACTGGGGTATTTTCCAGTATGACGGGAAACCCAAGTTTCCGATGGACTTTACCGGTCAAGGGAATGATAAGATGCCCGTTGCAGCTAAGAATGTACAATATCTGCCGGCTCAATGGTGTGTGTACAATGATGATATCAAGAATACAAGTAATGCAGGTAGTGATATAGAATATGCATGCTCAAGATCCGATTGCACGAGTTTGTACTATGGATCATCATGTAATAAGCTGAGCATTGTGGGAAATATCTCCTACGCGTTCAATATGTATTATCAGATAAACAACCAGGATTTTGAGGCCTGTCAGTTTGATGGAAAAGCAAAGCTGACAAAGCAGAACCCGTCAAAAGGAGATTGTCGCTTCCCAATTGCGATTCAAAGTGCAGCAGTGAGGTGGACAGGGGCGAGTGTTTTCATGGGATTGTTGATGATGTTAGTATTGTTCTTCTAGGGTGGTGAGAATGGAGCATGTCAGTGTGATGTTTTAGTTTTAATTTGTCATGATTAAATTAAATAATGTGTTAGTTGCAGTTCTGTTTCATCATAGGAGTAACATATATAGTCAAAGCACCATGATCCTGCCTAAAATTTTGTTACCTAGAAAAGGGAGGGAAAGATAAGGACATGCTTTACAGATATGTAATGGATTGTGTAAACCAGAAAGTGCAGAAAATACCGTTTTTTTCTGGAAAGAGAATGAAAGTGTAGCTGTCAGATGAACATCCATCTGCTTTTATCGGACCGGAACGAATCGCCTCGTATTTTTGTCAAAGTCAAACTTTCTTCAAAACTGTTGCTATACACACAGCATGAGTTTTTAGTCTTTGACTCCAATTTTAACATGCAAACTTGAACCCTCCGGAATCCCCAATGGTGGATCTTGACATGAACAATTATTAACATTAAAGAGCTCCCACTCTTTAATACAACATCTATCCAATGCTGAAACTAATCTCTGTCTTTCCTTCTCACTTGGGTATTCTCCATCAGGGCTTACAAGTACTGCCCCAGTATAAGATTGTCCTGCAACTCGAGCAGCTCCACTGTAATGAAACAAACCCCAACTAAAATCATCAGCAACATCAACAATTGTCCAAAACTCATTGGAAACGACACCGTTGTCCAAGACGCTGAAGTTGAATGTGCCAGGGACTTTGCTTCTTTTGACTCGATATTTTCTTCTCCTCCAAACCAATTTCCCGTCTAGAGTTTTGACTTGGAAAACTGGCTCATACCAGAATGATCCCTTTGCCTTACCACGGTAATATAGCTGATACTGACATGGGAATTGATCATAAGCTGGGTTTTGTCCAGCCACAACACGCCAACTCCAATCCAAACTCCCTAACCAACCAACAAACAGATCTTCTGCAATCTCATGGGACAATTCTACCCCTCTAAATTTTCCCATTGGTGGCACATAAGGTTTTTCCGGGATCTTGGCATCCAATCCAAGACAATTATGCTTTTGTAAAACGCATAAAGAGAATTCTTCCAGGATTGGACTTTCATATGAAGCAATACACTTGTAATTGCATACCTGATCAACTGGACTGCACTCATTCAAGCATTGAAGAGCTTTTCTACAGTTGGGATCTAGGAGACAGTTCAGTATCTGAGGTCCGCAGTTTTTCACCATGCAATTTAGGGTAGAAAACCCCTGTGCTCTCAAGTTCTGGAGAATAGGAACTGGTCTTATATAAGCATTGACAATGACTAACAAACAAAACCTTATATCATCAGAATTATGCCTATCCCAAGCCTCTGATACAGTTCGGACGACATTCACCGTCTCTTTTGCTTTCTTTGATTGAGAAATTTCTGCCACTTTCTTGAATATATTGCTTTTGCCTTCTCTTTCAACAAATATTCCACCAAGTTTATTCACTAACGCTGGCGATGAATCGAAGCAGATTATATTTAGGATGCTTTTGGTATTGCTTTGTATCCAGTCCACCGATTCTTGATTTGTTACAGCAACAATTACCAAAACATTGGCACAGCTTAATTCCCTTTGAAGATGCTCAACTGTTTCACTGGATTGATGAATGTTGTCAGTAAATACCCGCATCTCAAATCCCTCGTCAACCCATTTCAACCTTTCGGCCTAAAGTAATGAAACTAATGAAAAGCAGTGGCAGAATTCTTCATCGAAATAGGAAAGTATTGATCAAACAATTAGTAATTTAGTACAACAAAAAGTCAAGACCAGCAGAAGTCAGAGGCCTAAAGACACACAGGTTCTTTTTAGCATAAGGATGTAACAAGGACTCCAACCACCAAATCTCAATACAAATGTACTACTAGAAGATCCATACTATGACTCGACTTTCCAAATAATTCAGTATCAATAGCTAATGTATTAAGCAATGTATCACCAATATTCAGGAGAAACATAAAGCAATTGTTTAGTTTCCTGATCAAATAAAGTTACAAAATGTTGGATATGTTAACAGTCATGGTATATCAATATTACGTACGGGATAATTGCACACAACCATAATTAAAAGCTTTCACAAGAAGATGGATTTTGGTAATTTAAGGTGCAGTAGGAAAACTGCAGCTACATGATCATGTATGCACCAACTGTACTATCGCAGGTAACTTGTCAAACTTTTTAATTACTTGATTTTACCTTGCTGAAATTGCATTAAGACTATTTCATTACTTATAAACCCAACAATTAGTTTGGAATTGGCCAAAAAGTAAAGCCGGAGTGCCGGACACTTAAACCGAGAGAGTCCGATGAAACCGCTTCGCTTAGTTCAAAATATTAACTCTATAACATTGTGTGATGTAAGCCAACTGATTTTCCCTGAGTGAGCACATATATTTTTCTCCATAAAATTAGCTCAAAATATCTTAAGTAAATGATGAAATCAACCAAGGAGGCAGGCAATATACTAACCTCCGTCCCAGCTCAATGTGCAATTTCTACTATTCATTTGGTCAATTCAATCAAACTTTGACCATAATTTTATGAAAATGTTGATATTCATAAGCAATTTTAAAACTTGTTATTGTTTCGTCGTTACGAATAGTATCATCAATAACATTTTATAGAATATAGAGATATCTGGATTTTCATAAAATTATGGCCAAAGATCAATTGAATTGACCAAAAAAAGTCAAGCAATGCACATTGAACTGGGTCGAAGGTTAATGTGTGTGTGTGTATATATATATATATATATATATATATAAGGTCGTGCTCATGTGAGAACCTAAATATCGTGAAAACCGTGAGAACTTGGATACATTAGGTAAAAAACTAATGTATCCAATGGTTCACTTGGATACATCATTGGATACATTACTTGACTTTGATACATCATTGGATCAATTACTTGGATACATTCGGTAAAAACTAATGTATCCAATGTGCACTTGGATACATCATTGGATACATTAAGTTCTCACGGTTCTCACGATATTTAGGTTCTCATTTGAGCACCTACCTATATATATATATATATATATATATATATATATATATATATATATAGTATATATATATAGAGAGAGAGAGAGAGAGAAAAAGAAGGAGCTCAAAAGGACATACAGTATGGAGCAGGACATCAAGCCAGGGAGCCGATTTGAGGGGACTGACGCTACCTTCCCCAACAATAGCCACTATTCTCACCGGCGGCGGTGGCGGAGAAGCTTTCTCATTCACAGTAATCACTGAATTCTCTTTGATCGCACGAACGGTGGTGGCTCTGGTGTTTGAATTTGGGAGATCGAGAGTGGCTTTATAGGCAAAATTGCGGAATGATTCGAGACAGCCAGAAGCGATTTGCTGGTGGGGAGACTGAGAGCGGAATTGAAATTGAGAAGAAGCGACGCCGGTCGCCGGGAACCGGCGGTTGAAGAGAAAACGGGGATGGAAGTGGTGGTGAATTGGGGATGGTGGCGGGTACGCCACGCTGACAAAGGTCATCGTGAGAAATTTTGCAACTAGATTCGTAGGTTCATGACCACTGACTAAATGAAATCGTTACTGGACTCTTCTACTTATTTTTTTGGCTTTTCATATTGAATGAGAGCATCAAATTAACTTGTCTGTCTCAAAGTAAATCCTTTTTTCTTTTCTTTTTTCACTTTTACTTAATTTTAACTAAAAAAAGTTATGAAAAATAAACTAACGCTCTTTCTGCTCCGAAATGATTTTTTCATTTGTCATTTTTCATTGTCCCAAAAATTTATTCCAATTTCTACAGTTTTGGAGAGTGAAAGCAGATGTCCATATCCTTAAAAAGTTTTAATGGTAAAATATAAAGATCATTTTGAGACGGATGGAGTGTTATTCTTGAAATGGTTATTGATACACTAATAATGAAAGCGCTATCAATAAATATTTTACAAATTTCATGAAAGTAAATAATTTATCATAAAATAGGGCAAATGGCACATTAGTGCACTTAAGTTTCAATAGAGTTGCAATGTGGCTTTCAACATTTCATTTTTGCCAATTTAACTCATAATGTTTACATTTTGTGGCAATGTGATGCATTTTTGGATGGCCATTAACGAAAATGGATGGAAGTTAACAAATTTGACAAAAAAATATAATGACCTTCTTTGAAAATTGCTTTGTATGCCCCTCAAATTCAAAAATATTTAATTTGACACTATTTCGTCAGTTATATTTCAAAAACACACACCAATAACATGTTTAACCCCTATAGTCAGAACCACCCCATCTTCCCTATCTCCGGCCGCCATCACCACTACACGCCACCCCTGCCATGCTTCCACCACCACCACTAACAAATTCGAAAACTCATTTGAGAGATTAAACTCAGATCTAGTTCTTCAAATTGAAACAATAAATAACAAAATCAAACAAAAAATTCAAACAACAAAATCAGTAATTTCTCCCCAAATCGAAAAAAAAAAAATGAATCTTGAATTCTTCAATCTGGGTTGAATTCTAGTCTACTCAACATCAGTTAACAAGAAAGGTGGATTCCAAAATTGTTGTTGAAACAGCAAGAGGAAGAGCACCCCAAAAATGATTTTGAAACCCAGATTTGAAGGCAAGAGGAAGAAATTACGGGAGATTAGTTGAAAACACAACCACTATGTAGGTTAAAAAAACAGAGCGAATAGTGTAAAATAAAAAAGTGACAATCCAATATTTAAACAAAAAACTGAAAAAAACTGAAACAAGAAAAACAAATTTGAAGGCAGTAAATATAATTAATAAAATGGTGACAGTGATAACTTTTTAAATTTTAGGGCTAAATAATGTAATATTCTCCAAAGGTCGTTATATTTCCCTTTCAATTTGTTAACTTTCATCCAGTTTCGTTAGCACCCGTCCAGTTTTAAGTCTTATTGCCACACAATGTAAACATTATGAGTTAAATTGCCAAAAATGAAACGTTGGAAGTCACATTGCAACTCTGTGGAAACTTAAGTACGCTAATGTGCCATTTGCCGCATAAAATACTGGTTAAAGTACAAACAATTTAACAAGAAAAAGAAAAAAAAAAAAATCAACATACAATATTTATTTGGAGACATATGAGCCACGTCTCAAGTCTGTCATGTTGACATTTATTGGTGACGTGATGGAGGATCAACCGTTCACAGTTCCTTCCAAATAGAAACCGCTTATTGTTTTAAATATAGCTTGATTAACTTGCTTAGGCGTTAGACGACCATAAAACGTCGCGATTTAACTTCAATCCAATCCGCCTAGAAATCGGTACATTGAAAAATCACCGGCTAGACGGCGCCTACAACTAAGATCTGCCTTGTTGTTTTGGTTTAAAACACTCGCCCCAGGCGCTAGATTTTAACGAATCCTTATTTAATCTTTGGTATTTGACTTATATACTGAATGTAAAAACCGTACTATACCGTTCTAATTAAAGTACGTACTTTTGTTTTTATTTTGTAAATGCATTTGAAAGATTTAAGTTCTTTGCTCCATGTATAGTTGATAATTAATTGTGAATTTTGGATATTACTTTAATCTTGTATTCCTATAATTAATCCAACTTTTTCTTATAAATTTTTCCTTTGATATTAGCATTTTTATTGTCTACTTGAATGTCAAGTATCTTTGTTATTGTCATCTTCATTTGATGAGTATAATGGAAGCCAAGTGTTTCATTTAGTTAGGAAAAAACTGAAAGTAAATCGTGCCGATATACCAAATCTAAAAACTGAACTACCAAGCTGAGAAACACTGAAGCCTTATGATATTAATATCAATAAACCAAACTAGTTTGGTATTGTGTCATTTTTACTCAAAAAGCTTACTATACCGTATTATGCACACCCCTATATGCATATTTTAGGATTTTAGTAGGGTTTAAAATAGGTTACCAGCTCAAATTTGTAACTAAATTTGTTGTTCAAATAATAATATAGTTTTTTTTTTCAAAAATTAGGTTTCTGTTTCAAATCTGAGCATTTTTATTCGATTTGAGGTTAGGGTTTGTATAAATTGGAGTTTTTTTTTGTGAATTAATGTAATATCGTGTAATAAAATAATTAATAAACAGAAAATTGTTGATTGTCGCAGCTAGGGACATATTGACTTTTTTGTTGATCCAAGTCCTTTGGAACCCATTGTGTTGACATTAGAAATGTTGGAGTATGTATATTTCCTCATTTTACTGGCCACAAAGCTCACGCTCCAAATTTAGATCTCAGAGCTAACTTAGGAGTTTAATTTTGAGATGATAATTTTGAGTCGGTGTAGTTTATTGAGGGACAAATTGTATAATAGTTACCCAATTTTCTCCAATTCTGAATACGTTTATCTTTATAGCAATCCGAAAGCCGATGTACATTTATAAAGATCGAGTATTTTAAGCAACTACATATTTTAATTTTTCCTATAATAAAATGTCAATGTTGCGGAGTATAATTGAGATTCAATGGCGACTTCAAGTCAAAGAGGTGAAGCTCAAGCGGTATCTGATATTTCTTTTTATGTAAAATGTGAATACGAATGCATTTAAATGCATTCTTATAGCAAGGCATTCATTAATATTAGGCATAATTCCATGAGGCCCCTTCTCCTAGATCTTTTTTCCATAAAAGTCCACATGAGATTCAAAATTCCACCTCCACCCAATGTCCAAATCAAAATTCCCTAAAAGCCCAAAAACCCATCACTGCTGCCCACTTAACCACCAAGCAGTCCAAGCCCAATGCCCAGGCCCGATCCGCCCAGGCCCGATCCGCCCACCCGCCCCGGATCCAGAACCAACGACCCCGGATCCAAAACCCACTCCAAGCCCCCCTTTTTTAATTAAAACCAAAAATGTTGAGTATGGGTTTCGAACCCAGGACATTTCCTAGGCCAACCATGTTTAAACCACTAAACCAATGCATTGCTTTGTTCACATTTTGCAATATTTATTATTAGTAACAGCAGTCTATACGAAACTAAATTACAAAAATTGAGATTTTAAATCAAACAAATCTTTTAATATATATATATTAGAATATTAAAAACATGATTTAAGAATATAAAATATCTAAAGCTTTTTATTAAAAAAAATGAAAGACCTAAAAAATAAATTAAATTGTAATTGCGAAAATACATTATTTCAGAAACTTTTATAATTTTTTAATTATTACCCTTCTGTTAAGGCATTTATTTACATAAATGACACCAACTAAGTCTATTATATACTGAAAATATGAGAATTAGAAGAAAATAAATTAAATAACTCTTATACCTTAAATATAAGAGTAATTTTAGTCTTATATTTTAGGTATATATTTTTTTAAAAAGATGGGGATTTAATGTGAAATAATTACCCTCATATCTAAAGTATAAGAGAAGAACTAGTCTTATACTTTCGGTATAAGAGTTAATATTAAAAATATATAAGAATGATTTTTTAAAATGTGAAAAATTATTAAATTATAAAAAAATAATTTAATAACTCTTATACCCTAGGTATAAGATTAATTCTTGTCTTATACCTAAGTATATGAGCAGAATAAAAATAAAATATGAGACCTTTTTTTTTATGTTTTTTAAGAAAATTTAAAAAATGTGATTTTATTACTTTTATACCTTAGGTATAAGAGCAATATTAGTCTTACATTAGGTGTAATAGTAATTTTAGTCTTATACCTTAGGTATAAGGTAATTGTAGTCTTATACCTTAGGTATAAGTGTAATTTTAGTCTTATATCTTAGGTATAAGTGTAATTGTAGTCTTATACCCTAGGTATAAGAGTAATAACTAGTCTTATACTTTCGGTATAAGAGTTAATATTAAAAATATATGAGAATGATTTTTAAAATGTTAAAAATTAATAAATTATTAAAAAATAATTAAATAACTCTTACACCTTAGGTATAAGATTAATTCTTGTCTTATACCTAAATATGAGCGGAATAAAAATAAAATATGAGACTTTTTTTTTAATGTTTTTTAAGAAAATTTGTAAAATGTGATTTTATTACTTTTATACCTTAGGTATAAGAGCAATATTAGTATTACCTTAGGTGTAATAGTAATTTTAGTCTTATACATTAGGTATAAGTCAATTTTAGTCTTATACCTTAAGTATAAGAGTAATTTTAGTCTTATACCTTAGGTATAAGAGTAATTTTAGTCTTATACCCCAAGTATAAGTGTAATATAAGTCTTATAACTTAAGTATGTGATGAGTGCAATGACAATTATATAAATAAATGCCTAGGCTGGTATTTCAGTAATTAAAGGAGTTAAATAGTGTTATTTATGTAAATAAACGCTTTTACTGAAGGATAATAATAAAAAAAATATATGAAAAAAAATATTCAAATACGATATTGCACAATTATAATTTAATTTATTTTGTTAGGTATTTCATATTTGTTTTCTAATAAAAGATTTAGATACTTTATATTTTTTTAATCATGTTTTTCATTTTTCTAATTTTTTATTTTACAATATTTTTTTTTAATAATCAAGAATTTTATTAATTGAATGAGAATCTCTTTTTTTTTTTTTCATTTAGTTTCGCCCATGCGAAGATACTAATAGAACATATTGCAAAATATTAATCAAAAGCTGACTTGGTTTGGTGGTTAGGCATAAGTTTCCATAAAATGGTTTGGGGTTCGAATCCTAGGTGCCACATATTTCCTTTTTATTAATCAAACGGGCTGGTCTAGGTGGGCTGCGGGTCTGGGCTGGCTGGGCTGCGGGTACGGGCTGGGTTGGCTGGGCTGCGGGTACGGGCTGGACTGGGTGGGCTGCGGGTCTGGGCTGCGGGTACGGACTGGACTGGCTGGGCGGCTGGTACGGGCTGGGCGGGTTAGGTACGGGCTGGGTTGGGAGTGGGTTAGCTCTGGAGGGGCTAGATGGAATTTTGATCTGGCCATGGGTCTTTATGGGTTTATGATCTGGCCCAGGGGGGCTAGGGTCCAAAGCTCTTAATATTAAAAACTCAATATCTAAAAAATATAAATACGACTTCAACATGATGATAAGCTATGTTTACAAAATAGAATTCTAAAAGATTATCAAATAATCTCTCCGTTTCATGTCAATTGAGACCAAAAATTTTGGTACACAGAAAAAGTATGAGAGACAAATAGTGGGAGGGGGTGTTTGTCGGTATAAATAATTAAATAGAAGAGAGAATGAGTGGGATGAATAGTAAGTATATATGTGTTGTGAGTGTAAAAGTAAAGTAAGAGAGAGAATGAGTGGGATGAATAGTAAAGATTCGTTATCATTTTGGGCAGTCTCGAATCATGTGGAACGGACGGAAAATGAAATAAGTTTCAAGTAACATGAAACGGAGGGAGTAAGTTAACGTTCATGCATGGCCTTCAACCCAAATCTATACTATAGTATAGAAAAGTATGCCAAAATGACTATGGGAACGACGCATCATCAATTTTTTTGGTTTTTCTTGCTTTTAAGCTTGCCACGTCAGATTTATGGCATTAATACTAAAACCTTTCTGTTCTTGCTAATTAGTCACAAACAATTGGTTACCTGCTTAGTTATGGGTATAGGTACTTTAAGAATATGTAAGAAATCTACTCATAATTACAAAGTGTCTTATCATATATAACAATTATGCTCATAAGTACAATGTGTCCATACATTGTACTTATGCATTATGTAAAGACATATCAACTATTACAATGTTAATGATATGTCTAATAAGTCTTAGTACGTAACATTATACCTCATTCAGTTAGAATAAGAATAGGTAGAATTCATTATAGATGATTAATTACAATTGATATAGGACTATACAACTTACTTAGAACATATTACTATATATGTAGTTCTTAGATTAGGTGAATAGAATTACCAAATGATATAAGAAGATCATTAACTTTTCTAATATACTTGGTAAGAGTGGAAGCGCAACGGACTTGATATTTGAAGAGTCATTCTTTTTCCTCATTCAAACAATTAAGCATGGAGAATTTGCTCATTCTAATTCATTCTCATTTCACCAATGTTTGCTCTCGCTCACTTTTTGCAAAGAAGAATCCATGGAAAATAGAAAAATATATCAAGTTCAAGTCGATATTTGTAAGTATTCCATAATCTGACTATTTTTTTTCCGTTGTGTGTATCCTCTCTCGAGTGGTCCAGAATGATTAACTTCTTTTGGTTTCATTTGACTATGATTATGATTTGATTATTGATTTATGTTTATTTTATATTATTTTTTTATGTTTGTTATTTTCATAATTATTTTAGTTTTAAATTTATATTTTATTTTGTAAGTTGTTTATTTATTTTGATTTTCTTCTTGATTTTTCTAATTCGATTATGTTTGTGAATGATTTTTTCTTTATTATATATTATTAAATTTACATTTTCATATTTTTATTTACTTTTTTTTTCTTTTGCTTTTTAATTTTGATATTATACCATTTTAGTGAATTTCATTTTATATTTATTATTTATTTAAATTTTATTTTGCTTTTTTTTATTTTTAAGACAATTTCTACTTTTGTTTAAGTACGAGCTTTGTTTTGTCATCTTTCTTTCAGTTTTTTGTTTTTTATTAAGATTGATTTATACATTTATTGTACTTTTGATTTTCACGTGTTTGTTATTTTAAAAGTTATTTAATTTTACTATTTATTTCTTTTGTAATATTTCACTTTTCGCTTTGATTTGATTTTTCGATATTTTCTTTTGATTCAGTTTAAGAATATTATTTATTTATTTATTCCAATTAAAAATTTAATTTTCGTATATATTTTTTATTTTATTTATTGCATTCGTCAAAAGTAGATTTTTGTGTAGTTTGATTTGTGTTTGTGAATGCTTCTTTTTTTATATTTTTTTTATTAAGATTTGTTTTCCATATTTCTATTTAATTTTTTATCTTTATTTTATTCTTTTTGTTTTGATACTTTTTTAAATTTGATTTTGTATTATCTTTAGAATTTTTTACTTTTTTTATATTTATATGTTTCAATTATCTATTTTGATTATATTCTTGAATAATAATTATTATTATTAATGATTAATATATGATTTTTGTATTTATATTTAATTTTATTTTCTCTTTTTTTTGTTTTGATATTGGATTTAATTTTACTTTTGAATTTTTTTAGTAAGTTTTTGTGTTCATTTTATTTGTTGTTGTCTTCTTTTTTTTGTCTATTTTAATCATGTTTATGAATGAATCCTATCAAGTTGCTGAAATTATGGATAATAAATAAGGACACAAATCATAAAATCTATTAGATGTCTAATTTAAAAAATAACTATAATGATCATTTAAGATATTAAGATTTTTATTTTGGTTTTCCTTTTATATTTATTATTCGTAATTATGTTCATTTGATTTTCCATGTTGACATAAACCAAATTATATATATTTATTACTTTGATTTGTTCATATTGTTGGATATTATGCCCTAGGCCCTTGAGAAAGACATATGCGTTATATCATAGGTTCATTATTATAGAGATAACAAACCCGATTATTATATCTTTTGCATGTTTATTATAATAATCATTGTCCCTAGCACTTATGAAGGACTAGCATGAGTTTAATGAATAATCATATGATGATTATGGTGCATAGGATGCGGATTAAACTTGTGGGTACTTGTTGGAGAACAAGGTGCTGGATAGACCCGTTATGAGATTTATGTCATGGTCAAATGTCATAATTAAATCTCATGATAGTCATACCATTTGAATCCTTAGACCTGAGATTATCATAGTCTTCCACATGATGAACATTATGTTTGACATAGTCAAACGCTACCTTTAACCGGGTAGTTATAAAGGCTATGATTGACATGATCGGATTCTTGTAGGGAAGAATAATAAGTCAAGATGAGATTTGTCCCTCTCTCAAGAGAAATATCTGCTTGGGCACTCGATGAGTGAGATTGATGATAGTGCATGACCATGCCCAAATGAATTGATGTGTTCAATGTCATTTTCTCATATCAATCTACTCAGGATCGAGAAAGCATTTGACAACATAAGTTGACGTGGACCATGACTTATGTCCAATAATATATCGCATGACAAAGGGATTGTGATATGTTCTATAAGGTAACTTTGGACTTTCAAAGTTATACTAATTGGGTAGTCATAATGGCTTGCTAGAGTCCGCTTATGACTTACGAGTTCTGAATAGTTCGGACTCGTTGTCAACTTAGTATAATCCTATTGTGTCACACACAATAGAACAGATTGGAAAAAAGGCGAAAAATATGGGAATTGAACTAAGGCCACCGTACGGCTCATTGTGTGGCGTACGGCTCTGGTGGAGCCGTACGACCACCCTCCCCGTACCAGTCCAGTTTGTTCAGTTTTCTTGATAAAAAAAGAATCCCGATTCCTAACGGAATTAGGTCAGACCCTCATATAAGATACGCAGCCGGGTTTGACAGCCTCTAATGTTAATTTTGGAAATCAATAACAATTGTTTTAGAAACAATAAATTATAGAGAGCTATGATTATTTATTTTGAGATTGAGAATCATCAAAATACAATGATCAATCGAGCAAAATAATTCCTACGAAGAAATCATTTCTAATGAAAATCATGTTTTTAATTAGCGGTGTTACATTGTAAACCAAATCATGTGATATCAACTACATAAACTGAAAAACTAAAAGACTTAATATGATAATATTTATTAGACCGTGAGTTATCATATATTATCAGTTTCAAGCCTTTTATATTAATATTTATTATTTCACACTTCATTAATCTATTTAATATAATAGATAATTCATAATTGATACTTTATATAATGTCATTATATGTTCTATGGGATTATCAAAAGTTGCAATTATATTTTCGTTCATATTTAGTAGAATGAATGTAACTGATAATTGAATAGTCATCACTTTGTGTACATACATTAATCTATCTAATCTAATTAGATAATTAATGGCCATTCATTGAAACAACTCACTTCATCATATTTATATATTGGAAGGTTTTTCCATTTTTATTAATTACTATTTTCAAAACATTAAATAAAAAAGTAAACAATTATGGTATTCTTTGTGAAATGTGAAATTCTTTAATGGTGTTTCAATAAATGACATTAATACTTATGTCATTTGAACTTACACATATGAATAACACAACTCTAACGCAGGGCCGGCCCAAGGGGGGGCAGGTGGGGCGCCCGCCCAGGGCCCTTGCCGGGAGAGGGGCCCAAATTTTTTATAGTATGTATATATATTATATGTGTGTATATGTATATGTGTGTGTATATATATATATATATATATATATATATATATATATAAAGATCAGAGGTCCGATTAAAGCATGCATATTAAGATAATAACAATAAATAACATAAAAATATCAAAATGAAATATCGCATGAATAGTGAATAGAAAATTTGACTTTTTTGCTACAGTAACTTTGACTTTTGAAAATGCTTATACGTAGGCTTTCGTTCAACCTCAGTTTATCCGTCACCCGTAGGTCTGGAAGGTTAGTGGTTTCCACCTTTCGTAACTTTTTGTTCTGATAAATAATTTGTAAAATGTAAGCAACAATAAATACTCGAGGCTGGAGTAGTAAACTTACTTTGTATATTGCAAATTGTTGAGAGTACAGATGGTTGATGAGTACAAGAGATTTCTAGAGAGAGGGATATTTAGAGAGAATTCTAAAGCTGATACTAATTTTTGCCTAGCTAAATGGTTTAAATAATCAATGTTATCAAAGCCCCTATTAAGCCATCTATTACGTCTACCATGTGTATTAAAAATTTGGTTATTTATCAGTGGAAAGTCGGCCATGTCCTTGTAGGAATTCTCTAGTTAAGAAATCTGGAATTGAATTGTCTTTGCCTGCAATATGAACGATGTCAAAATCAAATATTGATAAAAGGGCTTGCCATCTGGCAAAAATTTGTTTTGCAGCTAAATTTTTTACATCTTTTTGTAAAACATCTTTTGCAGCTTTGCAATCTACTTTGACTATAAATTTTTGATTAAGTAGATCATCCTGAAATTTTGTTATACATAGAACTATAGAAAGAATTTCTTTTTTGATTGTAGAATAATTTGATTGTGTTGTGTTCCATATTCCCGAATAATATCTTATTATTTGGTCTTTCCCATCTATGTTTTGAGTTAATATTCCACCATATCCTATGTCTGAGGCATCAGTGGCTACTGTCTTAGGGGCATTAGGGTCACATATAGTTAAGCATGGTAATCTTTTAACATGTAATTTGATTTGTTTAACCACATTAGTATGCTCTTTTGTCCATGGTTTTGGATTTGTTTTTAATCTATCAAAGAGTGGTTTACAAATTTGTCTTAATTTAGGAAAGAAATCTGCTATGTAATTTAATGATCCTAAGAATCTTTGTAACTGATTTTTATCTTTTATCTCATCTGGGAATTTGTCAGCAAAATCTATAGATCTTTGTATTGGTATTAAAGTATTATTGGTTATCTCATGTCCTAAAAACCTGATCTTTGTTTGATAAAGTTTTATTTTTGTTTTTGATAAAACTAGGCCATTTCTTATCATTGTTTTATAAAATATGTTTAAATGTTTGTCGTGTTGTTCAAGAGTCTTACTAAATACTAAAACATCATCTATATAAACAATAATAAAAGTGTATGAATTAAAAATTTCATTCATTATTTTTTGAAATTCGCTTGGTGCATTTTTTAATCCAAAGGGCATGACATTCCATTCGTATTGTCCAAATGGTACTGTAAAAGCTGTTTTGTATTTATCTTCTTCTGCTATTTGTATTTGCCAAAATCCTGATTTCATATCAAATTTTGAAAATATAGATGCATCGTGTAATCGTTTTAGTAAATCTTGTTTATTTGGTATCGGATATCTAATCCATTTTAGTGCAGTATTTAAAGGTTTGTAATTAATAACTAATCTTGGGGCTCCTCTTTCAATTTCTGCATTTTTTGATACATAGAATGTTGAGCATGACCAAGGTGATTTACTTTTTCTAATTAGTTTTTTATTGAGTAAATCCTTAATTTCTTTTTTACAATATTCTAATAATTCCTGATTCATTTGTATAGGTCTTGCTTTTGTAGGTATTGATTGTTCATTAAAATCTTTTTCATATGGTAGTGTTATTACATGTTTTTTCCTTTCCCAAAAAGCTGTTGGTAAATCAGAACATAAGTCTTTTTCAAATTTTTCTAATTTTTTAGAGATTATGTCTTTGTTTTGTTGAAGTTGTAATTTTTCTTCAATTTTAATATTTAATAAATCTTCCTTAAGAAATTTCATTTGATTTTGTAAAGTATTTAATTTAGAGATTCCTGTTTTTTGTAAATTATTTACATCACTATTAGATACAGGATATAAAAAATCAAATATAATTTTCTGTCCTAATATTCTTGATTCTACTCCTCTTTGTGAAACTGAAAAGGGATATAGCATTTGTAAAAAAGGATTTCCTAATATCACTTTTGTGTTTAAATTTTTTACAAGCATAAGACTTGTTTTAAAACAGATACTATTATTGCAAACATGTGCTTCAGGTATTTTGTATTTTACTTCTAATTTTGAAGAATTGGCTGCTGAAAGACTTTGTTTTGTTTTTATAAAATATTTTGTTGGTATTATTCCTTGTTCAACACAATTTAGATCTGCTCCTGAGTCTAACATGGCTAATCCTTTGTATTCAAAATATTTAATTTTCATATGTATATGTACATACCATTTTTGATATCTGACTCGAGTAAGAGCGTATATACTTTCTTCTGTGTCTGTAGAACTATCTGTTTCTGAAGAGGATTTTTTAGCAAAAGGGTTTTTAAAATGTTTATCTAATTCTTTATTAGCTTTAGAAGTAGAAGCTTCATCATTGTAGGTTGAATGTATTTGTTTTTTAATTTCTTGTAGTGCTAGTTTTGTTTCTATTTCTTTTTGTGTTTTTTGTAAATCTAGATTACTTTGTTTTAATAATTTTATTTCTTGTTTTATTTCTCTAATTTCATGTTGTAGGTCTACTGATGAAATTTGTTTCTTTTTGTTTTGAAACATTTGTATAACATCTTCGTATTGAGCAGGTTTTGATGTATCTGGTTTTTCTTCATTAATTGTTTTGGCTAATTGTTTTAGAAATTTTCTTTTTATAGTTGGTTCATCTATTTCTTTGATTTTTTCTAATATTTCATCGTATTGTTCTATTGTGTTTAATTTATTACACAGGCATACTTCTCTATTACAGGATTGACATTCATCATCATTACTTGTATTAGTTTGATCAGAAGAGTTGTATTCATCAATATCTGTTGATAGTTCAAGATTATCTATGTTTTGTAATATTTCTTCTGTTTCTTTTATTTTTAAATTATGGCAAATTTGTTGTATTTGTCTTTTTGCTGGGCAATTTCTAGCAATATGACCAGGTTTTTTGCATAAAAAACATTTTATGGTTTTATTATATGGCTTAAAGGATTTTTTGTACTTTGTATTATTTTTATTATTGTTGTATCTTTTCTGAAAATGTGCTTTTTTATTTTTATTGTAATAAGCAGGGGGATTGTTTTGATAGTTTTGATAGTTTTTATTTGTTTTTCTATACTTTCTCCTGTATGTACTATTTTTGTAATAAGGGCTTCTATTTTGAATGTAATTCTTCTTTTTTATATGGAGATTTTAGTTTATCAAAACCAAATTGTTCACACCAATGTCCTAATTCTTTTCTTGTTTGAGTGGATTCCTTTTATAATTTGTTTTGTAATTTTTGGTCTTGACATAGTCTTAAACCTGTGATATTTACACAAGTAATTAAGTCTCCATAGGTAAGATTATCATAGGATATTTGTCCATACTTTTGTTCTATTGTATCCTTTACTTTTTCTGAAAATAGGCCTGGTAATCCAGTAATAAATTTTTCTTTCCAATGATAATTATTTGGGTCAGCAAGATTAAAAACTCTTTTAAGAAAGTTTTCTTTATACCATTTAAATTGTTCTAATTTTCTGCATTTTAGGTTTTGTAATATTTCAGAATTTCTTTCAGTATATAAATCTATATCTCCTATAAAATGAGTTGTAATGTTAAATATTAAGTATATTAATTGTGCAGGAGTCTAATTTCCATTTTCATCTAATAATGGTTGTCCATCTTGGTCTGCTTTAATAGCTTCTAAAATTTGTGTTTTTATTTGGTGTGCGAGTAATTTATCCCACCAAGTTCTTAATTGACCAGTGAATCCTAATATAATGTTTTCAACTGCTTGGCGTTCTGTAATATTTGTAGATTTGTAGATATTTCCTACAATTATCATTTCTTTTGTAATATTTATTATTTCCATTTCACTTAATCCGTCAATGTTCCATTCATAAATGTTTTTTGCATTATATGATTTTGTTGGGTTTTTTAATATTTCTAAGTCGTCTGGGTCTTTATAATTATAAAAATCACGTCTCATTGTTTGTATTGGAATTGTATTTAAGTTTTCTTCTTCTTCTGATTCTGTAGTAGAATTATATTCATTATTAGAAGAGGTATCTGATTCTGAGGTTTTGTCATTATAATCTGTTAGCATTCTGATATTTGTACTTGTACTTGTTTCTTCTTTTACTTTTAAATGAGTTTTTATTTTATTCATTAAGTCATTTAGAGGATCATGGAGTGTTGGTTTGACTTCAGGTATAACTATAGTGTTCTTAGGAGGGGGAATTTGTTTAGTAAACATTGTATTTTTATTTCTTCTAGTAGATGGATTAATTTTATATAATTCTGAATATTCTGTAAATCGTTGGGATTTATAATGTTCATCATTTTTTGTTGGAATTGGTGTGGGTCCCATTTCTACATCTAGTTGTGCTATTTCTTCCCCTATTGTGGTTAATTTTTTAGTAGAATTATCAATTTTTTCTTCAACTCTATCTAATTGTTGTCCTACGGTATATAGATATAAATTTGTCCAATTATTTTATAAATGTAAAGATGTTTGTTTTTTATCTTCGGTATCTAATTGATTAGTTTTATCAATGGGATATGCACCGTATTGGATATTGTCTTTGCTAAAAAAAGTGGCTTCTAAAGGTGGTTTTTCGTTTTCATATACTTCGTGAGTTGGTAGAAGATCTGGTCCTACTTTGTACCATCGTCTTAGTTTCTTCTGTAATGTAGTTATTTTGTATAAGTAATCATGGTTTAAAAAATCAAAAAATGGTATGTGATATTCTTGTAATTCACAAAATTCATAATACTTTTCTTTTATTAATTTTTGTTCATTGGTATCATATGTTTGAAAAAATAGTTTTCTATTTTCTTCATTGTGTTTACTTGTAAAATCTTTTCTTAAAATACTTTTATTTAGAATAAAATCATTTTTTTATCATATTTAAGGTGAACTCACTATCTTCGTAAGATTGAACATTGATTCCTTCGTATGGGTGTACATTAATTCCTTCTCTATTTGCTCCAGTATTGTTTGTTTGTTGTGGGATTTCAATATTAGTTTCATTTTCAAAAACAGTTTCATTTTGTGAAGAACTATCTTCATATTTAGTGTTTATAGGGAACTCATATCTTCCTGATGTAGATTTTCTAGATGGTGTTTGGAAATTAAATTTTTTGTTTCGACTTAGTGACTGGGTTCTTTTGAATTTTAGATCTACTGATCCATCTTCATATTGTGTAATCTGTTCTATATCAGTTGTCTGATTTTGTTCTTTTCTTGGGACAGTTTTAGCAGGATATGACCATTTGTCGGGTAAAGTTATTTCATTCCATTTAATTGTTTTTGGTATATTTATATTAGCTTTTGTTTTATCAATTTCCCAAAAAATGGTTTCTCCTATTTTGTTCCTGTTAAAAGCATTAGGACATAGTCCTGTATTCATAACTTTAAAATATAATCTATAAAATATTTCATATACGTGGGATCCTTTTTTCATATGATAATTATGTGTTAAAATATCTAAAGTTAGGATGTCCATGATATGAGGATCTGTTAAAGAAATTGTAAAATTTGGATAACTATTAAAATGAATTGGTCCATTTGTTAAACTAGTTTCAATAGCTCCTAATAGTGAATCTGTATAGTTTAGATGTCTAGCATCTCTTAAGGCTATTTGTATGCTTGTGTTTAATCCTTCCATTGTTAAGGGTTTAATAGCAATTTGTACTAGTCCGATATGTAAAAATTTGTATCCTTGGGATATATATTTTTTTATAGATGATTTTGAAAATAGACTCATAGTTTGATTATTGGAAAATAAAGGGATGATAGTTTTTTTTGTTTTAATGGCTAATCTTGATCTTATGTTAAAAATTCCTTTGTCTTTATAAATTTCTGTGTTTGAAATAAGAGGTGGTTTCCAATTAGTCAAAGACTGAGTATTCCAAGAAAATTCTTTTGATAAAATATTTTGATTATTTTCATTGTTATCATCATTATCATTTTCAATATGTATGTTATAATCGTTCATAGGATCTTGATTTCTAGGAGGCCTTCTATTCGTAAAATTACCTAACCAACTCATGATTTACTATTTGTCTTGCTTTTCGGATACACTTCCTTACCTAATGGATGCACGACTTACACTTCCTAATGCGTGACTTAGACCTAGGTGACACACCGACTCGGGACAAATAAGTAAATTGTTTAAGCTAGTTAAATAACTTTGTTGAATATTAGGCCCTGATACCAAAGATCAGAGGTCCGATTAAAGCATGCATATTAAGATAATAACAATAAATAACATAAAAATATCAAAATGAAATATCGCATGAATAGTGAATAGTAAATTTGACTTTTTTGCTACAGTAATATATATATATATATATATATATATATATATATATATATATATATATATATATATATATATATATATATACATATATATATATCTTTATTATGAAAAAAAAACAAAATTATAACTAATTCTTTCTTAAAGAAATAAAAGAAAATCAGCTGACACATTTTATTAGTTCATTTTTAAGCAAAAGAGGCCCCAAGAAAAAAAAAATACACAAAAAAGGCCTATTTTATTTGAGAAAAAAAATTCAACCAATGACAACTACATATATAACTTTTGGGGCCTGCATATTCCCTCATTCATATTATATTTGAGCCCTCATACTTTTGGGGCCTTCATATTCCTTTATTTTAATAACTCAAAGAAAATTATTTTTTTCTTGTGATAAATTTAAGTAGAAATGAAAACATCTTTGTAAGACATAGATATGTATAATCTTCTTTGGAGTAATTTTTTTAATCCTCATATTCTTATCATATTATTTTATTTTTGGTGTACATAATTTAATCTTATCTTTTGCAAGAGTTTTTAAGACACTTTTATATATTTATTTAATATGTTATTTTGCAAATTTTGGGACGTTACATGTATATTTTTTTTCATCATGTTTTTGTTGTACATATTTTTTTTCCTTTTATAATTTTACTGGGTTTTATATATTTTCTTACTATTTTTTATGATAAAAATTATAGGTTTGATTATAACCTTTAATTTATCTGTTATTATGCTAACTTCAATCATTTGATCTTACAATTATTTTATACTTAAATACAAATTCAAAGTACAAGTTAACACAAAAAAATAATTCTGCTAGTAAAAAACAGGAGTTTTGAAGGAGAAAAAAAAAGATTTATAAAAGGCCGTTCATTGTTTCAAAAAGAGAAAGGCCCTTCATTGGACCTCGCCCAGGGCCCCAAAAAAGCTAGGAACGGCCCTGCTCTAACGATCCAATTAATGACTGAATTTTTTAATCTTCCTTAACCTTCATTAATGATTATAAAAATGTGATGCTCCTAATAAGTAACAATGATAAAAGAAAAAAAAAAAAGAAAAATTAAATACTCATATTCGTTTTAATTTATATTGGTCTCGCATATAAACATAAGTATTTAATGCCAACAAGAGTTTTCCAGAAATATTAAAAAAGTGGAAATTACTTTTTCGTTCAATATATACGGTCAATGAATGCAAGAGATAGTTGAATAGTCACCCTTTATTATAATACATTCATTAATTAGTCTAATTAGTTAGTTAATAAATATTTGGTATTTAAAAACATTTGTTCATATGAATTAGTAAAATAATATATACTGGAATATGAAGTATCAGGTGTGTTAAAAGTCATTTGATGCATGCATAATGCACCTAACTATTTAATGGCAGTTGTTATATTTGAATGTTCATTCATTTAATAAAGTTAAGAATATAAATAGTTGCACTTTAGAAACCGTGATAGGAATGTATATTGTTATTCATCTATAGTAGAATGACCCTCCTTTGGTGAACTAGACAAAAATGGTTTATATATAAGAACTAAGATTAAAAAAAAAAATTATTGAGTTAAAAATAGAATTGAGGCTCTAGACACAATTTATTTTTTTCAACCCTCTTTTCCACATTAACGTTTTATTGCAATCCTGTGAAACATTGAGACTGATTTGAGCTTAATGTTGTTGTTGTTGTTGTAATATTGAATAAAATAAAATTTCAGTTATTACGGGGAAAAAAAAAACGAACACCCACAACAAGTCTATATATATAATCAGATACACCATAAATGAATAATTAAATTTATTAAAAAGTCTAAAAGAAGCTATAATGATTTAGATTTACTAAAAAGTCCTTCAGCGCAAAGATCTCGTTCGAAGCACGGGCTTCCTGCTAGTTTACAGTAATTTTGAAAGGTATAATCATTGCTATCCCATATCATTGCCAGGAAATGAAAAATAAAAAATATTAAATTCTAGTGAACATAATTTTATAATAAAATTTTTATTTACATAAGCATGACCAACCAATGCAGAAAGCACTAATTCGATTTATTAATCTTAATAATACTAGTAATTAAATTTCAAAAACTTCAATCAATGAGATACTCCCTCCTTTATATCTGTATTGCGAGTCTAGATCTCTTGTATTGCTATCATAGAAGCATTATACATCTTCGAGAACCTTCTCCGAATCAACGATGGAAGTTTGACGATCACAATGAAAAAGAAAATTGGGCCTTTGACCTAGGGCCCCTGAGCCCACATTCAAACCCAAATAAGGAAAATCCAGATGAAAAATTCCTCATACACACCTCACTAGCAAAATGATGTAAGAAGACTAAAATACCCTCATATCTCTTCTCAACTTTACTTTTTTGGTCAAATTTTAGTCAACTCTTATAACATACACATAATTATCATATAAGAGTTTAAAAAATTACATTTTGATTTTTTTGGGTCAAACTTGGTCAAACAGCAGTCAAACTCTTATAACTAACACATAAGAGTAAAAAAAAAAATGACTTTTTCAATTTTTTTACAAAAAAAAATAATATTTTTTTGGTCAAACTTAGTCAAACTCTTATAACTTACACATAATTATCATATAAGAGTTACCAAAAATTACTTTTTTTATTTTTTTACAAAAAAATAATACATTTTTTTGTCAAACTTGGTCAAACAACAGTCAAAATTTTATAAAGCACATAAGAGTAAAAAAAAAATCACTTTTTCCATTTTTTTACAAGAAAATAACAATTTTTTTTGGTCAAACTTGGTCAAACAACAGTCAAACTCTTATTACTTACACATAATTATCATATAAGAGTTACAAAAAATACTTTTTTCATTTTTTTACAAAAAAATAATAATTTGTTTTTGTCAAATTTGGTCAAACAGCAGTCAAACTCATATTACTAACACATAAGAGTAAAAAAAATCACTTTTCCATTTTTTTACAAAAAATAATTTTTTTTTTTGTCAAACTTGGCCAAACAACAGTCAAACTCTTATAACTAACACATAAGAGAAAAAAAAATCACTTTTTCCATTTTTTTTTACAAAAAAAAATATTTTTTTTTGTTAAACTTGGTCAAACAGCAGTCAAACTCTTATAACTAACACATAAGAGTTAAAAAAAATCACTTCTTCCATTTTTTTACAAAAAAATAATAATTTTTTTTTGTCAAACTTGGTCAAATAGCAGTCAAACTTTTATAACTAACACATAAGAGTTAAAAAAAATCACTTTTTTCGATTTTTTTACAAAAAAATAATTTTTTTGGTCAAACAGCAATCAAACTCTTTTAACTAACACATAAGAGTAAAAAAAAAAAAAAAAAAAATCACTTTTTCCATTTTTTTTACAAAAAAATAATAATTTTTTTGGTCAAACTCTTATTACTTACACATAATTATCATATAAGAGTTACAAAAATTATTTTTTTCATTATTTTACAAAAAAAATAATAGTTTTTTTTTGTCAAATTTGGTCAAACAGCAATCAAACTCTTATAACTAACACATTTAACACTTAAGTGTCAAAGTCTTATGAACATGCTCATAAGACTAAAGTCTTATTGAACCCGTTCATATAAGACACATAATCTTCAAAACTAAAGCACACCCTTATTATTATTGTTGTTGTTGTTGTTATTATTATTATTATTATTATTATTATTATTATTATTATTATTATTATTATTATTATTAGCCAATGTAAATGGAAATTAACGTAAATCTAAATTTATCTGTAGGCATCAGAAATACTAGCGGGTAACTCGTGCTCTGCACGGAAAATTAATATTATGTCTTAAAAAATATTTTAACTATAGTTAACTAATATAGTAATCATTATTTTAACTATTACAATTAATAATAATAATTAATCTATATAATTATTATTACTATAATAACAATTATAATTAATTAATAATATTGATAGTAATAGTTAATATATATTAATAGCAATGATTGATCTATACAATAATTTTTATTATAATTATTAAAACAAACTAATATTATTAATAATAATAGTTAATCGATATAGTAATTATTATAATTAATTAATATTAAAAATTAATAATTTAACTTATATAATAACTATTATAAATTATTTAATACTAATAATAGTCATAGTTAATGTATATAGCCTATTATAGTTAACTAATATTATTAATAGTAAAAACTAATTTATATAGTAACTATTATAGTTAACTAATACTATTAATAGTATTAGTTAACTAATATAGTAAATATTATAATTAACTAATACTATTAATAGTAATATTTAACTTGTATAGTAACTACTATTGTTAACTAATAATACTAATAGTAATGGTTAACTTATACTATTAATAGTTAACTAATATAATAACTATTATAGTTAACTAATACTATTAATAGTAATATTTAACTTGTATAGCAACTACTATAGCTAACTAATACTATTAATAGTAATGGTTAACTTATACTATTAATAGTAATAGTTAACTTTTGTAATTACTAATATGATTAACTAATAGTATTAGCTAAGAATGAGAATATCAAAAGTCATTACATTTTAGGATGATGTTGATGTGGCTTCTCCAAATTCAAGCTTTTACTAAAACTTGTACACATGTCAAGCCCACAACCCTCCTCACCAACTTTAATATATATATATATATATATATATCAGATTTCCTTCCATCCCAAATTGTTTACCTTGGTTTTGCACGTTTACCAAAGAATTAATACGAAATTTGTAGTTCAAGTCCGTTTACAAGAAAATTGTCCAAATGTTCACTCCGTCTCACCTGAATTAGGATTTTTTTAGTTGGGCAGGAGATTAAGGAAAAAGTGTTAGTGGAGTAGGTGTTGTGAGTATGAAAAGTGAAGTAGGAGAGAGAAAGTATGGTAGAAAATAATGAGTGGAAAGTTGTTGTGCATGTGAATGTGGGTCTCATTAAAGAAAACACTTCTATTTTTTGGTTGTTCTAATTTGAATGGGACACCCAAAATAAAAATTTATCATAATTCTAGTGGGACAGAGGGGGTATACTATTTATAATTAATTGTGTTGGATAAAACTTAAAATATAGAGCAAGAGGATAAATATGAAAACCAACTTTAACTAAATAAATTTGATTTTACTTCACACACTTTAAGACTGGGATAACTTGCCTATTTATAGGCTAACAAGACTTAGAAGACGATGAACATAAACTAGAATATGAAATGACTTTTACTTATCTAAATATTAACTCTTAGACTCTTGGAATTATTAAACATGTAACAAGATAAAATAATTTGAACTAAAACTCTTTCTAGAATAAACTAGGATAGTCAAGATTAATCTTCAACATCCTCCCTTAATCTTGATTTTCAAATGTTGTCATGTCGAATATCCGCTTGAGATTAACAAAATCTTTGAACTTCAATTGCTTAGTAAGAATATCCACAACTTGATTTCCAGACTTGCAATATACCAACAAAATCTCGTTCTTCACAACTTGATCACGAAGAAAATGAAAACGAGTACCAATATGCTTGCTCATCCCATGCGTAACAGGATTCTTTTCAAATCAATCGCATAACTATTGTCCAACAAAATATTTGTTGGACCTTCAGCTCGAACATAAATCTGCTTTAGAAAATTCCTTAGTCACTTCGCTTGACATGCACATGACGCCGCTTCACATGTAGATAGTGCCACAATAGATTGCTTCTTTGATGACCATGAAAAAGCTGTTCCGCCAAAATTGAATAGATAACTGAGGTATTCTTACGATCATTGGAATCTCCACAACAATCACTATCTGAATATCTTACTATTTCACCATTGTTGGATGAAGAGTAAAGCATACCATGATCAAATGTTCCATTGAGATAACGCAAAATTATCTTTGCAACTTGGAGGTGAGACTGACGAGGGGACTCCATGTATTTGCTAATCAAACCAACTCCATAAGCAATGTTCGGCCTTGTACAGATGAGATATCTTAAGCTTCCAACAATATGCTTAAAATATGTTGGATCGGCCTTCGCATCATCACCTTCCTTAGACAACTTTGTGCCAACTTCCATGGGAGTCCTCACAAGATTGCAATTAAACATTCTGAACTTCTTCAAGATCTCCGTAGCATATCTCTTTTGACAAACAAAAATTCCATCATTTCTTTGATCAACTTCAATGACAAGAAAATATGACATTAATCAAAGATTAGTCATTTCGAGCTCATGCATCATAGACTTCTTGAATTCTTCAATCATGGTACTATTGTTCCCGTAAAGACCAAGTTATCACTATATAGGCAAAGCAATAGCATATCACCAACACTGTTTGTCTTCACATATAAGGCAAACTCGAAAGGACACTTCTCAAAACCATTCTCAATGAAGAAAGAATCAATGTGCTTGTTCCAAGCTCTCGGTGCTTGCTTCAATCCATATAGCGCCTTATGCAACTTGTACACTTTATCGTCATTCTATTTCTTTACACGACCAGGTGGCTGCTTCACAAAAACTTCTTCTTCAAGAGGTCCATTTAATAAATCAGACTTGACATCCATTTGATGTATGTCCCAATTCTTTTGTGCTGCCAAAGCAATCTTGACATCCATTTGATGTATGTCCCAATTCTTTTGTGCTGCAAAAGAAATAATTAACAGTCTTAATTCTCACTACAGGAGAAAATAACTACTGTTAATCGTATCCAAGTCTTTGCTCGTATCCCTTCGCAACAAGCCTTGATTTATGCCTTTCAATCTCACCATTCGCCTTGATCTTTGTCTTGAAAACCCACTTTACATCAATAGCTTTCTTCTCTTTTGGAATCTCAACTAGTTGCCACATTTTGTTCTTCTCAATAGCTCTTATCTCTTCTTTCATTGATTGAATCCACCTTGGATCTTGAACAGTGTCCTAAAACTTGACTGGTTCGCTATATGCAAACATAGAAAAATAAACCAAATCTCAGTTATCATTAACTTCACCATCACGAGTTACCTCAAAGCCTTCTTATCGTGTATATATATGCTTGCTCCTTCTCGGTCTTTCAACTGCCAAAGGGGTTGAGGTGTCGGTACTTATGTAGTAGTATAAACTGGTCCACCATCTCTTCTTCAACGACTGCATTTGGGATTTGTAGAGTTACTTCATCTTCATGAATGGAAATCGAAGTGCGTCGAGAATCATTTGTAACATCAACCAAATTCCGAGCTTTATATGGTGGATTGATTGGTTTAGAACTTTTGCTTATTTGCGAGTCTTATGTACGGGATGAACCTCTTGTCTGTGGGGTGTCATCTTGATACTATGTGTAAATGAAATAATTTGTTGAAAAAAAATATGTATTTTATTTGTTTTTACATTACTTGTATCATACATAGACCGACAAAAAGAAATGTGTCATATATTTACACAATAACATAACGGTGTGACCATAATCTAACTAATTTTTCCATGTGAGCAGAGAATAAAAATAGTTCAAAATATCTCAAGGGGAAATGATAAAAATTAATCAATGAGACACGCAATAGTGAGATAAGGGGCTTAGATAGAGAGTATGGAGCATGACATCAAGTCAGGTAGCCGGTTTGAGGGGAATGACGCTACTTTCCCCAAAAATAGCCACTATTCTCACCGGCGGTGGTGGAATAACCTTCTCTTTCAAAGTAATTACTGAATTCTCTTCAATCGCATGTACGGTTGTGCGTCTGGTGTTTGAATTTGAGAGACGGTGAGTGGCTTTATGGCCCAAATTGCAGAATGATTTGAGACAGCCAGAAGCGATTTGCTGGTGGGGAACTGAGAGTGGAAATGAATTTGAGAAGAAGTGCCGCCGGTCTCCAGGAACCGGCGGTTGAGGAGAAAACGGGGATGGAGGTCTTATTTTTAGTTATGGTTGTTCGTTGTGCATCACCATAGCTAGCCCCTGAATAAATAAAAATCATCATAAACATCGTTATTAATGACCCAACAAGCAAAAGAACAATCTTTTCTGAGAGAAACTTTGAAAATTCTTTCTGGGGTGAGAAAGAACAGGCAAAAATTGAATTGGGTTTGTGAAATTTGGCATCATGGACTTGAATTGGGGACAATTTCAGGGAATTGAAAATATGGGTTTGAAAGATTGGGAGTGGTTTGAGTATGATGCAGGGAGATTGATTTTGCCTTCGACTTCGAATTGTGGGATTGTGATATTGGAGAGTGGAAGCGTTGATAAATGAGGCACCCATCGTTTTAAAGATCAAAATAAACTGTATACTCTTGTCCTAGAAAAGATAGTCTCAATTTGACTTTTTATGGTCAATATAAATTAACTTCGACCAAACATTAGTGTCAATATAATAATAACAATGAAATATTAAAAATTATTATTGATTAAATCACTTAATGATTTGTCAATTACAATTGTTAGAATTTCACTAGAATGATTAGATAGGCATCAATGTTCGGTCAAAGTTCATTTGTGTTGACCATAAAAAGTTAAATTGAGACTATCTTTCTGGAACAAATGAAGTATTATAATATTGTACTCCCGAGCAATGCTAGGGGAACAAAAAAATGGCCATAAAATTTGGGTTACAAAATGAGTAGTCAAACATTGATTTTAATGCTAAATTAATGGACAATGGGGCCTACTAACACAACAACCAATCAACCAATGCCAAATCAGTTTGTAACTTAAATTTTGTGAGAGTTTTTTGTGACTTTAGTATTACTCTTGTACTCCCTCATTTCCAAAAAGATCTTCACGTTTGACTATTCAAACTTTTTAAGGATATGAACACTTGCTTTGCTAGCCATGTTTTATTTATGCACTTTTAAGCTTAAATTGTAAAAAAAATGAGGAACTTTTTGGGACAACGAGAAAAGGCAAATGAAAAAATTATTTTAAGGCAGAGGGAGTACTATTTAAAATTGAGCTTTGGACCTTAGGCCCCCTGAACCAGATCATAAACCCATAAAAACCCAAGCTGAGATGAAAATTCCATATAAACCCAGAGCTAGTTAAAGGACAAAAATACCCTCACTGCCCAAGCCACATCTCAGCACACTCCTGCCTCACCAATCATGCTCTACTCTTATAATTAGACTATAAGAGTCATTTTTTTCAATTTTTCTATTTTTTAATAAAAAATAAATTATATTTTTTTGGTCAAACTCTTATAACGGACGTATAAGATAAGTTCTACTCTTATAATTAGACTATAAGATTCAATTTTTTCACTTTTTTTCCAACTTTTAATAAAAAAATAAATAATATTTTTTGGTCAAATCCGGTCAAACTCTCATAACTGACGTATAAGACAAGTTCTACTCTTATAATTAGACTATAAGAGTCAATTTTTTTTCACTTTTTCCAACTTTTAATTAAAAAATAAATAATATTTTTTGGTCAAATCCGATCAAACTTTCATAACTGACGTATAAGACAAGTTCTACTCTTATAATTAGATTACAAGAGTCAATTTTTCACTTTTTCCAACTTTTAATTAAAAAATAAATAATATTTTTGGTCAAATCCGGTCAAACTCTCATAACTGACGTATAAGACAAGTTCTACTCTTATAATTAGACTATAAGACTCATTTTTTTTACATTTTCAACTTTTAATAAAAAAAAATAATATTTTTTAGTCAAATCCGGTCAAACTCTCATAACTGACGTATAAAACAAGTTCATCTCTTATAATTAGACTATAAAAGTCAATTTTTTTACTTTTTCCAACTTTTAATAAAAAATAAATAATATTTTTTTTGTCAAATGTGGTCAAACTCTTATAACTAACGTATAAGATCAGTTCTACTCTTATAATTAGAGTATAAGTGTCAAATTTTTTTCACTTTTTCCAACTTTTAATAAAAAAATAAATAATATTTTTAGGTCAAATCCGGTCAAACTCTTATAACTACCATATAAGACAAGTTCTACTCTAATAATTAGAGTATAAGAGTCATTTTTTTCACTTTTTCCAACTTTTAATAAAAAAAATCCGGTCAAACTCTCATAACTGACGTATAAGACAAGTTCTACTCTTATAATTAGAGTATAAGACTCATTTTTTTTTACATTTTTCAACTTTTAATAAAAAATAAATAATATTTTTTTGTCAAATCCGGTCAAACTCTCATAACTGACGTATAAGACACGTTCTACTCTTACAATTAGATTATAAGACTCATTTTTTTTTTTCACATTTTCCAACTTTTAATAAAAAAAATAATTAATATTTTTTGGTCAAATCCGGTCAAACTCTCATAACTGACGTATAAGACCTGTTCTACTCTTACAATTAGGTTATAAGACTCATTTTTTTCTTCACATTTTCCAACTTTTAATAAAAAAATTAATATTTTTTGGTCAAATCCGGTCAAACTCTCATAACTGACATATAAAACAAGTTCTGCTCTTATAATTAGATTATAAGACTCATTTTTTCAATTTTTTCAATTTTTAATAAAAATAAATAAATAATATTTTTTGGTCAAATCCGGTCAAACTCTTATAGCTAACGTATAAGACCTGTTCTACTCTTATAATTAGAGTATAAGTGTCAATTTTTTCACATTTTTCAACTTTTTATAAAAAAAATAAATAATATAAGAGTAATCTGGCTTTCATGTGTTCAAGCAATCTGACTTTGCATATGCATGTTCATAAAGTAAACCCTTCATATAGTAATGTCTCGACCATAAGTGATTGTAGCAGACAAGACAAGATGTTTGTGAGATAAATGAAACTTCTAATTTGCAGCAATCGCAAAATATACAATCAAGTGCTTGAATAAATTTTTGGTCAACATAAGCATGGATATTACCATTAACCTATACTCCCTCAGTCCCAAAACAACTTGCAATATTTTGAATATTCACGGGAATTAAGGAAATAGTATATATAATAAAAATTATTATGAGTAGGATGATTTAAGATTGGGACACTAAAAAAAATAGTGCAAGTTGTTTTGGGACGGAGGGAGTATACTTTGCAACATTTTATTTCATCACAAATGATTGGAATTGACCGAACTAAGAGTGATGAGTCTGGGTAAAATATTAACATGATGAAGGGTGAGGAAGGGAAAGAAACGGGGAGGAAGAGAGCAGCTGCACAAACCGGTGAAGCTCGCCGGGGAAGAAGGGGCTACCGGAGGTGAAGAGAGAGGATAGATAATTTATTACCAGATCTATTCGTTTCCAAGGTTTCTAGTTCGCCGGCGTTCATCGGAGAAGAAGAAAAAAACCAAATCTGTATTTTGAGCCGCAGATCTAAACGGGAAGAGTAGATCAGAGGCGACCTCGGACTTGTTGTAGTCCTCAGATTGGAGATCGATTTGAGGAAAACACCAGACAAAGGCCTCGCCGGGGGTAGATTTTAGATACACAGACGAAGAGACATGGTAGATCGATAGCATGGAGAGGGCAAAGTGTAAAGGCGTCATTCTCTGGTCGCCGGTGGGAGTAGGAAAGCCAGAGGGAGTAGGAGGAAAGAGATAAGAGTGAGGTCGCCGGAGTTTCCTTCGCCGGAGATGGTTGGAGAGAGAAAAAACCAGCAGTTTGTGTGCCTGCGCGTGTTTTAGAAGCTCGTCGGGAAGTTGTTGAAGAGGCGCTAGAGAAATGAAGACCGCCGGAGAAGATGAAGGCGGCCAAGGAAAATGGAAGTCGCCGGAGGGTGCCGGAGAAAGTTGGCCGGAGTAGTGGCCGGGGCGGAGGTTAGAGAGAGAGAGAGGGTTTGAGAGAGAGAGAGTGTGAGTGTTGCTGAATGAGGGGTAGGGGAGAGGAAATTAGGGTATTATTATATGGAGGGGTAGTTTTGGTATTTAAAAGCTATTTTTGACTGGGTCAAAGGGTTAATGGGTTTTGATGGAATTTTGATCTGGAATTTGGGGGTAGATGGGCTTAAGCAAAAGGGGTGGGTTTTTATAACTTTTTGATCTGGGCCTAGGGTCCTTTTGGATTTAATCCTTTAAAATTTATGAATACTTTTATTAATTTTACGTGTATAACAACACCCAAGGAACAAACGAGGAACTGTGAGGTAATTTGTGGATGAGTGGGGATATACAAGCTAGAGAACAAGAAAGAACAAGAAAGGAGGAAAACGTTAATTGTATTTCCTTGTGTTAAAGTTTCGGCTAGGGCTGTACAATATATACACCGCATATCTATTATCCTTCTTGGTGAAAGAGTCAATCAATTCCTAAAAACTAGCTACCAAAGAATATCCTACTCTATTTACATTTATCAAGAAAGGAAAGGATAATAACTTATAAATTGGCCGAGATACGGGAGATACTCGTCCAGATACTCGTCCATATCTCAACACCCCCCCTCAAGTTGGAGCGTGTAGGTCACAAACGCCCAACTTGCCCATTAAATGGAGGAACTGTCGACTGCCCAAAGCCTTAGTCAAAATATCAGCCAGTTGTGGGGATGTATGGACATAGCGAGTTGTGATGACACATGACTGCACGGCATCCCTAAGAAGATGGCAATAAACTTCTAAATGCTTCGTGCGTTCATGATGAACGGGATTTTAAGCCATATGCAACGCGGATTGACTGTCACAACACAAAACCATAGGAGCGGTGTGCGGAATGCCAAAAGAGAGAAGAAGTCCACGAAGCCATTTGAGCTCACAAGTAGCACTAGCCATGGAACGATGTTCAGCCTCGGCCGAAGATCGAGTTCTTTTTTTTTCCAAGAGATAGGGTCAAGTATTCTTGTTAGGGTCATCTTCATTTGATGAGTATCATTTTTACTCGAAAAGTGTACTATACTGTATCAAGCTGAGAAACACTGAAGTCTTATGCTATTGATATCAACTAGTTCATAGCCCGTCGAAATTCGACGGGAATAATAAAGCTAATTAATGAAGAAAAACTTATGGAAAAAAATTTCATACCAAGAGAGGGAGAAAGTTAGTGTTAAAACTATATTAATATTTTAGCAAAAGGAATGTCCTGCTACTGCTATTCCGCTCGATGGCTTGAGACAGTTCCCTGTTGCCCAACTCAACGTTTGTTGTAGCTTGGACCGCCTGTTTAAATAAGATGATGTTCAAACCAAATAAAATGGAACAATCAGAGTGTACACATCCAACTTAATAGTTACAAAAAAAGTGAGATGGGACGGAGAGAGTATATGAACTACTACATGCTTTTCTTACCTGGTCATACAAAAACTTAATCTGTTGAGCCTGTTGCAACACATGGGTAGACATGAGATGATTTAATGCAGACATTTCAAAATAGTAGAAAGTAATTATACAATATATCTTAATTATTCACCAAAAAATATTAATTAACCTTTAAAGAATAAAATTTTTGAATCACATACTCATTATCAATCAGCTGAACATCTAACTTTCTATCATTCAACTTCTGCACAAACTCAAAATCTCTGAGAGGTAAAATAACCTCTCCAATCACATCTAGCAAATATTCACCAAATGTTAGTAAATATCATAGTACTAACTTTTGTTTTACCTGTATAAAGATAATCGATATAAGATCAGAAAAAAATATATATATGCGATGTATAGTTCTCACCGACTAAAAAATCCAAATTCAAACTCTCAATTGTTTGAAAAGGTGTGAACTCGAAACTGTTATCTGGAATTTGGACAGACTTGTCGACTTCCGACACGTCAGTGGCCAAACTCATACATATTTTCCATTTGTGATTTATTATCGCCTTTTGGTTTGATTGAACGCAGTTTTCTTCGACACCAAACTTTGAAATCTTTAGCATTTTTCCTTCTTGAAACTGTTTTTTAAATAGTTCCGGCAATTTGCTAGGGATAGTCGCTTGGATTTTAGATCCCAGTATAAAATATAAAATATCAGTAATTAATTAATTAATGAAATATTAATAACGATAAGGAAATAAATATATGAAATATATTACCTCCTGATCAACCAATATCACTTCAGTTGATTTTTTTCCGTACTGTCCAATAAGCTCCCATTGCCGTAATATGCGGACATTAACGCTGGATTGTTTAGTTTTCTTGTCAATTGATTTGACAGCAATCATTCGACTTGTAGCCATTACCTGTGTTTTAAGTTAATGAAATACATAAGCGACTGAGCACACACTAACCTATAGTTCGGTCATTGCAGATTCAAATGTTAATTTCTCTTTGACAATAGCAACAAACAGCAAGGCAAGCTAGCTCCACAACTCAAGTAATTCCCATCCTTCACAACCTTCTGTCACTTCTCTATAAATTACTCCATCTGTTTTTGTTTCAAAATTTTTCTTTTTCCCTTTTTATAGGATTATGAGACGGAGCTTCTGCTAATATTAGAAGGCAAATTACCTGATCATCCTAATCCTAAGGAGGAACAGATAGAAAAATGGCAATATAAAGAAAAACATATGGACTTCATTTTACTACACATAAAAGAGAAATCAAAAGGAAAAGTAACCTAACCTCTCCCCCCCCCCCCCCCGACACACACAAAAAAAAAAAAAAAAAAAAAAAAACATATGATTGCTGTCAATGTGCAAACTTAGTAGCAGCGAAAAAGGTGAAAGAGATCCATGGTTGTGTAATACGCAGAAACTTAAAGTCTGAGCTATTTGTTGCAAATTCTCTAATAGATGCTTATGCCAAGTCCGCCAACATTTTATATTCAAAGGCAATATTTCATGGAATGCCAGTCAAGGATAGTATTAGTTGGAACACACTAATACTCCTGGTTTTGTGCTGCATGGTTATTCAAACAGTGCCCTAAATCTCTTTGATCGTATGAGCAAAGAGGGCTTTGAACCAGATAGAAGTACTTTTTTGGGTGTTATATCTGCGTATACTCTTGCCAAATTAGTTGGCTAGGGGAAAAAGCATTTTCTTGCATGACTGATGAGTATAATTATTTCGCAAGGTTGGACCATTGTGCTGCTATGATAGATTTATATGGTCGTTCGGGTAAGCTTAAGGCAGCAACAACATTCATTGATTACATGAAAATACAGCCTGACCTCCCTGTTTGGACTGCCTTACTGACTGCAAGTAGTATTCATGGGAATGCTAGATTGGCAATCTATGCAGGAAAAAGCTGCTTGATTTAGAACCTCAGAATAAGTTCTTTAAGGAAATAGTTTCTAAGGCTTATGCGCAGCTTTGGTTTTCTGAGGATTCTTTCAAAGTAAAAGATACGGGTAAAAGAACTGAAACAGATTTACAAGTTGGGCAGTGCTGGATAGAAATAAGAAACTTGGTGCCTAGTTTTGTTAATGGTGATCGATGTGAAGGCTATACTGAGGTTTTTTATTCTTGGATAAACACAATGGCTAAGAATCTTCATGGGACCCATTCCTATAAGGGGCTCTATATTGAAGAAGAAGAAAAGGAAGAAATTGCTGGTGTTCATAGTGAAAAACTTGCCCTTGCCTACGCTCTCATCGGATCTCCTCATATGTCACAACCCATAAGAACTGTGAAGAACATGCGAATGTGTGCAGGTTGCCCTTGCCTACATATAACTTCTTAAATGAATAATTATAAAGAAATATTGATCTATACATATAACTTCTTAAACTCTTTCTTCCATTAAGTTTCACAATCGGATACTTATTTTTTTTATGCAGAAAAGAAGACTTACCTCCAAAGGAATGAAGAGAGTTTGCAGAAAAGCGAAGAAACCAGAATCTGGGAAAAAAGAAATCAATCGAATGTGAGGAACCTGGGAAAAAAGAAATTGTTTGAAGGTAGAGTAACCTGGGAAAAAAGAAACGCAATGAAAGAGTGATATTGACCGGGGATCCGAGATTTATAATGTATTTTTAGCACGGATTAAAATTTGTTTGGTAAATTATCCCTTCCTTAGTTAGAGTATACAATTCAAATTCAAAATACGGCAGCACCTCGGATCCGAGATTTATAATGTATTTTTAGCACAGATTAAAATTTGTTTGGTAAATTATCCCTTCCTTACTTAGAGTATATAATTCAAATTCAAAATACGGAAGCACCTTGGATTATACAAATTGAATATATTGATAAAATAAATCTCCATACCAGATTAAACAGTTTTATAAAAATTGTTGCTACACTTATTATAACGAAATGTAACACTTTTTTCTTTTCAAATGTAACACTTTTTTTTAAAATGTACCACAATTTTGCTGCAAAAGATTAAAGATAACATAAAGATTGATAACTAAACCAATGTCATACTTTTTATAAATGAATGTAACACTCTGTTTTTCAAATGTAACACTTTTTTTTCAAAATTAACATAAGATTAACAAACTAAACTAATGTTACATTTTATAAAAAATAAATGTAACATTTTTTTATCTCAATTATAACAGTTTATATTCTTAAATGTAACATTATATCTTAAATGTAACAATTTTTATTGAGAAAGTAACAATTGAAATGCAACTCGATTATATATATGAATTTCTACTCTTTTTTAAAGAAGAAAAATTACATTTACTAAATAAAAATGTTACATTCATCTATATAAAAATTTATAATTATATATTCACTTTGTTACACTTCAAATATTACTTTTTCTAACCACAAAAACTACCAAAACAATTTAAATTTTCTTGTAAAATTGCTGTTACATTTGACTGTAAAAGTGTTACTTTTTGAATATGAAACTGTTACTTTTATTAGAACAGAGTGTTACATCTCAGCTGACAAGTAACTCAAACTTTTTGTGTGTAAAAAATATATGTTTTTTTTTAAAAAAAAATCAAACCATATAATGACCTATTTAGTTTTATTCATCTCGTCGAGACGAATACAACGGTATTTTTTAAAAAAATTATGAGTTATAAATATCAAGATATAGCATTTTAAAGTTAATGGAGGGTTTTTTCTTTTGGGCTTGCCACGTGTCGCGATTTGAGAGGGTGGGAGAGGCTGGGCTGGGGGGTCGGCGGGTGCAGCCCATGGGTTTGGCCCGTTGCACCATGGTGCAACGGTTGTATATGAGAATTTGTCTTTCTAGAAACACACCAAAATCAGCTTTGACTATTGACTAATGTGCTGACACGTGTCAGTCCCTAAATTAAATCCCTAATTTCTTATTCATGCACCTTTTAAATCCCACTAGGGTCTAACCCATGCTATGCACGGGTATTTTATAAGAACGACTTTTTTATTACTTTATTTACAGCAATATTTTAATTTAAACAAATGAAGAGTTAGATGGTAAATGTATGACGTAAATATAATATGTTATATGAGCGAGTTTTCTATTATTTTATATAAAGCTATATGTTAATTTAACCAAATGAATGGTTAGACGGTAAAATATATAACGTAAATATAATTTTTTAATGTCAATTTAAGCAACACTCTTTGCTTTGAGAAAATAAATACTAATGAAGAAATATGTAGATAAAATAAGGGGTAAGAATAATGAAATAAAACATACTTATAAAATTAATGAGTCGATAGAAAGAAAATGATTAAGCAAACAGTAGTATTGCTTGCATACTAAGTTAAAGACGTTAAATTATAGTATGCGAGATTCAAATTAAAATGCATAGAAATTATCAACTTTCTAATGCTTAAGTGTGACATACTGAATATATAGTCTTAAACAGATTGAGTTGGGAGAGTATGACTTGAACTGTGAGAGGTTTGTGATTTTTTTTCTCTATGTAACTAAAATTAAATTTATTTTAGGTGTCTTTTGGATTCCTAAACTATCAATGTAATTCATTTGATGATTAATTGTTCATGAATGAAAACAAAATGTTGGAAGATGAAAAATTACCAACTCAAAACACTCATTAATTAAATATTTTAAATGAAAATATTGATTAATTTCTTTAAGTGAGGCCCCTATTACCTTAGCATATTTTAGACTCTTGATTTGCCTTATTACAATGTTCTTTAGACTCTTGAGTAGAATAAATATTTCACAATTAATTTTAATGACAACTTTAGTTTAATTCATTTATCATTAAACTTGTATTAATTTTCATCAATAAATATTTGATGTCTTTTTTTATTCCTCACTAATCATGATAATTGTAACTTTATAATGCTAACTTTGAATTAAATTATATTTGTATTATTATTTGATAGATATTTATTGTTATGATATATACATTGAATGTATTTTAAACTTTTGAGTTGCCAAGGCTCTTATCTAGTACTATATATAGTGTATGGTATCTATTAGAAGACACTCATAGAAGAATACATCAAGTTAACTTGTATAGTAGAATAAAAAGTTAACTAATACTATTAGTAACAATAATAATAATAATTAACATATATAGTAACTATTATGGTAAACTACTACTATTAATAATAAACATTAACATATATCGTAACTATTATGATTAACTAATACTATTAATAGTAGTGAACTTATATAATAACTATTATGATTAAGTACTATAAATAGTACTCCATCCGTCCCGGTTTAAGGTTCTTAGTTTGACTTTGCACGTTATTAAGAAATCAAGTGTAAAACAAAGAAAAATGAGTCAACAAAAGTAAAGAGGTGAGGATATAATTGTCTAAACACTATTCATAAAGCAAATAGGTGAAAAGTAAGTTAGGTAATTAATGGTTTTTTTGTACTCAAATACAATTTTTGAGGGCAAGATTTTCCAATGCACTATTCATATTTTTCTATTTATGGAATAAAACAATTAAGAACTTTAATCTGGGACAGACAAAAAAGGAAACTAAGAACCTTAAACTGGGACGGAGGGAGTAATAGTTAATGTAAATACTATTATAATTAACTAATAATATTAATAGTAAAAGTTAACATATATAATAATTATTATGGTTAACTAATACTATTAATAGTAATAGTTAACCTATATAATAACTATTATAGTTAACCAATACTATTAATAGTAATGGTTAACTTATATAGTAACTATTATGGTTAACTAATACTATTAATAGTAATAGTTAACAAATATAGTAACTATTATTGTTAACTAATAATATTTAACTTATATAAGTTAACTAATACTATTAATAGTAATAGTTAACCTATATAATAACTATTATTATTAACTAATAGTATTAAATAATAATAAAAATTCTAAAAGTCAATTATTAATTTGAGAGGTGGGGATGTGGCTTCATGTAAATCAATCTTTGTCCACGTGGCGGCTTTATAGGCTTCCGCGACTTTTATATATATAGATTTCCTAGCCGGTGTTTCCCCGTCGTCTTCAATGTCAACCCACTCACCGGCAGCTCTCCGGCTGCCCCACTAAACCCTAATTCTGTTTCTTACCTCTCGATTTCACTCCTAATTCATTGAATTCAGTTCTCAATTTCATCTTAATCCCCCCAATTTCACTTAATGGTAATAATCAAACATGCATTTATATTTTGAAAGATTTCATGTTACACCTAATTAAACTTATTTCATGTATAATTAGCAAGAGAAACCAAACAATTTCTTTTTTTTTTTAGGGCAAATTGCCAATTAGTTACCTGAGTTTGTCGTCAAGTTTCAATTAGTTACCCAGTTTGTGTTTCGGTCAATTTAGTTATTGAATTTGTCTTTTTGTTTCAATTGGTGTAAAATCCGTTTGTTTGTCAAAAAACTAACGAAAATTGATGAAAAACGTAACAAAGTTCTTTCAAAATTGCAATGATCAACCCTAAAGTTTAAATTATTCCATTACACCCCCAAACTAACGAATGTTAAAAGCTATCTTCTTTCTCAAAACCCGGTCATCACCACCACCCAAATCCGGCCACTACCATAACCACCTATCTTCTTTCCAGCGGCGATCCTTCCCCTGCCCACCATATTTTCCGGCAATTGTCCATATTTTCCGGCGAAAAAAAAATCAAAAAATCGGACCAGAAAAAATACGATTCCTGCTTCGTTAACCGTTGGATCGTCTTCAAACTTCTGGGGAATGTTCGCATCACCTAGGTGAACTTTTTCACCGTTGAGATCTACCAAAAAATCATCGGAGAGGGAGATAAGTCCGCCGGAGCGAGAGAAAGGCGATTTTTGGGAGATTTTCGCCAGATTTTTTCCGTCGGACTTATCTCCCGCTCCGGTGATTTTTTGGCAGATCCCAACGGTGAAAAGGTGCGCCTAGGTGATGCGAACATTCCCCAGAAGTTTGAAGACGATCCAACGGTTAACGAAGCAGGAATCGTATTTTTTCTGGTCCGATTTTTTGATTTTTTTTTCGCCGGAAAATATGGACAATTGCCGGAAAATATGGTGGGCAGGGGAAGGATCGCCGCTGGAAAGAAGATAGGTGGTTATGGTAGTGGCCGGATTTGGGTGGTGGTGATGACCGGGTTTTGAGAAAGAAGATAGCTTTTAACATTCGTTAGTTTGGGGGTGTAATGGAATAATTTAAACTTTAGGGTTGATCATTGCAATTTTGAAAGAACTTTGTTACGTTTTTCATCAATTTTCGTTAGTTTTTTGACAAACAAACGGATTTTACACCAATTGAAACAAAAAGACAAATTCAATAACTAAATTGACCGAAACACAAACTGGGTAACTAATTGAAACTTGACGACAAACTCAGGTAACTAATTGGCAATTTGCCCTTTTTTTTAACACATTATCGCCCATGTGTTCAAATACATTCATAATATAGTCAAGTCCGATTTATCATAGATATGTAAAGTTTACTGGGTGGAAACATATAACATATACAAACTATTAAACTCTTCTAAATCTCTCTTTTATAACAAATTGAGATTATTACCGAACTTTGTATGCATATTAAAAAACATCAAAATAAAAATGAGAAAATTATTATAGTTATTAATAAACCAAAAAAATAAAATAAATACCAAAATAAGAAAGAAAGAAAACCATAAATAAAATAAGAGATCAAATATTCATAAAAGATGATCAAAAAAAAAAACTGTTTTAATCTTTTGTTGTTGATACAAAATGAAGAGATTAAACAAAAATAAATAAATCATTATAATAAAATAGTCTTTCACTTGAACAATGAAATTTGGAGGATAAGGGATAGCATTGCATTCTTGCTATAAATTATTATGAGCTAATTTATGATTCAATAGAAACTACAAGAAAGAATTACCTCGGAAATGACCTAAATAATTCAGTCCGCTGAGAATGAAAAGAAAAGTGAAGCAGAGATGATTATGAGATTAAAAAAGAATAATGCAGTGAACTATGATAAAGATTTGAATGTTACTATATGTTATATATAGAATAAATTTTCGTATAGGCTGATCAAATTGAATGCAATTTCAAGTGATATCAAATTGGAGTTTAATTAGGATATATGAATAAATTTTGAAATCATTCCCTTAAAAAGAGGCTTTTTAATGTTATCAAAAATTTCAAATAGTTTTAAATTTATGTTTAAATTAAGATAGAATTAATTAGTCAAATCATATTCCTTAAATGAATCTTGTATTCGTTTTACACGGTTTATTTGTTTGTATTTATTCATACCAAAAATAAGGAAAGATGGTCAATCAATTCTAAGCAGTTTCATTTTACGGTTTATTTGTTTGTATTTATTCATTTGGTTGACTTTTAGGAGTGAAAAAACCGAAGCATATTTTTAGCGTTAATAATAGTGCAATTCGTTTTTTTTTTTTTTTTTTTTTTTTTTTTTTGTGTGTGTGTGAAAGAATCAAAGAATGGACTGGCCAATCAAAAAAATCCACGTGGCTTTCCACATCATAATGCCACGTGGAATTTTGTGAAGGCTCCAAATTCTCTTGCTTTCATATAGTATATAGATAAACCAAACTAGCTTGGCATGGTATCATTTTTACTCGAAAAGTGTACTATACCGTATCATACACACCCCTATATGCAAATTTTAGGATTTTAGTAGCGTTTAAAATAGGTTATCAGTTCAAATTTGTGATTCAATTTGTTGTTCAAATAATAATATAGTTTTTCCCCCCAAATATTCGGCTTATGTTTCAAATTTGAGCATTTTATTCGGTTTTGATGCTAGGTTTGTATAAATTGGGAGTTTTTTTTTTTTGTGAACTAATGTAATTTTGTGCAATAATTAACCAACAAAAAATTGTTGGTTGCGCAGCTGACACATATTGACCTTTTTATTGATCCAAGTCCTTTGCAACCCATTGTGTTGACATCAAAAATGTTAAAGTATGTATATATTCTCATTTTAGTGGCCACAAGCTCACCCTCCATATTTAGATTTTGGAGCTAGCTTCGGAGTTAGTTTTGAGATGATAGTTTTTGAGTGTGTGCGGTTTATTGAGCCTTTGAAATTATTAGTGATATACACAACCTCTAGTTTAAGAGATTTTAAGTTATAATATTTTATTTTTATGAAAATAAAAAAAATTGATTTTTTTGAGCAGTTAACAAAATGAACAATTTTTTATTGAAGGACAAATTGTATAATCGCCCAATTTTCTCCAATTCTCAATATGTTTATCTTTAGAGCTAGTCTCCCATGAGAATAATGGGATCCGTCTCTTCTATGAGACGGGTTTTTTTTTACCCGGATCCATGACTCATGGGGCATAACCTGCCACATGGCAGCCACCCATTGCCCCCCCCCCCCAAAAAAAAAAGAGTTTTTATATTATTTTTTTCGGCTTTTCCGTCGTTTACCAAAAGTAATAGTTACCATAACTTAATGTAATTACTGTATACATATAAAGTAACATTGTTCATAAGTAAACGTAACACCTGTTTTTCAAAAACAAAAGCTCGTTTTACCCATTTTTTCAAATGTAATACTAACTATAATTACATGTAACCCAAACAATATCTAAATGTAATTATCATTTATACTGAAATGTAATAGTGCTTTTGCAAAAATATAAAATATTGTGTATTTTGATTTTATTTTTCAAAAGAAAGTAACATTTGAAAAATAACAACTTATATACATGAATGTAATTATTTGTACAAGTAAATATAACACTTTAGTAGATGAAATTGTAACAGATTTCTATAGATAATGTAATACTTTTACATGTATCATGATAAATTGAACCCATTGTAACTTATTATTTGAAAACATATAGATATATTATTACTTTTCTATACATATGTGTTACAAATTATTATAAACACTGTTACATATAAGTAACACATTCGTTACATTTTAGTTGTAATAAGTATTACTTTTGGAAAACGAAAAAAACATAGAAAAAAACAATGTTACTTTTCTGTATACTCCCTCCGTCCCACCTCACTTGAGACCTAAGAGGTGGGCACAATAACTAAGAAAAAAAGAATAAAATATGGAAAATGTGTGGTAGAAAATGAAGAGAGAGAGAATGAATGGGGTTAATAGTAGGTTGGTTGAATGAATTGAATGGTGGAAAATGAAGAGAGGGAATGAGTGGGTGAGGTAGATTGAATATAAAATTATAAAAAAATTACCATTTTGGGGAGTCTCAAGTGAAGTGGGACGGACCAAAATGGAAATAAGTCTCAAGTGAGGTGGGACGGAGGGAGTATATGTATTACTTTTATGTATACGAATTGTTACATATAAGTAACATGTTTGTTACATTTAGTTATAATAACTATTACTTTCGACAAACAAAAAAAAAAATCCAAAAAAAAAAATAAAAAAATGTCAATTTTGCGGAGTACAATTGTGATTCAACGGCTTCAACATGAATAGAGTTCTAAAAGATTATCAAATAAGTTAAGGAGCATGCATGGCATTCAACCCAAATTTGCAGCAATTTTGTAGGTATAATCATAGCTATTCCATATCATTGCCAAGAAATGAAAATTAAAAAAAAAAACATAAATTTATAATAAGAAATTTATATAAGCATGACCAACCAATGCAGAAAACACTAATTCGATTTATTAATCTTAATAATACTAGTAATTAAATTTCAAAAACTTCAATCAATGAGATGAGATACTCCCTCCTTTATGTCTGTATTGCTATCATAGAAGCATTATACATCTTCGAGAACCTTCTCCGAATCATCAACAATGGAAGTTCGATGACCACAATGAAAAAGAAAATCACGGGAAAGATAAACAGTCAACCAGAACAAAACAAAACAAATAATTGACCCTCCGAAAAAATAGCGTCGTAATTTTACGTGGTAATTCTTGAGAGCTTTGAACAAAAAAATAACAGTAAACGCTCCGCATAAAAGCAATTCAATTACAGTTAAAACAATAATAAGTGTATGATTCTTTGCCATAGCACTCAATTCTTCAAACAAAATGCGGAGTAGGCACTAAGAAAAGGAGGGAGGGAGGGAGGGGGGAGACTCTTATCTTTATCAATTTTGATGTACACACATATATATACACACATTTTTGCTAATATCGTTGCTACATTTATATCTTCTTTATTATGGCATGACAAATAATCTTCAAAACTAAAGCACACCCTTATTATTATTATTATTATTATTATTATTATTATTATTATTATTATTATTATTATTATTATTTATTATTATTATTATTATTATTATTATTATTGTTGTTGTTGTTGTTGTTGTTGTTGTTGTTGTTGTTGTTGTTTTTATTATTGTTGTTGTTGTTGTTGTTGTTGTTATTATTGTTGTTGTTGTTGTTGTTGTTGTTATTATTATTATTATTATTATTATTATTATTATTATTATTATTATTATTATTATTATTATTATTATTATTATTATTATTATTATTATTATTATTATTATTATTATTATTATTATTATTATTATTATTATTATTATTATTATTATTAGTAGTAGTAGTGGTAGTAGTAGTAGTAGTAGTAGTAGTAGTAGGAGTAGTAGTAGTAGGAGTAGTAGCAGCCAATGTATATGGAAATTAACGTAAATCTAAATTTATATGTAGGCATCAGAAATATTTCCTTCCATCCCAAATTTTTTACCTCGGTCGCACCCATAGTTATCAAAAGCCCGCCTAGGCGCGCTCCTAGGTGAGACTAGGCTCCGGGCACACATTTTGCGCCTTGGTGCGCCTTGGGCCTTTAATAACTACGGGACGCATCATAGTTATCAAAAGCGCACCTAAGGCTCCGGGCACACCTTTTGCGCCTTGGGCCTTTAATAACTACTCGCACCTGAATTATGATTTTTGGGTTGGGCACGGGGATTAAGGAAAAAGTTTTAGTGGAGTAGGTGTTCTGACTATGAAAAGTGAAGTAGGAGAGAGAAATTGGGGTAGAAAATAATGAGTGGAAAGTTGTTATGCGTGTGAATGTGAGTCCCATTAAATAAAACACTTCTATTTTTGGGTTGTTCTAATTCGAATGGGACACCCAAAATAAAAATTTATCATAATTCGAGTGGGACGGAAGGGGTATACTATTTATAATTAATTGTGTTGGATAAAACTTAAAATATAGCGCAAAAAGATAAATACGGAGACCAACTTTAACTAAATAAATTTGATTTTACTTCACACACCTTGAGACTAGGATAACTTGCCTATTTATGACAAAGTCTCAAATGCGGCACTCTAGGTCGCGTGCGGCGGTGCGGCGGGTTAAACCCACAGGTCAAACCCGCCTGACCCGATCCAGACCCACTTGCCCGCCCACCCGTTTTTCAACCAACCAGACATTTATTGACACGTGGCGCGCTGTGAGCCACTCGCTGGTTCACCCAGCCGTGCGCTGCCACGTGTCCCATTTAAAAAAAACCTTAACTTTAAAATGCTATATCTTGAGATTTATAACTCAGAAAAAAAATTTAAAAATACTGTTGTGTTCGTCTCGATGAGACGAATAAAACTACATATGTTATGATATGGATTGATTTTTCTAAAAAACATATTTTTTTACACACAAAAAGTTTGAGTTGCTTTGTCAGCTGAGATGTAACACTCTGTTTTGATAAAAGTAACAGTTTTATATTCAAAAAGTAACACTTTTTACAGTCAAATGTAACAGCAATTTTACAACAAAAAAAAAAAATTGGGTTTGCATTTCAATTGTTACTTTCTCAATAAAAAATTGTTACATTTTCAGATATAATGTTACATTTAAGAATATAAACTGTTACAAATTGAGAAAAAATGTTACATTCATTTTTTTATAAAATGTAACATTAGTTTAGTTTGTCAATCCTATGTTAATTTTGGGGGGAAAAAAGTGTTACATTTGAAAAAAATGAGTGTTACATTCCTTTATAAAAAGTGTTACATTAGTTTAGTTGTCAATCTTTATGTTATCTTTTATCTATTGCAGCAAAATTATGGTATATTTTTTTTAAAAAAAGTGTTACATTTGAAAGAAAAATGTGTTACATTTCGTTATAATAAGTGTTACTTTTGTTGGGAGGAAAAAAAGTTGTGGGTGGCACAAAAAAAAAAAGAAAAAAAAAAAGGAAAAGCCGCATGGCCTGTCGCACAGCGTGCGGCGGGTGTACTGGAGACCTTCTCCCTATTTATAGGCTTAGAAGACGATGAACATAAACTAGAATATGAAATAACTTTACTTATCTAAATATTAACTCTTAGACTCTTGGTATTAAGAAACATGTACCAAGATAAAATAATTTGAACTAAAACTCTTTCTAGAATAATCTAGGATAGTGAAGATTAATCTTCAAAATCCTCCATTAATCTTGATTCTCAAATGTTGTCATGCCGAATATCTGCTTGAGTTTAACAAAAGCTTTGAACTTCAATTGCTTAGTATGAATGTCCACAACTTGATTTTCAGACTTGCAACACATCAACGAAATCTCGTTCTTCACAACTTGATCACGAAGAAAATGAAAACGAGTATCAATATGCTTGCTCAATCCATAACTGCTGATAGGAATGTATATTGTTATCTTCATCTATAGTAGAAAGACCCTCCTTTGGTGAACTAGACAAAAAATGGCTTATAAATAAGAACTAAGATTTAAAAAAAAAAAAAAAAAAAACTTAAATATTGAGTTAAAAAAAGAATTGGGGCTCTAGACACAATTTATTTTTTCCAACCCTCTTTTCCACATTAACGTTTTATTGCAGTCCTGTGAAACATTAAGACTAATTTGAGCTTAGTGTTGTTGTTGTAATATAGAATAAAATAAAATTTCAGTTATTACGGGGAAAAAAAACGACGAACACCCACAACAAGTCTATATAATCAGATACACCATAAAAGAACATTTAAATTTATTGAAAAGTCTAAAAGAACCTATAATGATTTAGATTTACTAAAAAGTCCTTCAGCGCAAAGATCCCGTTCGAAGCACAGGCTTCCTTCCTGCTAGTTTACAGTAATTTTGAAAGGTATAATCATTGCTATCCCATATCATTGCCAAGAAATGAAAAATAAAAAATATTAAATTCTAGAGAACATAAATTTATAATAAAAAATTTATTTATTTACATAAGCATGAACAACCAATGCAGAAAACACTAATTCGATTTATTAATCTTAATAATAAATACTAGTAATTAAATTTCAAAAACTTCAATCAATGAGATACTCCCTCCTTTATCTCTGTATTGCTATGCATTATACATCTTCGAGAACCTTCTCTGAATCAACGACGGAAGTTCGACAACCACAATGAAAAAGAAATCACGGGAAATGTAAACAAACAACAAGAACAAAACAAAACAAATAATTGACCCTCCGAAAAAATAGCGTCGTAATTTTTTATTGTAATTCTCGATAGCTTGGATAAGAAAAACAACAGTAAATGCTCGACAAAAAAGCAATACAAATAAAACAATAAGTGCTTTAAAAAAAAAAAAAAAAAAACTAAAACAATAAGTGTATGATTCCTTGCCGTAGCGCTCAATTCTTTAAACAAAATACGGAGTAGTCACTAAGAAAAGGAGGGGGGGGGGCTCTTATGTTTATCAATTGTGATGTACACACACATATATATACACACATTTTTACTAATATCGTTGCTACATTCATATCTTCTATATTATGGCATGACAAATAATCTTCAAAACTAAAGCACACCCGAAAGCACATTATTATTATTCTTCTTCTTCTTCTTCTTCTTATTATTATTATTATTATTATTATTATTATTATTACTATTATTATTATTACTATTATTGTTATTACTATTATTACTATTAATGTTATTATTGTTATTACTATTATTGTTATTATTGTTATTGTTATTATTGTTATTGTTATTATTGTTATTGTTGTTATTATTATTATTATTATTATTATTATTATTATTATTATTATTATTATTATTATTATTATTATTATTATTAGTTGTAGTAGTAGTAGTAGTAGTAGTAGCCAATGTATATGGAAATTAACGTAAATCTAAATTTATATGTAGGCATCAGAAATATTTCCTTCCATCCCAAGAACATAAACTAGAATATGAAATGACTTTTACTTATCTAAATATTAACTCTTGGACTCTTGGTATTAAGAAACATGTACCAAGATAAAATAATTTGAACTAAAACTCTTTCTAGAATAATCTAGGATAGTCAAGATTAATCTTCAACATCTTCCCTTAATCTTGATTCTCAAATGTTGTTGTTGGTCCTAGAGGGCAACAAGGGTATAAAACCCCTAGAGAGGGGGGGGGGTGAATAGCGGTCCAAACTTTTTCGAAAATACCCTTGAAAATCAACCGAGTACTTATCAGTTTGGTCAACTGCGGTTCAAAGCACTAGAACCGCACTGATAAAATGCACAGCGGAGTTTTGCGGTTTGGCCAAAGAGGATAAGGAAAGAGTTGGACGGTTTGACTCGGGTTGAAAACACAATGATGCAACCGATAAGTTCAACTTAAAGATCAAAGAAAAACACAATTCACTTTTCAAGTCATTTCGTAAGAGTAGTAAGTTATAGACCACAAACAGAAAAGTAAATAACAAGACAGAAAGTAAAGATCAAACACACAATTTGAAGAGGTTCGTTTTTAAATGAACTACATCCTCTACCTAGATGGTTAATCTAGGATTTTCTAATAGCTACTAGACTTGTATTAAATAGATGAGGTTTTACAAGATGAATCTAAACTCTAAACAATCAATCTAACCTATAAAGCTATTATAACAACCGGTGTTTTCGAAGTATATAATCTATGTGATCATAAAAATCGGGTGTGTGTGAGAAAAGGAATCTAATGCTCTAATGATCTATGTGATGGATGAGCAAATGAAAATTTTCTGTGTAAAGGCTGAGTATGGAAGGTTGTATGGCTTAAAGCTTGATGAAGGAATTCTGGGTTTGCTAAGAAGATCTTTGAAGGATTGAATTTCTGAGTTTAAATCTTTAAAGCAAACTTGAACACTTGGGAATATTTCTCTTGAAGCTCAGCAACCTTCATTGTTGATGAATGAAGGCTATTTATAGGGAGTGCACCCTTGTGACCATTGAACAAAAATTTGAATTAAATCTGAGGGTATAATTGCTGTCGAAATCCCATTGGTTGAGCTGTCATTTTCGTCCTTGGTTTTGTCTTGTAGTCCTAGGTAGTTGTAGCACCACTACCTGACAACTGTCCTTTGTTGCAGAGAAAGGACTAACGGTAAACAATTTGAATTGCTAGACAAACCGACATTCCTTGCAGAAACTCCAAGTTAACTTGAAGTTATTTTGACAAGACATAAAACATTATTTTACGGTTGAAAAGGGAATGTTTGTCTAAGGAATAAATGACATCTCTTGAATTCTTCAATAACTGCTCTGCGGTTCCACCAGGCATAAGAGCGGTTCCAAGGATGAACTTGATGAGCGGTTTCACTTTTAAACTGAAGTAAGTGGTTTTATGATATGCGGTTCCATCAAGTTGCCATCCGCGGTTCCATGGGAGTCTTGAAGAACGGTTTCATAAAAGCAACAAAATGCGGCTTGATGAAAGACTTGTAACTCCATGCTAGCGGTTCGATGATAGCACGAATGCGGTTTGACGAACTAAACCGCTATGGTTAAACCGAACTATACTCAGCCTAAACAAACAAAAAAACTAGAAATGGACTTATCTAAAAATTGAAGTATAACTTCATTACATGCGGTCCTAAATTCCATAAAAATACACGTGGCATAGATCAATCAAATCAAGTGGGTGTACTAACAATGAATCCTAACAGTTGTCATGCCCAATATCCGCTTGAGATTAACAAAAGCTTTGAACTTCAATTGCTTAGTAAGAATGTCCACAACTTGATTTTTAGACTTGCAATACACCAACAAAATCTCGTTCTTCAAAACTTGATCACGAAGAAAATGAAAACGAGTATCAATATGCTTGCTCATCCCATGTGTAATAGGATTCTTTGTCAAATCAATCGCATAAATATTTGTTGGACCTTCAACTCTAACATAAATTTGCTTTAGAATTTATCTTAGTCACTTCGCTTGACATGAACTTGACGCCGCTACTACATACACCGCTTCACATGTAGATAGTGCCACAATCTATTGCTTCTTTGATGACCATGAAAAAGTTGTTCCACCAAAACTGAATACATAACTGAGGTATTCTTACGATCACCGGGATCTCCACAACAATCACTATCTGAATGTCTAACTATTTCACCATTGTTGGATGAAGAGTAAAGCATACCATAATCAATTGTTCCCTTGAGATAACGCAAAATTATCTTTGCAACTTGGAGGTGAGACTGACGAGGGGACTCCGTGAATTTGCTAATCAAACCAACTCCATAAGCAATGTCCGGCCTTGTACATATGAGATATCTCAAACTTCTAATAATATGCTTGAAATATGTTGGATCAACCTTCACATCATCACCTTCCTTAGACAACTTTGTGCCAACTTCCACGGGAGTCCTCACAGGATTGCAATTAAACATTCTGAACTTCTTCAAGATCTCCGTAGCATATCTCTTTTGACAAACAAAAATTCCATCATTTCTTTGATCAACTTCAATGACAAGAAAATATGACATTAATCCAAGATTAGTCATTTCGCACTCATGCATCATCGACTTCTTGAATTCATCAATCATGGCACTATTGTTCCCGTAAACACCAAGTTATCACTATATAGGCAAAGCAATAGCATATCACCAACACTGTTTGTCTTCACATATAAGGCATTCTCGAAAGGACATTTCTAAAAACCATTCTCAATGAAGAAATAATCAATGTGTTTGTTCCAAGCTCTCAGTGCTTGCTTCAATCCATATAGCGCCTTGTGCAACTTGTACACTTTATCGTCATTCCATTTCTTTACAAGACCAGGTGGCTGCTTCACAAAAATTTCTTCTTCAAGAGGTCCATTTAAGAAAGCAGACTTGACATCCATTTGATGTATGTCTTTTGTGCTGCCAAAGCAATTATCAACAGTCTTAATTCTCACTACACGAGAAAATAACTATTGTTAATCGTATCCAAGTCTTTGCTCGTATCCCTTCGCAACAAGTCTTGCTTTATGCTTTCAATCTCACCATTTGCCTTGATCTTTGTCTAGAAAACCCACTTGACATCAATAACTTTCTTCTCTTTTGGAATCTCAACTAGTTGCCACGTTTTGTTCTTCTCAATAGCTTTTATCTCTTCTTGCATTGATTGAATCCACCTTGGATCTTGAATAGTGTCCTCAAACTTTACCGGTTATTTATATGCAAACATGGAAAAATAAACCGAATCTCAGTTATCATTAACTTCACCATCACGAGTTACCTCAAAGCCTTCTTATCGAGTAGATATATGCTTACTCCTTCTCAGTCTTTCAACTGCCAAAGAGGGTTAAGGTGTCAGCACTTGTGTAGCAGGAGAAACTGGTCCACCACCTCTTCTTCAATGACTGCATTTGGGACTTGGAGAGTTACTTCATCTTCATGAATGGAAATCGAAGTGCGTCAAGAATCATTTGGAACATCAATTTCCAAATTCCAAGCTTCATATGGTGGATTGATTGGTTTAGAACTTTTGCTTATTTGCAAATCTTATGTACGGGATGAACCTCTAGTCTGTGGAGTGTCATCTTGATAATATGTGTAAATGAAATAATTTGTTGAAAAAACAATAATGTATTTTATTTGTTTTTTACATTACTTGTATCATACATAGACTGACAAAAAGGAATGTGTCATATATTTACACTATAACATAACGGTGTAACCATAAGCTAACTAAGTTTTCCATGTGAGCAGAGAATAAAAAAAGTTTAAAATATCTCAAGGGGAAATTATAAAAGTTAATCAATGAGACACACAATAATGAGATAAGGGGCTTAGATAGACATACAGTATGGAGCATGACATCAAGTCAGGGGCCTGGTCTGAGGGGAATGACGCTACTTTCCCCAACAATAGCCACTGTTCTCACCGGCAGTGGTGGAATAACCTTCTCCTTCAAAGTAATCACTGAATTCTCTTCAATCGCATGTACAGTTGTACGTCCGGTGTTTGAATTTGAGAGACGGGGAGTGGCTTTACGGTACAAATTGCAAAATGATTCGAAACAGCTAGAAGCGATTTGCTGGTGGGGAAACTGAGAGCGGAAATGAATTTGAGAAGAAGCGCCGCCGGTCTCTGGGAACTGGCAGTTAGGGAGAAAACAAGGATGGAGGTCGTAAATTGGGGATGGTGGCGCAGAGGCCACGGTGACAAAGGTTATTGGGAAAAAAAAATGCAGCTAGTTTCGTAGGCTCATGACACTCGACTAATTGCAACTTCCACGGAATGAAATGTTACTGGACTCTAATGTAGACACACTTGTCATATTCATCAATCTTGAAGCAATATGAGAACATCGTTGAATCAAACTTCCCATACCAGTGCTTTGGTGCTTGTGTTAGTCCATATAATGAATTTACAAGTTTACACACCTTGTTCTATTTTCCAAGAATAATTAAACATTTAATTTGTTTGACATATATCTTTTCTTCCAACTCTCCAGTTAAGAAGGTTTTCCTCACATCCATTTGATGTATCCAAGGTTACGCACTGCAACAACAACAATGAGTATATGAATGGTTCTGATTCTTGTGATAGTAGAATATGTATCGAAGAAATCATAACCTTATTTATGTCTAAACCATTTGGCTACCAATCGTATTTCGAATTTATCAATAGATCTAAGAGACTTATACTTTCAACATTGGGCCTCGTAGATGAAATGCAGTATGTCAATTAATTAGGTTTACCACATGCCCATGCAATAGTTCATCGTTGATATTTGTTAGTAGAGTACGATTTAAAGAGCGGGGAAGAAGTTTTTTAGGGTTTCATGAGATAAGGACATTTTTGACATTTTAAAAACTATGAAGCTAAATAAGGGGGTTTGAAAGTATAATATGAAATCTCTATAAGGATGTGAAAGGAAAATAAAATAATTTATGGCGTTGTAAAGATATAAAGAGTGAATGTGGGACCCAAGGAAAATAAACTAGTACTCCTCCGTATGTAATTTTGTTCTTCACTAAACCCTGAATTAAACCCAAAGGGCATTCGCAAACTGCACTCAGCAGGTATCTTTTGATCTTTGAATGATGGGTTCTTCATCTATCATGGCTTCCGCTCTTCACTATCACAATCCCACAATTCGAACTCAAAGGCAAAAGCAATCTTCTTGCATCATACTCAAACCACACCCAATCTTTCAAACCCATATTTACAATTCCCTGAAATTTTCCCCAATTCAAGTCCACGATGCCAAATTTCACAAACCCAATTCAATTTTTGCCTGTTCTTTCTCACCCCAGAAAGAATTTTCAAAGTTTCTCTCAGAAAAGATTGTTCTTTTGCTTGTTGGGTCATTCATTTTCATGAGTATGGGGATATGGCCCAATACACGGCCTGTTCTTGCGCAACCTGTGCAGGAAACCAGTGAAACTGAAAAAACAGAGCAGGAGACAGAGACCCAGGATGAAAAAACTGAAGATGAGGTAGAAAAGATGTATTTGAAGTTGTTGGAGGGGAATCCAAGAAATGTGAATGCTTTGAAGGGGGTGTTTTATGGGAAGATGAAGAGAGGGAAGACAAATGAGGCTATTGTGTATGTGGAGAGATTGATCGATATCGAGCCGAGGGAAGTTGAGTGGAGGCTTTTGCAGGCTCTGTGTTATGAGATGACTGGCCAATTAAGTAAGGCTAAGAGACTGTTTAAAGAAATATTGAAAAGGAGGCCTCTCCTCATCAGAGCTTTACATGTATGTCTCTTGTCCCTTTTTTAACCCCAAAATATATTGCTCATAAGTATATTTTTTGGTCATTTTTCATGCTTGGGCTGTGAAAGAATTCATGGCTAACTTGTATGGTCTTGTTTTATTTTTCACAATCGACTTTTTAGACAAAATGACTGAATAAAGTTTGTGTGGTGTAAAATCTGACTTCCCTTGGCTGCTTTGTTGCTGTGCACATCATAGAGTGACGTTTGCTTCGGAAGTTCATCTTACTAATTGAAATCATTTCTTAAGGATTATGGGTGATTTGGAGGAAGGAAGAACATATTAACCCTGGTTTATATCCATTGCAGGTAAAAGGAGTCATACCTTAGTTAAGTTGATAATATGATTAAAGGGGTTTACTAATTTCAAAGTTTGGATGCAACTTCTTTTCATGTCTTAGCTACGTCCTACCATTATTCTAACCTGAGTTAGTACATTACTTATTAGAGTGCACGTACTGGTACAACTATACTCCCTCCTTCCCTGTTTAAGGTTTTTAGTTTGACTTTACACGCTTATTAAGAAACCAAGGCAAATTTGAGTCAACAATAGGAATGTGTGAAGGATATAATTGTCCATTCATAAAGCAAGTGGGTGAAAAGTAGATGGGTGAGTGATGGTTTTTTTTGTAATATATGAACTTTATGAGGATAAGAGTGTCCAAAACACTATTCATAATTTGCCATTTAAGGAATAAAGCAACTAAGAACCTTAAACTGGGACAAAAAGGAAAGTAAGAACCTTAAACTGGGACGGTCGTATTTCAAATCAGTGTAAAACTCAGTCGACCGCTTTTCACCATGATGATCATTGAGGTGGTTCTTAAAGGAATGCTACAATTTCTTCATCACCCAACAAAGCTCCTAGAACATGTACAACTCAAATAGGCTTATGAAATGACAGTAAAACGTATAGAAAATTTGACCCATGTACTTATATATTAGAAATGATTTTGACCATAAGTACTGGAGTGCAATTCTTACGCCAGAATCTTGTTTGATGAATGAAATAACTGGAATACATAGTTATAACTTCAGACCAACTTGCTCTCGCAAACTCTAAGTCTCTATCACTGAGGTGTGTCCAGCCAAGATTTTCTTCGTGGTGAAAGAAGGTCACTATTATAGTCTTATGATTGCGGAGACAGAACAAGTGAATGTTCTTATTGGATTTAGTCCCAAACGCATGTGAATATAAATTGTGATATATGTTGGTGGCACTTTCTCTAATTGTTAAGATTTTAGATGAGTTGGTTATTTAACATGGTCTTAAAGCTCATGGTTTGGCAAGGACTTGGACTAAAATCATGTATTGGCCCTATAATCTAGTGCAACCCATATACTAAATCCACATATGCACGGGAGGGGGAGTGTTAATATTAGAACATGATGTACATTGTTGAGAGTAGCTTAGGCTTTTAAATGATTTAGTTACTTAACAAAAAAGAATCCGTGTCGAAAACTTTAATATGGTAATGTTTGAACAGTGTAAATTGCGTCCTTTGGACAAGTTGTGCAAGTAGAAGCAAGCATGGTGTTAAATAGTATCTGCCGAATTCGGAGATAATTTCAAACATCATCTTGGGTTGCCTCAGGAGCATGATTGAGCTATCCACTAAATTTCATCAATATGAACTAATGTATTCTGCTATACCCTTTTTTCCAAATCTTATTATCAGGTTTAGTGCTTGACATATGCTTGTTTCACTGAGACATACTGGGATTTCTTACAGTACCTTATTTATGTTCCTCATAAAGGATATCATCATTGTTTAGTAGAATCTTCCTATGAGAAGTATTGGCATTAGATGACTACTTGTATCATAATTATTCGTGTCTTGCAAGATCTTAGAGATCCATCACAAAGGTATGGATGGAGAGGGTAAATGAAAATCCTGTTCACGTTCTGCTTGATTCACATGTTTGGTACTGACAACTCTAGGTTGGAAAGGGAGTCCCATGGAGTGGGTATCTCACCGTCTCTCTAAAGATGGAATTTATCCATTCCTGCTTCCTGGAAATGCATAAAACTCGTCTACATTATTTGCAAATAGTCCTTATCTCATTTAAAAGCAGTGGCGGAGCCAGAAATATTTTTAAACGGCGGCAAAATTATTTTGCATATGAAATACTCCCTCCGTCCCAAAATGATCTTCAGGTTTGACTATTCAAACTTTTTAAGGATATGAGCACTTGCTTCACTAGCCAGGTTGTGTTTATGCACATTTAAGCCTACATTGTAGAAATGAGTAGAACTTTTTGGGACAATGAAAAATGCCAAATGAGAAGATCATTTCGGGGCAGAGGGAGTATTATATTTGTAATACTTAAATTTAACTTGAAAGGGGGATTTTTTTTTATATAGTGTTATTTTTTTCTCGGTACAAAGGGGGGCAAAATTAAAGGTAAAAGACAATATTTATAAAATTTTCTAATTCTAGATTTTTACATTTTTAAATATCAATGGGGGCAATTGCCCCCTCTTAGCCTTGGGCCTAGCTACTCGTCTGTTTAAAAGCATGAATGGAAGAAAAGGGGATCTCTGTTTAGGTAGTGGGATTTTCACTGTCAGTGTCCATTCCTGCCATTCAACTAAGGCCTCAAGGTTTTGTATTCTTATATTTCATGTGCTTAGATAGATCATCGTCGTGCTGCAATTTTAAAGAAAATGCAAATAACTTATGCGCTTCTTTGAGATGATTGATGGAATTCTGCACTCATCCAAGCCAAACATGGACATTTTTTTGTGGATTTTAATCCTACATTCTGCTTCAGTTCTTTTGGTAGAAGATAACCTATGTAAATGATAATATTTATTTATGCAGGGGCTAGCTATGGTAATGCACAAAAACTTTGAAGGGCCAGCAGTTTTTGAGATGCTGAATAAGGCTTTGGAAATTGCTCGACGTGAGAAAAGAGTCACTGAGGAGAGGAATATCAGAATATTAATAGCACAGATGCATGTCGTAAAGGTGATAGCTTGGACATCCTATAAGAAATCTCCGTCTCTTAAATTATCTACTTTAGCTCTTCAGTGGCATAATAACATTCATAGAAATCAAGTTAATATTATGTTGTTGCAGTGCATTATAAACCTTAGACACATCTAAAGGCTGAAAACTATGAATATACTTTAATAATGAACTTGTACCAAATTTGGGGGTAACAATGAGCCAAGATTGAGGTACTTGCTAAACTATTTTTCGAGCTCGATCTTGTAATAGCTTTAGGGGGTAACTATGAAATGTAAGACCCCTTTAATAAGACGGGGGTTAATTTTTATGATCGTAAATACCTGAAGCTTTGCTGTCGTAAGCAGTGAATGAAATTATTTCCAATTCTTTTCTTATGCTTTTGTTACGATGAGGTTCTCATTTAAGTTACAAGTTTTTATACCTTGCAGGGAGAATTGCAGGATGCGTTGGAAAAATTTCAAGACCTTGTTAATGAGAACCCTAAGGATTTCCGCCCCTATCTTTGCCAGGTAAATTGGTTATAATGTTTAATTGTTGCTGTTTCTGTTGTGGGTTTATCATTGATGACAGTGAACAAAAACTCAGAGCAAGGAATAGGAGAAAGAAAGAGGAAAAGATATAACTATACTGATGCCCAGCAGCTCTAGAATTTCTAAGTGCATAAATTAAATACCTATTCCTCCACCCCCTTACCCTCTCCACCACCCCCCCCCCCCCCCACCCAAAAAAAAAAACAAAAAAAACTCGTGCTTTCTTTTTTCATCTGTCCTCAACAACAGTCCCATTTCTGAATAGAGCAATAATTTCACTGCAATTTCATCAAGGTACAAGCAAGGAAAGCATCATAAGTGGGACTTAGGATTGAGGGAGTTTTCGGTAGAGAAAAGAAGGAATGGAGAGAGTGTACATACAAGAAGTCAAAGGAGAAGTTAGTACAGAAGAGAAAAAAAAAACAAAAAAAAAGTAGCACGAAGAACCCTCCGATCTCTAATGTATCTGAAAGAGCATCCTGCCCCCGGATTTAGAGCCAGTGCAGTACGACTACATAGCAGTCAACTACATTTAATTGTTTAGATTAGATCGTTTTCAAATGGATGGACCCTGTTAGAATACTAATATAAATGGAAAGTGTTAGAATAAGAAATTCCGTTACTGAGCAATGGAGAGAAAACGAAATAATGTGAAAGGCGAAAAATAAGATGGATACATGTAGAACTATAGACCTTTTTCTGATGAAGCAAAATAATGTTGATTGTAATGATTTGTACTTTGTTTATGTTACTCACAGGGAATCATCTACAGCCTACTCGACAAGAAAGAAGAAGCGGAGCAACAGTTTACGACTTATAGAAGTCTGGTTCCAGAAGAATATCCTCAGAGAGGGTTCCTTGACGATGTTGTATTTGCCGCAAAAACCGAATCAAGGCGGAAGGTCAAAGAGGAAGTTCAGAAATGAATTCTTATGCCACGTTTTGTTTATGCACTTTACTTTTAAGCCTTTATTGTAAAAATGGAATGAACTTTTAGGGACAATGAGAAATGGCAAATGAGAAGATCGTTTTTGGGACGGAGGGAGTATTATTATTGTACTACTCACTCCGGGACGGAGTATATGTCCACCCAACCATTTACACGGAGATTAAGAAATGGTGGGAGTGATGTAAGTGTTGTGAGTAAAAAAGTAAAGTATGAGTGAGAATGAGTGGGAGCGAATAGTAAGTTGATTGATGTTGTGAATGAGTGGGAAGAATAGTAAGATTTTTTTGCCATTTTTAGAGGCGGATATATACTCTGGGACGGATTAAAAAGAAGGGCTTGGGACTCTAGAGCCCCTCACTACCAACTTATATTCTAAATAAGGACTCAACAGATCACTAATACCAGAGACACACCTCACTTGCAAAAAGATGCAAGATGACTAAAATGCCCTCATATCTCCTCTCACCCTTACTTTTTTGGTCAAATCATAGTCAAACTCTTATAAATGACATATAAGACCAATAATTAACATATAAGAGTCGATTTTTTCAACTTTTAAGAAAAAAAATAATATTATTCGGTCAAATCTCGGTCAAACTCTTATAAATGACATATAAGACCAATAATTAACATATAAGAGTCGATTTTTTCAACTTTTAAGAAAAAATAATAATATTATTCGGTCAAATCTCGGTCAAACTCTTATAAATGACATATAAGACCAATAATTAACATATAAGAGTCGATTTTTTCAATTTTTGAGAAAAATATATAATTTTATTCTGTCAAATCCCGGTCAAACTCTTATAAATGACATATAAGACCAATAATTAACATATAAGAGTCGATTTTTTCAACTTTTAAGAAAAAAACATAATATTATTCGGTCAAATCTCGGTCAAACTCTTATAACTGACATATAAGACCAACAATTAACATATAAGAGTCCATTTTTTCAACTTTTAAGAAAAAATAATAATATTATTCAATCAAATCCCGGTCAAACTCTTATAAATGACATATAAGACCAATAATTAACATATAAGAGTTGATTTTTTCAACTTTTAAGAAAAAAATAATAATATTATTAGATCAAATCTCGGTCAAACTCTTATAAATGACATATAAGAGTCGATTTTTTCAACTTTTAAGAAAAAAATAATAATATTATTCGGTCAAATCTCGGTCAAACTCTTATAAATGACATATAAGACCAATAATTAACATATAAGAGTCGATTTTTTCAATTTTTGAGAAAAATATATAATTTTATTCTGTCAAATCCCGGTCAAACTCTTATAAATGACATATAAGACCAATAATTAATATATAAGAGTCGATTTTTTCAACTTTTAAGAAAAAAAACATAATATTATTCGGTCAAATCTCGGTCAAACTCTTATAAATGACATATAAGAGTCGATTTTTTCAACTTTTAAGAAAAAAATAATATTATTCGGTCAAATTTCGGTCAAACTCTTATAAATGACATATAAGACCAATAATTAACATATAAGAGTCGATTTTTTCAATTTTTGAGAAAAATATATTATTTTATTCGGTCAAATCCCGGTCAAACTCTTATAAATGATATATAAGACCAATAATTAACATATAAGAGTCGATTTTTTCAACTTTTAAGAAAAAAACATAATATTATTCAGTCAAATCTCAGTCAAACTCTTATAACTGACATATAAGACCAACAATTAACATATAAGAGTCGATTTTTTTTCACTTTTTTCAACTTTTTTTCTTAAAAAATAATATTATTTGGTCAAATCCCAGTCAAACACTTATAACTGACATATAAGACCAATAATTTACATATAAGAGTCAATTTTTTCTACTCAAATATGAAGCAAACACGTGTCCACCGTCGATCGTCCCCCTCTTCCTAATCTTCACCGTCCATTCCTATCAAAACTCCTTCACAGAAATCAAAAATCCATTCAACCCTCACATTTTTCTCTACACAATCTCTTCCTTCTTTCCACCCACCGGAACAAAAATGGCCGCCGCCGCATTTCAACAAGCCCCAATCACATTCCACCGCTCTAGACCTTCCGTCGGAAGGAATTCCTCCAGACCTCAAACCGTCGCATTGTCCAGCAGCCTAACCCCCAAATTCACCAGATGCATATTTTACTAAGGCAACAACTACCAGACCGGAGACCAAATCGAAGACGGTGCTTGACGGATAAGACGAAGGACTACAGATATTCACCACATTTTTTTGGCAGGATCTACAACAATTCCATATAAGAAAAAGCAACAAATAAACAAATTTTCCACCAGTATCAAAAAATTCACCACGATCTGCAGGTCTTGGTCGGCAAGGATATAGCCGAATCTAAAGCATTCCGGCCAGATTGGGGGATCGGAACAACGAAGGTCACCGGAGAACGAGAAGGATGGCCTGGGGAACATATCTCGCCAGATTTCTGTTGTTTGTGGTCTGAACTTGGCAGATCTGAGTAATTTGGCGGCGGAACAAGATCTGTAACCGGAGCATAGGAAGATAGGCGGTGATCCGAGATCAGATCTGAAATAGAGGGGGCGGCAGTTACAGATCTGAGAGAGAGAGAGACGAATCATGAGGGTGAGAGATCTAGAGAGAAAGAGAGGGAGAGAGCGTGTGTGAACGAGGAGCTGAGGTCACCGGAGGGAGAAGGAGGAGGATCGTCGGTGGCGTGGGGGTGCCGGAGATGTGAGGTGCCGGAAGGGAAAGAGATAGAACGTGTGTGTGCTGTGTATGTTTGATCGTGAATGAGAGGAGGGGAGGGTTTTATTTGAGGGTGGGGTAGTTTCGGTATTTAGGTAATATATTTGACTGATCAAATGGGGGTGATGGGTGTCTGGGGAATTAAGATCTGTTAAGAACTCCTTATTAGGAAATTAGAACAAGCGTCTCCTAAAATGGAATAACACTTGTGTGTGGAGGGCCCTAGGGGAAAAACCCCTAAAAAGAAAAGGTGCACATATACTATGAGACGGGGGAGGATATTAATACTTAATTCATGAATACTATTGAACCATTTTTGTTTGCTACTAAGACCATTTGCAATGGCCTATTTGATGGGTTATTGGATGGGGGTCAATAGGGGATGGGCTTGCAATGGGGGTATTGGACACTTATTGAATGGGGGAGGGTATTGGCTGGATCCAACACCCATTGATGCAGCAAATGTGGGCCAGCCAGAGGACACGCGTCACGCCAGGAGAGGTGCCGACATGGCGCGTGCATGTCACGCGCGCGAGGGTGAGTGAGGCGTGCGGAGAGGCTCCTTATCCCACACCAGCCAATCCCATTCAGCCACTTGTCCTCCGCTGGTTGGTCCGTTTTATTTTTCTCACCCATTTTTTCAAACTGCATTATCTTTTAAAAAAAAAAAAAAATTATACCAAAATTCAGCATTTTTTTTTCTCTATAAGTAGAGCCAAATTCCACTAGATTTCAACAAAAAAAAAAAAAAAAAAAAAAAACTCCTCTCTTTTGTGAAATGGATCCTAATAATAACCATTTCAACCCCCAAAATTCAAGTAATTATCCTTTTCCCTACAACAATCCTTCGATTTATTAATTTGATGGCCAGTCTTCCAACCAACCACGTCCTCCAAATATACCAAATCAATCTTCCAGCCAACCATTTCCTCAAAATATACAAAATTTTTCTTATCCACCAAATTTCATGGCTTCGGCAGTGCCAAATTGGCCTCCTCCATATTATCCAATGCCAATGCAACCACCCCCACCACCTTATAATCCCTATATGCCAAGAAATGAAAATGTTTGTGGAACTGAATCATCAGAATTTTCACTATATTCAACACAAGTGTCTCTGGGTATGTACCGGTGCTAACGATGCTACTCTAACTGAAGAGGTTTCAGGCACTGCCAAAAAAAGAAGCGCTAAATGGACAACGGAAGAAAATTTAGTGCTACTTAGTGGGTGGATTAAATTTTCCACGGATAGTGTTATTGGAAGAAATCAGAAAATGGAGGCGTATTGGGGTAAGATTGCGCAATACTGTAACGAGCATTTTCAATTTGACCCTCCCCATGATTTGATTGCATGCAGAAATCGACATAATTATATAAACAAAATATTGGGTAAATGGGTAGGTGTTGTTGATAATGCTAAGCGTATGAAACAAAGTGGGTGGTCAGAAAATGATGTTTTGGCAAAAGCCCATGAACTATATAAAAGTGATAACAATACCACTTTTACTTTGATGGATGAGTGGAAGGCTGTTCGAGATGAATCACGTTATGCAAGTCAAATAGGAGGAAATACGGGATCTGATAGCAGTGGATCCAAGAGAGCACGTGCAGATGATGTAGTTGATTCAAACTCGATTGGATCAATTCCTCGTCCTATGGGTAGGGAGGCAGCTAAGAGAAAAGGGAAAAAAAAAAGATAAGGGAGTAGGCTTGACACCGGTAAAAGAAGAGTGGGAAGAATATAAAAAATTCAGAGAGAAAGATTTGGAAAGAATGGAAAAATTAGTCATACAACAAGAGCTCATAGTTAATGCTTCAATCGAGAAGACTCGGGCAAAAAATAGAAAAATATGGATGAAGTTAAAAGAGAAGGGCCATCTCGATGAGCATGAGCAAATGCTTTTTGACCAGTTGACTGCCGAGCTGTTTGGCAATTAATTTTCTGCTTTAATGTTTGTTTTTTAATTTTATGTCAGTTTTATGTAATGATGTACTACTTTAATGTGTGTTTTCCATTTTATGTCAGTTACCTGCAATCATGTACTCGCCTTATCTTTTAATTAAATCTATTTAATTCTAGCTTTGGAATCCGTCAATTTCAACCACTCAACCGAATCCTTATCCTTTAATTAACTCGATTTAATTCTATTTCAAATTCGTCAATTTCAACCACTCAATTTCTCTATAAATAATACTCTCTTCCTTCATTCTTCCTACACCAAATACACTCTCCTTTCTTTCTTCCTACATCAAATACTCTCTCTTTTCCTTCTTCCAACATCAATGGATCCATCCAAATTTCCATTTTTTTTGATATTGAAGCCTACAAAAGGCAATATGAAATTGAGGATATATTTATTGTGAACCGGTTTTTTCAACCCGAAACACAGAAAAAAACCTGAAAATATTTCAAAAGAGATCACGCTTTGCACAATAAGAGTCTGGTCGAAGACTACTTTTCCGAAAATGCTAGGTACAAAGATTTTTTTCGCCTACGATATCGGATGGAGAAACATGTATTCCTTCGCATTGTCGCGGACCTATCAAACCATGACGAATACTTCACACAAAGATTTTATGCTGCCGGCAAAGAAGGGCTATCTCCAGAAGCAAAATGTACCACAACCATGCGAATGTTAGCATATGGTATGTCCGCCGATCAAATTGATGAATACATAAAAATTGGAGGAAGTACAGCGTTGGAGACGTTACGTAGATTTTGCACTGGGGTCATTCAGTTGTATGAGCAAGAGTACTTGAGAGCCCCAAACGAAGCTGACTTGCAAAGAATACTTGACGTTAATGAGCAGCGGGGGTTCCCAGGGATGATCGGGAGTATTGATTGCATGCACTGGGAATGGAAAAATTTTCCCACTGGTTTGGAAGATCAATTTACTAGAGGTGATAAGGGAACCACCACGGTTATCCTTAAAGCAGTTGCCACTCAAGATTTATGGATTTGGCATGCCTTCTTCGGATGTCCAGGAACATTGAACGATATAAATGTTCTGGACCGATCGCCAGTGTTCGATCATCTTGAACAAGGAAATACTCCACGAGTCAATTTCTTTGTGAATCAACATCCATATGATATGACGTATTATCTTGCTGACGGTATCTACCCTAATTATCCGACTTTCGTCAAATCGGTTAAACTTCCTCAAAGCGAAGAAGACAAGCTATTTGCGAAATTTCAAGAAGGCTGTCGGAAGGATATAGAACGTGCATTTGGAGTGCTCCAAGCTCGATTCAAAATCATCCGAGAACCATGTCGAATGTGGCAGATGAAGGACTTGGCTCTGATCATGAGGTCATGTATCATATTACATAATATGATTGTTGAGGATGAACGGGATACATATACTCAGAATTGGCTTGACTTTAATGATCAATCCGAGGCAAGCGGATCTGGTAATCAGCAACCATTCTCGACTGAGGTATTACCTGCATTTGAAGATCATGTACGTACTAGAGCGGAATTGCGTGATTCAAGAGCTCATAAACAATTTCAGAAGGATCTAGTCAAGCACATATGGGCTAAGTTCGGAAATTAATAATTTAATAGTTTTATTGCATTGTGAGTCGAGTCTATTGTATCGTTTGTTTGTTTTTTCTTTCACTACTTGTATCGCGAGTTAAGCTTATTGTAACTTTTTGTTTGTTTAATAATAATTATCGTTATTTCTCGTATTTATTTAATTACAATTAAAAAAAACATTAATTAAGTGTGATTTTTTTAATTATAAATTATTATTATTATTATTATCCCAAAAATATTATTATTATTAATTATTATTATAATTATTATTATTATTATTTTACTAATCATAAAAAGAAAAGATATAAAATAAAATAAAAGTGGTGGGGGTAGGATGATGAGTTGGGAGGGTGTTGAATGGAAAGTATTAAATAAGCCATTGGAAGGTGTAAAAGTTGATGGGTTGTTGAATGAGTAGGTGGATGGAGAGAGAAGATGAGGTGGAGTGATAAAGTGGGTGTTGAATGGAAAGTGGTTATTTAACCACTATGGATGGTCTAAAGTATCATAAACCAAAATCTCCAAACGAAAATTATCCAAACAAACTAAGTATATTAAAAAAAAAAAAAAAACAATATCTACACAACTAAACAATCAATATATATACTCCCTCCGTCCCATTCGAAATAGGATTCTTGGTCCCGACACGGGATTAAGGAATAATAATTTTTTATTATAAAAAGTTGTTTGAAAAGTAGGTGTTGTGAGTATGAAGGAGAGAAAAAGTGGGTGGGGAATAATAAATGAAAAGTTGTTGTGAGTATGACAAGTGGATCCTACTAATAAAAAAAGTAATAAAAGCTTTCCATTTTGGGATGTCCTATTTCGAGTGGGACACCCAAAATGACAAAATGTCCTATTTCGAGTGGGACGGAGGGAGTATATAAGACTAATAATTTATTACGGCAGCTACGATAATGAAACTTGTCACTCTTGTTACGCCTCTAACATCTGTCGCATATTTTGGGCCTTACGCTGATGTTGCATGTCGTCGGTCTCACAACTCTCCTGACATTTATCAAATAAAAAATTAAAACTCATCAAAATACTGCATAAATATAAAAATATATGCATGTATATTATTCACAAAGATATATGCATAGATAATGAAATACTCCCTCTGTCTCAGAATAATAGTCCCCCTATTTTTATGGGTTTTACGAAAAAACTTTGAGTAATAATTGAGGCTACTTTTAAGTATGCTAATGAAAATTTTGAAATTGTTCTTGATACACCATTATAAATACTATTAATATCAATTTTTAGATTCACATTAACATAATTATAAGTAACATTTATAACTGCTCAAAGTTCCCTCATAGTAACTACGAAAAAAAGTGTAATAACGAAAAAAGTTGAACTATCTTTCGGGGATGGAGGAAGTATCATAGTACTTACATTTGCATTTTGATGAGTAGAATGCATATGCCCCCGATTAATATGTGGACCATTTACTTCACCCTACAACCAAATTAAATACAAAAATTAAACTATGAAACGAATAAGTAAATAATTACCCTTTTGAAAAAAAAAAAGTAAATAATTACGTGGAAGAAACATAAATTGTGAATATAAAAAAGTAAATGAAGCAAATACACATTTAGATTTAAGAGATGAGTCAAAATTCGAAATCAAAAACTAAATAAAAAACTGAGTAGGTTTTGGGGGAAAACAGTTCCTCCGTAAGTCATAAAAAGTCATGTTTTTTAACCCTTAAACCCTAAACCTTAAACGTTAAACCTTATAAAAACACGATTTTTATAAGTTATGGAAGAACTAGTTTCCCGCAAAATTTTCTCAAAACTAAGATTGAACCATAATTAACGAGTAATTAAATTTCGAAATTTTGGCCACTAATTTCAAATAGGAAAAAATGCACCAAAAGTACCTGAACTATAGGGGTTGTTTGGATTTAGTAACTTATCTCTTTTTTGACACATAAAAAATACCTTAACTCTTTTTTTTTGTAGCGGAGGTACCTATTGCTAACGCCGTCCACTTTTTGCCGTTAAGTTATCATGTGACTGACCACGTGACTTTTTTTTTGAAATTGTCAATGAGAGGGGTGACTTTTTCTTACTCAATTGTAACTAAGGCTCCGTTTGTTTCGCGTAAAATAACATTCGGAAAATGTTTTCCCCATTTTCCGGTGTTTGTTAGCACCGGAAAATGAGGAAAATATTTTCCGGAAAATGGTTTTCCCTCTTTTTCTAAGTAAATGACTTACGGATTTTACTAACTAAATCATTTTCCGGAAAATGTTAACTCTCTCACTCACACCCAACTCTCCATAAAACCCCAACCTACCCACTACACCTCTAACACCACCCTCTTCATCCATCCTATCCACCACCCCCAACTACCCCAGCACCCACCCCACCCCCACCCTACCCCACCACCCCACAAACCCCACCCCACCCCAACCCTACCCCCACCCCACCAAAAAAAAATTAAAAATCTTTTCACTCATATTAAAAAAAAATGAATATCTCCACCACCCCCAACTACCCCAGCACCCACCCCCACCCTACCCCACCCACCATACCCAAAAAATAATAATTTCTTTTCACTCATATTAAAAAAAAAAATTGAACATCTCCATCACCCCCAACTACCCCAGCACCCACCCCACAAAAAAAAAAAAAAAAAAAAAAACTTCTTTTCACTCATATTAAAAAAATAAAAAATGAATATCTCCACCACCCCCAACTACCCCACCACCCACCCCGCCCCCACCCTACCCCACCACACCTCACCCAAAAAAAAAAAACTTCTTTTCACTCATATTAAAAAAAAAAATGAACATCTCCACCAGCCCAACTACCCCAGCACCCCACCCCCCCCCCCCCACAAAAAAAACAAACTTCTTTTCACTCATATTTTTTTTTTTTAAAAAAAGAACACCTACACCCCCCAACTACCCTACTACCCCCACCACCCCACCCACCTCCCACCCCCCCCCCCAAAAAAAAAAAAAAATCAAAAAAATCACTCATATTAAAATTATTTTTGAACACCTCCCCGCTCTCCACTACCCCACCCCTACACCCACCACCCACCCCTCACCCTACCCACCCCACCAATTTATTTTTTTACTCTTATTAAACTTATTTTCTAACAACTCCCACATTCGCGCTCCCTACCCCCACTACCCCATCACCCCTACCACCTACACCCACCCCACCCACCCACCCCCCCCCCCAAAAAAAAAATAAAAAATTACGCATATTAAAATTATTTTTGAACACCTCCCTCACCCCCACTTACCCCACTCCCCCCACCCCAACCCCCCCCCCCCCCCACAAACACCTATCCCACCCCAACCCAAAATCTCCACCCACATTCAATTTTTTCTCATAATTATTTTTTCCTCATATTAAATTATTATTATTTTCATATGAAAATATTTTTCGGAAAACATTTCCCTTAGATTTACCAAACAACCAAAAACATGTTTATGTCATTTTTTGGAAAGTATTTTCATTTTCCGAAAAACATTTTACGAGAAATCATTTTCCGGAAATTGTTTTACGCGAAACAAACGGAGCCTAAGATGTACATATATATATAAATACATATATACACACACTTTTGCTAGTATTATTTCTTCATTTGTATCTTCTTTATTAAGGCGTGACAAATGATCTTCAAAATCACACCCTTGAAACACATTTAGTTTTTTTTTTTTTTCTTGAAACACATTTAATTAGCTAGGCTATATATATAGACAAAAACTTGTGTGAGACGGGTCTCGTTGAATGAGCAAATAGTTTGCCCACTCTATGAGCGGGGCGGACAAACCCATTTCCTCTCACGTCAAGATCCGTCTCACGTGATATATATATATATATAGAGAGAGAGAGAGGTAGGTAGGTAGGTGCTCAAATGAGAACCGTGAGAACCAAACATAACAAATAAATTAAAATTAAGAGTCCAGATTATAGATACAGTTGATACACTTAGATACAGTAGCTAAATTTTGATATTGCACTCGGATACAATAGCTTAAATAACAAATGTATCCAAGTTTATTTTGAAAATTAGCTACTGTATCTATAATCTGGACCTTTGATTTTGTATTTAATCAAAAGGTTATGTTTGGTTCTCACGGTTCTCAATTTAAATGATTTTCATTAGAGCGCGACCATATACATATATACATATACATATATATATATATATACATATATACATATACATATATATATATACTCCCTCTGTTCATGGTGAATTGAATTGAGACTTATTTCCCTTTTTGTCCGTTTCACCTCAATTGAGACTGCCCAAAATGACGAACTTTTTAATATTTTATATTCACCCAACCCCACCCATTTAAACCCACTAATTCTCTCTCTTCATTTTCCACCACTCATTTTATCCAACCAACACTACTATTTACCCACTCATTCTCTCTCTTCATTTTCCAACACACATTCACTACTTTCTTTTAATTATTGTGCCCTTTTTTTTAGTCTCAATTCACATGAAACAGAGGGAGTATATATATATATATATATACTCCCTCTGTCCCAGCTCACTTGACACTTTTTAACCAAAACTGATCAACTTAAGGTCGGTTTGACCAACATTTTATAGAAATATTTATGATCCGAATAAAAATTAAAAAAATGTAAAATGATCACTATTAAAATTTTTCTCAATAACAATTTTTAATTTTTTTATATATGTAATCATTCCATAAACTTGTAATTCCAATACTCAACCAGACACTAGATCAACAACGATTTAAGTTATCTATTACTATATTCAATGACATAATCATAATTCCTCTTATGAATTAGATGAATAATCAAACAATTTGAGTAATTTAAAAATTAGTCTTGCTGCCTCTTATCAATTCAAATGTGATTTCAAATTTCAGGATTCACATTTTATGAATACAAACGCCAACTAAGGATAATATGCATTTCATACCACCGAAATTTGTGGGTAACTATTGGAAATGCATAGTCAATTGACAATGATATCCATTCAATTGTCAAGAAATAAAAATCAAAATAAAAATTAAAATAATGAAATTGAAGGAAATCGATACTCCCTATGTCTGCAAATGTCTAAAATTTATTACCAAAAAAAAAAAAATGTCTAAAATAACATTGATACTCCCTAGTCACAAAATACTGCTTGTTCATTTGATAAATTTCCTTACTAATTATAGTTTCAGTCTCCTTTGGTGTTCAATAAGAATGACTGTTATAATGAAGATGATGAGGATAAAGATTGTAAGAAAAAGAGATGGAAGAGTGATATTTTTCGTCGTAGCAGTAACAAGTTTGTAATATTTCGAAATTAAGCACAACATTTTGGGTCGGATAAAAAATAAACTTGAAAGGAATTACCCTTACAGGCCGCCTTTGAGATTGACCGGGAATAGTTATGGCTGGCCCACAGATGGGCCTAACGCTTGAGCCCAACTCGTCCACCGATCTGGAATGGAGGTCAAGTAGAATCTGTTAAAAGTTTCAAAGACCAGCTCGCCTGGCAAGCCGTTCCAGCTCGTGACGACCAACCAGTCGAGGTTTCTAGAAGATCCCAGTGACCGCTCCCTTCCGCTTGGGCCCGGCCCACTAAGGCTAGTTGGGCTTCAGTCCCAACTCGAAACCCTACTATGGATAAGGATGACTTGAGTGACCTCACACAAGGACAAAGCTTACCTCACCCTATCCACAACTTGGAGAGCAAGCCAGCCTCCTATAAGAAGAGAGTCCATCATCTATTTCGCAGGTTCATTCTCATTCTCTTTTACTCTCCATATTTCATTCTTGAGCAGACTATTTATTCTCACGCCGGAGGGTCTTCGCCGGTGCAACCCCGGCTAAGCTCACGGTGTTCATTTTGCAGGTCTTAACTAGCATTCTGGGTATCCAAACCGCTGTTCCGGCCTTGATCACATTTTGTGCATGATCAATTGGTTCCATTGCCGTGAAAGTTAAGATAGCTTGTTAAGGCCTAAGCAATATCAAGGAGACTCCTCCCTGCTCTTTATTTCTGGTGGTTCCGACGAGCCAATGGCAGAAAATGCTGAGAAACACCCATCTGGGTACCTTCACATTCCCGGAGTCTTCATCCCTCCCGGAGATTCCCAACCTTTCCAACCTTCTCTTCAGCCGCCTACCGGAGTGCTGACTAGAGCTCAGGCCGCCCGCCTAGGCTCGCAAGCTAGAAATGCGCCATCCCAGGTGGATGAAATGAGAGACGGCGCGCCGCCGCCGACGGCTCACCCCACCAGTGAACGACTGAACATGCCCAGAAACCCTCCATTAATCTATGCTCAGCGTACCACCACCATTCCTCATGACGAAGCCGGACCAAGTGTTAAAACCTGGCCGGGGAAACGGCTGCGCAGGCGGCGGCGGTGAATTACCGTTTGGGTTTGCTGTTGCAAATTCAAGAGCTGTACGGAGCTTTGGAAGCCCTAGGCCCAGAGAACATGGTGAATTTAACACCCTTGCCCTCTATGCCACGTGTTCCTCTCCAGCCTTGTGGCAACGCCCGCTGGCTAACGTGAATGCCATCAGGGATGCCGACAGGGTTCTAGATCTAGAGCAAGAAGTCTCGTCTCATCGGGAGCACGGCGTGAGGATCGAGCTTGGAGACATCGGGAGCGGGCAATATCCTTGGTCAAGGAATAGTTCCACCCCCACCTCGCAATGACAATCTCAATCAGCCACCGCGCCGTAATCCCTCTGCGCGTCGTTCTCAGCACGGGAGTGAGGATGATCAAGAGTCAACACGATCTGGGAATCCGAACGCCCGAGATGCCATGATTTTGGACTTACAGAGGCGAGTACATGAGATGGAAAAAGCGAAGAAAAAGACGACCAAGTTGGCGAATACCATGGCTCCGTTTGCCCAGTGGATTCTAGAGAGCCCTCCTCAGCCTACTTTGAAACTCCCATCATTAAGCAAGTATACGGGGTCTGAGGACGCCCGTGACCACATCCACACTTTTGAAGCCATCATGGCCCTAGTGTCTCACGACGACGATGTGCTTTGCAAGGCAATGGTCAGCACTTTAAATGGGCCCGCGCTGGCTTGGTTCCGAGCTCTACCTCCGGGCAGCATTGATAGTTGGGACGAGCTGAGGAAAAAGTTTGTCGAAAACTTTTCTACATCGGGTGACCACAAGAAACGACCAACTGACTTGGCCAATGTGAAGCAGGGAGAGAATGAAACGAGCATGAGTTTCTATCAGAGGTTCAGAACCCTTGCTGAACAGATCGAGGGCATCACCGACGACATGGTGATGGTTTGCTTTACAACTGGCATGAGTGACCCGAAACTCAGATTTGAATTTGATGTGAGACCTCCGGAGACCAAAGGTGATATGTACGAGCGCGCATACCGAGTTGCTCTAGCTGAGCTAGCCCTTAAGCAAGAGCCCAACAAAGAAAAGGGCAAGGGACGAGCTGAATCTGATACGGCAGAGGGCAAGAACTATGATGAGAAAGATTATCACTCTCGGCGAGGAAAAAATCGAAGTCGTGGGACAAAGCGCTACAACCGCGGAAGCGAGCTTAAGGAGGATAAGGTAGATAATTTTACCCCTTTAACCAGAACGAGGAAAGAGATTATGAATGTAGTCGAGCTAGATCCACCTCGTCCTATGAAGGGGCACGAGGAGTCCAGGCGCGCCACAGGAAGATGGTGTTCCTTCCACAGGGACTACGGCCACGAAACAGAGAGTTGCTTAGCATTGAAAAGAGCTATTCAGCAGCGAGTTGATTTGGGCGAGCTCGAGCGATTCGTTAAAAAGGAGGCTAAAAGGGAAATAGAGAACAGAGGGAAGGATGACGAGCACACGAAGAGCGGGCTCCTCGTAAAAAGATCGGGGTGATCAGCGATGAAGCCTTGTCCATCACGGCCTTGAAGAGCCAGATTTACAGTCTGAAGAAAGTGCCTTTTGTGCCAGCTTGGAACAACAAAGACGAAACCATCTCCTTCTCACCCAACGAGCTTGCAGCCAGTCGAACGGCCCCGTGAACAACCAATCGTATTGGAGGGGCGAATTGATAATTGCATAGTCGACAGACTCCTCCTTGATACAGGAGCAGCCCGAGACGTACTCTTCTATAAAAGCTTTAGAGATATGGAGCTGTCCGATAGTATGCTCGTCCCATACGCAGCTCGTAACATTCATGGTCATCGATGTCTGCAGCGATTACCACGCCATCTTGGCAATTCCTAGCCAAGTGAGATTGGGTATGGTCGTCTCTCTACCCTATCAACGAGTCAAATTCCCCACACCAGCTGGAATAGGGTGTCTCTGTGGACGGGCCAGGGAATTTTTGGAGTATGTCATAGAAACAAGAAAGGCAAAAAGGAAATATGAGCTCGATACCCCCGAGGAGAAAGTGACCATCTCGAAAACGATCAAAACCCGAGAAGCAATGAATATCGGGGTTATCAACGAGGTGAAGTCCGACGAGGAATTACCGGAGAAATCATCAATCTCAAGAGAGAAGTAAGTGGCAGAATCAAAGAGGAATCCCCGGGCATCGAAGGAGAGGAGGTGGAGAAAATAACGGACATTATTGTGGACACCTTGAAATTTAGGGAAAGCCCCGAACTGAAACCCATCGACGAGCTAGAGAAGAGTCGTTATCAATCCTTCCTTTCCCGAGCAGAAAGTTAAGATAGGAAGACAACTGACCCAGGGGAACGGGCCAACCTGCTTAATCTTCTATGCGCTAGCACCGACATTTTGCATGGCAAGTAGAAGATATGAGGGGAATTAGGGAAGAAATAGCCATGCACGAGCTGAATGTGGATCCTGGATTCCAACCAGTTAAACAAAAACGAAGAGCGTTTTCGTCAGATAAACAGCAAGCCATCAGGGAAGAGGTAACAAGTTGTTACGGGCTGGAATAATCAAGGAGGCCTAATACCCGTCGTGGCTGGCAACGTGGTCATGGTAAAGAAGGCTAACGGAAAATGGAGGATGTGCGTCGACTTTACCGACCTCAAAAAGTCTGCCCTAAGGATTGTTTTCCCTTACCAAGGATAGATAAGCTCGTCGATTCAATAGCCGGTCACAAGGTCTTAAGCTTCCTGGACGCCTACTCGGGCTATCACCAGATAAAAATGGCCAAGCAGGATATCGAGAAAACAGCCTTCCAGACAAGCGAATGAACCTACTGCTACCAGAAGATGCCTTTTGGCCTGAAGAACGCGGGGGGCCACGTACCAGCGTATGGTGAGCAAGGTATTCAAAGATCAGCTCGGCAGAAACATGGAGGCATATGTGGACGACATGGTAATCAAAACAAAGGAGGGTGATCACTGCCCCGACCTCCTGGCTTGAAACGTTCGCGACACTCCGAGCTAACGAGATAAAATAAACCCGAGCAAGTGTGTGTTCGGGGACACCGCGGGAAAGTTCCTGGGTTTTATGGTCTCCCAGAGGGGAATTGAGGCAAACCCCGAAAAAATCTCTGCGCTCCTAAACAGAGAGAACCGGCGTCAATCAAGGAAGTTCAGAGGTAGACGGTCGAGTGGCAGCATTGGGTCGGTTTCATTGCCAAGTCGGCTGAACGATCTCTTCCCTTCTTTAAAACTCTCAAAGGCGGCAAAGAGTTTGAATGGACAAAAGGAGTGCTCAGAAGCTTTCCAAGAGCTAAAAGAATACTTGAGCAGACCACCAATACTTAGCAGCCCCATTCTGGGAGAAACATTGTACGTATATCTGGCCGCATTGGACCGAGCTGTTGCGGCTGTCCTGACGAGGGAGGACAAGGGATGAAGCCTGTGTTCTACGTTAGCAAGCATTGAATGATGTGGAATCCCGCTACTTCAACGCGGAAAAGTTGGCGTACGCCATTGTGGTCGCAGCTCGGAAGCTGAGAGCATATTTCTCGCCCATTCAATTGTCGTTTACACTAAAGCTCCATTGAGAAAGATACTGCACAAGCCCGATAGCTCAGGTCGGATGCTCAACTGGTCGATTGAATTGACGGAGTTCGATATCTCCTACCGGCCGAGGAAAACTCTGCAAGCTCAACCCCTCGCTGACTCGTAGTAGAAACTACATTTAGCCTCGACGGTAGCCAACCATCCCCAGAAGTAGAGCCCGATCAACCAAGAGGCACAGATATACCGTCCAATTGTTGGCAACTTTTTGTTGACGGGTCGGCCGCTAAGAATTGGGTGCTGGCGGTAGTCCTGCTCGAGCCCCGGCAACAGCGAGATCATCGAGAAAATACTAAGGTTTAAGTTCCCGACCTCAAACAATCAGGCTGAGTACGAAGCACTGATAGCTGGAATCGACCTGGCAAAGCATATAGGAGCCACCAAGCTTCAGGCTCACACCGATTCTCAGATCGTTGTGTACCAGTTGAAGGGGGAGGAGGAGGGAGTATGAGGCCATCAATCCTGTCCTCTTGAAGTACAAAGATTTGTACAAGAGTTGGTGAAAACTTTTGAGTTCTGGCAGATCGTCCAAGTCGCCAGGAAAGACAATGCGCGGCGGACCTGCTCTCAAAGTTAGCAACGATGGAACCGAGAAGAAGTAGACCGACCCAAATGGATTGAATTCGTGGAGAAACCGGCATTGAGAGAGTTCAAATAATGGAGATTGGTGAAACGAAGCGAAACTCCTCCCAACTGGGTGGACGACCTCAAAAATTTCATCGAGAAGGAAGAACTCCCTCAGGATGGAGAAAAGGCGAAGATGGTAAAAAAGAAAAGCACCCCAGGTTCACCATAGTTGATGGTGTGTTGTATAGGAGGTCGTGTGTCAAGCCACTGCTAAGGTGTGTAACCCCCGATCAAACTCTTAGCTTGATGGAGGAAGTGCACGAGGGAATCTG